>VWZY01000270.1:42261-73295 GCA_013399075.1 Chloroceryle aenea
TCCGGGTGATGCGAGAGCACTCGGCCCTGGGAAGTCGGCCGGCTTTGCAGGCCGTGGCCCGCCGCCCCCCGAGCGATGCACCCCCAGAACAACAGCAGCCCTTCTCCCTTAACATGGCCACACAGTTTCCATGGGTTACCCCGCTCTTTGTGTTCTCCACTGAACAAAGAGTTGCTCTATGCTCCCGAGATGCCCATGTAACCTCCCTCAAGGTTTGTTTCCCTCTGCCTTTTTCTTGCAGCCTGCCTGATAGAAAATAACCTAGATGTAAATAGAAATTCAATTACCTAGAGCTCAATTTATCATCCTAATGTTCAAATTCTCCGAGTTTCAAACAGGCTGCAAATAGTGAAAATAATGAAAATCAATCCACATTTTTCCTGCCCTGTACTTTCTGCTTGAGTGACGCTTGGAAAGGACTGGGGTTCAGCCAGAGGAATACTTGCAATTTCACACGCAGTGTTACTAGATGCTCCCTTGGCTCCTTACAGCTTTGACATCAGTTCTGCATTTCTGATTCACCTGAGACCGTGATAGAGCCAGGAGGCCAGGGCTCAGGATGCCATGTCAATGGCAGAAAGTGTAACTGACCTTAAAAGAAAATGGAAAAGGTGCTGGATAAATGCAGAATAAAGCTGTTTCTAAAGGACTGAGCAGTGGTAGGAGAACAACAAACTTGTGTCCCCACGTCCAGCCTGATGTCAAGAGGGCAGAAATAGCCTTATGTATTTCCATGCTGTCTCCTAGATTCCTTCTTTCCCTTCCTCCCTGCTAATCTCCACTTGCAGATTCTGCTTTTTGTCTCATCTCAGCCTTTCCTAGTTCACCCCGGGCCCCTTTCACAGCTACCCCCCAGGCTACTCCTCAAGTCTCCTGACTCAAATTTCTTCTTAGAAGCTTAGGTTTCCTACCACATACATACAGCTCCCTGCCATAGCACTTGAGGTCCAGTTGTCGCCCGTCTCTTCTCTCCCTGCGTCTGTGCTTGGAAAGGTGCATGTGCGCATCTGCCCTTATCTCCCTGAGCCACCTTGCTGTAGACGGCCCTTGCCAGCGGATCCCTGGCCTTGCCAGATCTCCCAGCCAGGTTCCTATTTCCAGCAGGATTCTAAAAAACCTTGATCTGCGCTGTGCATAACTACGATGCACCCAGGGGGAACCCTGACAGCAAAAGGCTGGTGCATTTCTGGGAACAGGCCTCGTGATAGCGCTATCCAGGCAATGCCGAGGCCTACCTGGAGATTTAAATGCAGAACATGGATTTTTCAAAGAAGGCACCAAGTTCCCCATAGCAAGGACTGCCAAATGGCTGTGCAAAGCTTTAAAGGAAGAGTATTGACCACTTGGAAAATGGTGGCTGTGCATGTGCATTTATATACAGCCTGTGCAACCCCTGTGTTCAGTTGTACCTGCCGTGTATAGCACAAAAAGTCCAGTACCAGCTACATCGGATTTAGCAAAGCTTAAAATGTAATTCCTCACTCGTACTCAGCAAGTCTGCTATGAGAAGAAATCAAAGGCTATTTGAGTTCAATGTCCCAACTGCCGAGGAACAGGGAGAGGGGTAGAGCTGGGAGCAAGCAGCAGCAGAGCTTGTTCAACACTGCTCCACGTGATGAGCTGACCCGATGCGTATTTTGAAGAAATTCCCACAACACTGTATTACTTCCATGGAAAAAACAAAACAAACCAACACAAAGCAAAAAATTAGCGGTTTACTGATGGCTGGTTGATGGTTAAACAGTTAATTATCCCTTTGGTGATGGGTGGTGGATGATTTAATCATCCCTTTTGGTCTGGTACTTGATGGGATTAACGACATAACAGTAAGGTCATCAGCAAGCAGCAAAACAAAGAAAGAAGGTAACAGCCGGCCGGGCAGGCCCCAGGGGATGATCTAAATCTGCACAAGCGATAACGACTACCAGAAGAGCCTCTTCATCGCTGGGACCCCCGACGACCACCAACACGAGGCACCACGCAGGCGCAAGGGGCGGAGGGCTAATTTCAATGTGTATGCTTAGGCACCTCATTTACAGCTCCTCAGGGAGACAGAGTAGCCAGGAGAGGAGACCTGGGCCTGCTGTCAAGGCCCCTTAGCCAAAGCGTGCCCCAAGAGATCATGAGAGCTAAACGCTCCTCAGGGAAGTATTTAAACCGCCTGCCTTACTGCAAGCTCAAAAATCCCACTGCAGGGATACGAGCGGGCACCAAGTTTCTATATAAACAACGCAACACCCAGCGCTCGCTGAAGGGAAAAGCCACAAGATGGAGCGGCGCGGGGCCGCAAGGCCTGCTGGGAGCTGTAGTCCGCCAGCGACAGCCGCCCCGGGAGAACAGGCCGTGNGAAGAGGGGTGTCCTCGGTATAAGGCGGTGCCCGGGCTCCAGTGGAGGCGCAGCGGGAAGCCGGTGCTGTGGAGCGGCCATGCCCGGCGGCTGTGCGCCCTTTATGGGGCCTGTGTGGTGTGCTGTGGGTGACCGCTTGCGTTGTGCTCGGAGAACGGGCCTGTCCGCAAGCTGCTCCGTGCAGAGCTTTCACTTCCACCATACATGTAATCTTCATCTCATTCTCATGCCTGCTACTGTTAGGTATCTAGCTATACTGGTAACAGTTTCCCATATATGCAGAAAAATAGAAAAAAACCACAACCAACCGCACAACGAAACAAACAACAAAGTGACAGCACCTTAAAACATCTTCAATGGAGATGTGGTGTGAAAATCACACAGATTGATTTTCAGTCAGTCAGTATTAAGAGATGAAAGTACATTGTTCATTGCTAAGAGAGTTTCCGAGGTCCTGCTGTTTGGTTATTAAGGCTGTAGTGAGGCTATTGTGCATCTAAAGCAGAAATAGCAAGGGGTATTTCTAGAAGCAACAGCAGAGAGACATGTGCATGCATCTCTTGTTGTTAATAGTAAATTCCTTGTTGTTAATAGTAAATTGTGCAGCCATTAATGTGATTTAGTTGGTCTAAATCACATTAAACTGTACGATGTAGCTGTCTCTCTGAAGAAAAGATAAAGGTGCTTCTTAAACACTAGCAGGTCACCAGCCAAAACACACACTTGCAAGATGCATGGTGGCTCAGGGCTTCACTACCTATTTCATCAAAAAAGAGAACTTTTGTCAGGAGAAAAGAGTACTACATAAGACATGAGTAAGCCCTATGAATATGATTGCTAGAGGGGGCTTCTCCAATAAAGTCCTGGCTGAAAGAATGCCTAAAGTAGTGATCAAAATGTGGTCTTTGTCATGTTTGAGACGTCATCTTTAATAAATAAACAGCTTTGCTTCCAGGGACACCAGTTCTATCAACAGCTTCTCCTAAAGTAAACAAAGACGTTATTCTAAATACTGGCTAACTGCTTTGATCAAAAAAAAACAAGACATTTAGTGTGGATTTTTAATATATGGATATTTTTAATCGTGGAACTTGCAAAACCCTAAGGACATAGTTAGTTTGGCAAGCTGTAATGTACATAACTGTATTAGTTGTTACTGTTTGAATGTTCCCGATTTCCATGATTTTTGCCTGGGATCAGCATTGGAACAGCAGGTCTACAGTTACCTGAGTCATCTTAGTTGGTCCAGTACGTAGCCCACACACATTGCATGGGAAGACACATCAGCTGAGGGCAGTAGAGACAAGTGGTGTTTGTGTGAACTCCAGCATCTACAGGGTTAGTATTCTTCTTATAAATGCTGGTGAAACTTCAGCTCAGTTATACTTAAGCAAGGAATTTTTCTTTACAATTCCTTCTTCATTCTTTTAGTCTCGAAACCACAAGCAGAATTTTTTAAGCACTCTGAGGGTGTTTTGGCTTCGTGAGGCTCTCATCACATTGCTCAGATTGGAATCCTTTAAGATTGTGTAACGTTCTTCGTAAACCTTTATTTAACCTGCACAGGTTCTGTTGGATGTTTTGTTTGTTAGAAAACAAAGTTATTTGGTTGGAGTTGATCGGGGGAACAGAATATGTTTCTTTTGGCAGAATGACATTCTTCCTTATTGCCCACTTAGTTTTTCACTTGTAATTACAGCTGCTAGTTTTAGTATTAGCATCGTGGGATATTTCCCATTCATATTACAGGACACTTGGAGGAAGCAGAGAACACCTACAGTGAGTGGAGGAGGCGGTTAGAATAAGGGCACAGCTCACAAGAAACAGACAATAACCCTTTGGCAATATTTCACTGCATAAAAATCTTGCTGAGCTGTGATGCACACAGAATACAATGTCTGCCCAGTTGTCCTCTCCCTGAAGTTAACAAAAATTAAGTTGAACACCAATATGATGCTATCCTTGATTCTTTGAGATAATCCTCAGTAAGCTCAAATGGTAAATGTTTATTAGAGGAACACACTTCTCTACTATCTCTAAACTATATAAACTAATTGCTTCATTTTATTAAGGCAAACCCTGTTCCTTTCAAATGTCCTAAAGTTAATCTCTGGTGTTTATCTCATTTCAGCTGTTTGTATTGGCTTCATAAGCCTTTCTCCTGAACAGAGAGAAAGAAGTAAGGATTCTTCCAATGAAAAAGCTCTAGAGGGAAATCCAGACATCACTGAAATGAATCATACTTCCTGCTTCAGCATAATTAACTTACGAGATCTTAAAAAACCAAAACAAATCACAAGCAAACAAAGAAAACCAAACAAAAAAACCCCAAACAAACAAAAATCCCAATCCACTCATCCTAATTTACTGTAAAGCTACGGACATCTCTGGGATAAAAATGGGGTTTGCTTTTGTATGGCACAGATAGGAAGATTATTGTTACCTGTGAAGGACATTCCTCCTGATGTTCTTGTTTGGGTGTATGTTCAAACTGAGTAGTTTCAGCAAAGCAGTTGTCACTTCCATGGCCAAAGCTAACATTTGTTCTGCTCAACGGGAAAAAAAATCTTTGCTGGTTCTTAAAGACTTCATCAGGATGGTGGTCTTAATGTCACAAGTGTGCCTTCTGCCATCCCTAGGAAGGTACAACCACATTGCTGCAACTGGGCTACGTTTTAGCATGAAATAAAACAAGTGAAGGACCACTGCTCTGTGGCCAAGTGCCAAGACCTCTCCACGTATACCTTACAAAGCACTTGCTTCCCTTTCGTGGACTGTAACTATTAGTATATTTTTGTTCTTTTTTGTTGTTTTCTAAGTTTCTAAAACAAAACCAAAACAACCAAACCAAAAAACAAAATCCCAAACTTATTGAAATGATGCTTTTATAGTATGAAGCTGAGAACATGTATGCCATGCCCTGAGGAGTCTGGGAATGGTGAAAAAAGATGATGCTGGGCATGAGAAAGGGAACGGAGGAAGACTGATGCAGTGTTTGCCTGCTGGAATGGGTTGCACACACAGCAACTCCTGGCCTGCATCTGTTTGGGATGGTGAGAGCTGACAGGAGCCAAACCTCTTCCAGAACACATGCTTGCAGGTAAGCATAATGGGCAATGAGCAGTCCAGTGCTTAAGCTCATTTCCAGGCCCTGTTTCTTCTAGTGCTGTAGATACAGCTTTAGAGTCCTCTGGGCAAAAAGCATTACACTGCACACCATCAGTAGAGATGTCTTTAATTTTAGAAGGTCTCGGGCTAGAGTTCTATGAAGCAGCTTAAGTTTCTGCTGCTGGCTCTTTTCTCTCCCACCACTGTCATCTGTCCTGGCACAGCAAGGAGGCTGATCTGAAGATGGCTTGAGACCTTACAGCTGTAGTAAAATTGAGCAGAAACTTGTAACCAATGTATAGTAGCTTTTTTTATTTTAATCAAGAATTAAGTAACTCTTAACTTCAATATTTTCACCTTGCTTCCTGTCTTGTAAAGTGATAATAATAGTTCAAGTCTGCAGGGAACTAAAGCTAAAACTTTCACACCCTTCTGGGTTTAAATGGTCCATGAAGCAATCATGGAGTGTGAAACTGGGCTGGCATCAAGGCAAGAAGCCTGCAGACATCCAGGCAGCAGGCTGTACAGGCCTTGGGCCTTCAGCTGTATTTTCAGTTTTATCTTCAGGTTTTCCCTCCGGTGGCCCAAGACTCCTAGGAGACTCTGAACACACATTCTGAGAGGCTCGACCATGGTAGCAGAGTGGGGTCAATGAGAACTGCAGAACTATGTGAGAAAAAATACAAAGGTGAAATATTCATAATCACAAGGAATTCAGTGGGTGTTCATTGAGGCTTTACAAATGATCAACCCCATCCCCACAGATAAATATAAGGAAAATACAGAAAATGTTGCCGTGGGTCTGACATTATTTTATGTTGCTATGGAAGACAAAAGATTACAGGATAAGAAGTAGGAACAAGGTAATTATACAGACCAGCTATCATGGAAATGAGCTGTCTGTGTAGGAAAACACAGCACGGGCATTAGGATTGTCATAATTTTCTTGGGAGAGAAATGTCTCTCTTGGAATGCAAACCTCCCTTAGTCCCGGCCTTTGCACTGAGGCCCCATAAATAATGCAGTAAGCTGCTACCCTGAAGCCAGCTTGGAAAAGGGAAAGAAAAACAAAATACAAACCCTATGGCTGCCTTGGTGTCCAGAGAAATGCTGAGGGAGGCAGAATGTAAGAGGCTGTGTGCAATGCAAGTGGAGAGGCAACAGCTGGGGTCACTGCAGGAGAGAGACGTGGATGAGCATTTTGTGGCTGAGCAGAAGTAGCCTGTGCAAGACAGAAGAGAGGGCACCCCCCGCACCCTGCCTGAGAGCAGACCCAGCCATGTCTGGATACGTGGAGCACAGCTGGGTGGCACACCAGCCTGCATCCCCCGGCTCCAGAGTGGGTCACCGAGGGTGCAAGGAGCACAGCCCTAGAAGTCAGCCTTTCCCATTCAGCAGTGCCTACAGCATAGAAGAGTGTTCTTCTGGTTTCTTCTTTGTAAAGCCACTCCCCGGGTATTGATGCTTTCAGGGAGACAGTTCCTTGATGGGGTCTGCACAAAAGTCCTCAAGTTCAGGCAGCTGCAGAGACTGAGGTGAGGGGACCTTAGGATGCCCACACCCTGAGGCACTTGTTTTCCTCTTTAATGACCCAGCAATCATGGTCTTTTCCACTCCCCACTTCCTATTTTAAAGTTTTTGACTCTTTGCCCTCTTTCTTTGTATCATTTATCGTCCCCCACAACCATTTAGCTTTCCTCAGGCCTTTTTCCTGCTCACCTCCCATTTTTGTGGGGCGGGGAGAGATAAAATGACAATTTGTTTTATAGAGAAATGGTCTGATAGCTCTCCTCTGCCGGGAAGATCAGTGACCAAATTTGCATATGCTTTTTCACCTAAGTCTCTTTTTCATTCCCATTCAGCTTTCCAAGTAAGAAGCTTGAGAGCACCTCCCTGAGGCTTTCTAGTGCTGCTCAGGAAAGACTCCCAAGAAAAGAAATTCCATGTAAGCAACCAGGGAGAGACTTTAAAAAAGAAATACCTGAGATAATGAGATACAACAATGTAGTCTTTTCTTCTGTAAGGTCACTCACTCAACACCTTCTGTTCCTCCCTTTGTGTCTTTACCTGTGCTTTGAATGAGTCAGACAAAGCCAAGTTTCTGAAGTCAAGGTACAGAGTGTTATTGAAATAGGATTTAGCATTCCTGAAAAGTTTAGCTGTCTCTAGCACAACAGAATCCGGACTGTGCAATTTGTGGAACGTCAGAGTAAGAAAATTACCAAGGTAACCCTTGGATAACACACATAACCGTGCCTACTGTAATGAAAATATATTTCTGTGAAGCATTCTTGACAGTTTTTTATCTGACATGAGTATTTCTGAATTATTTCTGAATGAATTGACATAGCAAAATCCACATTGAGGAAATTGTTCCTTAATTTCATCTACTTTTGTTATTTTCATTAAAGGAATCATGGTGGAGGTAAGGCTTATTTTAAAATTTTTAATTTCAATTTTCATGCTGTTGTGGTTTAAGCCCAGCTGGCAAGAAAGCACCATGTGTCCACTTTCTTACTCTTCCTCCTCAGTGGGATGCTGAGAAAGTAAAATGCTCATGGTTTTTGATAAGGACAGGGAGATCACTCAGAAATTACCATCACGGGCAAAACAAACTCGACTTGGGGGAAAAAAATAGTTTAATTTATTAGCAATCAAATCTAAGTGGGGTAATGAGAAATAAAAGCAATTCTTAAAACACCTTTTCCCCACCAGCCCCTTCTTCCCAGGCTCAACTTTACTCCTGATTTATCTACCCTCCCCAGCAGCACCGGAGAATGGGGAATAGAGGTTGTGATCAGTTCATCACATGTTTCAACCCCTCCTTCCTCCTCACACTCTTCCCCTGCTCCAGCGTGGGGTCCCTCCCATGGGAGAGAGTCCCCATGAACTCTTCCAACGTGAGTCCTTCCCACATGACTTCAGCTCCTCACAAACTGCTCCAGCGTGGGTCCCTTCCATGGTGCGTAGTCCTTCAGGATCAGTCTGCTGATGAATGCCACTCCTACAGAGTCATGGCCTTCTTGATGCACAGCTACCTGCTCTGGCATGGGGTCTTCCACCAGCTGCAAGTCGATACCAGCTCCACTATTAACCTCCGTGGGCAGCAGGGGTTCAGCCTCCATCACCATGGTCTTCCCCACAGGATGCAGGGGAAGCTTTGTTCTGGTGCCTGGAGCACCTCCTCCCCCTCCTTCTTCTCCGACCTTGGTGTCTGCTGGGTTATTTCTCACATATTCTCACTCCTCTCTCCAGCTGCTGTTGCTGCTGTGCACTTTTTCCCCTTCTTAAATCCATTATCCCAGAGGCACTACCACCGACACTGATGCTCTTGGCCTTGGCCAACGAGGGGTCCATCTGGGAGCTTCTAGCAGCTTCTCACAGGAGGCACCCCTGTAGCCTCTCTCCTGCTACAAAAACCCCACCACACAAACCCAATGCACACATGGTTATAATTTGTCCAGTAGTTTGTAATTTTTCATGCTTTATTTGACCCATATGCTTTTAAGTGACTTTTTTCTATCATTCACAAAAGGTTTTTAGGCATCTCCTGAGTTTAGATCCACTTGAAACATTCTGGAGATGTGTATTTTCTTTTCTTGCTTGTATGGATAACCCCCAAATAACTTCAGCCTAAAACTTGGCATGTAGTTACTTTGGAACAGAATGTAATTTTTCTCAGTGCTCAAAAAGAAAATTCTTTCTGAAACGGTGAAGCCCTGTATGCTCTTCCCTGCATGATGCATATTTGCAAAGGAGTCCTTTAGTTTGGAGTGGTAGTCCTGGCTTCATGGGAAATACCCACGAGTGGCCTTTGCTATCCTCAGAGTGAGGATCTGACTAATAGCTTTTGGGAAAATGTGTAGGAAGGGGTGGAGTTCTGGGAGCAGTTATGTGTCCTCCCACATTTTCCTCCTCTCTTCCTATGCTGAGACAAATTACTGTGGACAGACAATAGTCCTGGCTCTGATTGTAAATTAAGGATATTTGGCATGAGGTAGAGGTCAGGCTATGCGAACCAGTTTGAAAATGGAGATTGAAAAATAAAGCTTTTGTTTTCCCCAGTTCCTCATTTCCAGGGACTTTCTTCCATTTCTTAGGATACCACTCAACATTCAGTTCATAAAGTTGTCCACAGTGAGCCTCCTTCAGACTTCTCATATCGTTTCCCTGTGTATAAATACTGCTGTGAAAAAAGGAGTAAGTGATGAAGAATGGCTGTGCATGTTGGTGGCTGGGTCCTTCCTCCCGGAGGTGGGACCTGGACCTTCCCCTGCTACAGTCAGTGTTTAATTATTCATAGAGAATGAGAAGTGTCAGGAAGAAAAACTATCGGTCTAGCTTAGTCTAGCAGCTGCTCAGGTATGGGAGATGTGGATTCAGATGTCTAAGGCAAAGAAACTACCAAAGCATTGGTCTACCCCTCCTTAAGTGAATTCTCTTCAATGAGCTGGGAGTAACAACTCTTCCTCTGGTAGTTCTGTGAATTTTTTCCCCTCATTGAGCCTATCTTATTCCTAGTATTTAAATTAGTTCCAGTACAAAAAAAAATATTTTCCCATTTAATGGGATTTTTTACGTTTCTTTTCTTTTGCTCAGTTTTGGATACAAGCTTTATTATTAAAAATCTAATAATTGAATGTTCCCACTGAGGTTTTTTTATTAAAGTTCAGGGGATCGTTTGTGCTAAATTAAAGCCACTACTTCCTCTTCTCTATTGCTCAAGCTGCTATCACTGGTACATAGAGAATTAAAAATGTATTTTCATATTCTTTCAAGCCTTAATTCCTTTCTCAACATATTCTCTTCATGATAAGTGAATGCATCTTTTTTCTTTTTTGTCTCTCCTGCCTTCTGGTATTAGTGTGCTCTGGACTAACCACCCTTTCCCAGGGAATAACGGCTCAGATAAATAATTGTTTATTTTACCATTTGCCAATACAACCCAACGGAGGAAGCAGGAAAGCTTCTCAGATGGTGGGCTTGCCTGTGTTCTTTAGTTGTTTTGCTGGACGCTGAAAATTCAGCAGAACACATAATTAGACCATGTCTGAAATTCCAGGGTTTGTTGGAAATTATGCACCAGCTAAACATGGTTCCTGTTCAACAAGGAGTATTAACACATGCTGAAATACTAACATCTGCTTCAGTGTCTGGCTTCAACTGGGACTGCATCTTTAAGGCTGGGACAAATTAAGCTTTTAGAAAGGTAAAGCTTCTTAGCTGTCCTTGTCATTATATTTGTGTGCCTAATTTAGGGACAAGCTAGAAAATGGGAAAAGCCTATGCCCTTATTAATCTAGATTTACAGGAGCACTTTGATACGGGTCCATTTATTGGCCTAGTTAGACTAAAGGTAGCAGGGGATCCTCCTTGAGCCATAGGAAAGAGTGAAAACCTTGGCTACAGGACAAAAAATAACATACAGAGGGGAAAATGGATTTTTGCCTAATAAGAAGAGAGAGAAATGATTGAATTATTTTCCTGTACAGGCTATTGTAATTACCTGTCTTTTAAATGATTAGATCCTGAAAGAGAAAAGTGAGCTACACACATTAAACTCGTATTGATCCCAAGTCCCCTGTAGCTGCAGGCAAGTGAATGGGCCAGTATAAACTGACATGCAGACTCATCCAGTTTTGAGGCAACAGCACTTTAAATCCTGTTTTTATCTACAGGCATGGCTTTTGTGTTTGACTCTAAAAAGGTGCAGATGCCTAAATGCCCAGCTCAGTAAAATAGTTTGCA
Organism: Chloroceryle aenea; assembly: GCA_013399075.1. Taxonomy (NCBI): domain Eukaryota; kingdom Metazoa; phylum Chordata; class Aves; order Coraciiformes; family Cerylidae; genus Chloroceryle; species Chloroceryle aenea. Next base: position 53,465 of record VWZY01000270.1, read on the forward strand.
ATCATCTGCTTGAAAAATAAGTGAGCTGATAAGATGCAGTAAAGGTACTCAAGAAATGACTGCCTGGAGTTGTTGTGAAAATCTTCTTTGATGATGATCTTCCTGACAGCCTGCTAGAAAAAAAGGAACAGATGAAGTATCTTGAATCCAACTTTCAAGTGTATGAGATGTATAACGCTTATTTTCTTTGCACGTGTCAGTTAAAAATGACTAAAGGTGGCAGGCAAGCCAGAGGCCTTCAAGTCCTCAGAGGAGCAGAGGTCCTAGCCCCTGGTCCAGGTCTGCTCTTTTGATGCCCAGAATGTCAGTGCCCAGGGGCCCTGGAGGAGCTGCAGGATTCCCCTTCACCAGGCATCAGACAAGTGCTGCCCTGGCAGTTTGTAGCAGAACCTGCCAATCCAGGGACCTGGTATTGGCTGGAATCTTCTGGGTGGGCAGTGGGGACTGAGATGAGTCTCGGATTGTGTTTAACACAAGAGAAGAGCTGAGAAAGCCTGAATAATCTATGAGGTGGATAATTTCCAACAGCCTAGAATATTGCTCTTTCCAGCGCTGACATTGGAAAGAGAGGATGTTGGGATTGTAGAGATGCTAGCTGGAGTAAGTGGTTCATTCCCATTCCATATTCATTCAGTGTTTGGCATCCAAAGGATGACATTTTGCACTTAGATTCCTCTGTAAATTAAATCACTTTACATGACACTGGTTTTGTATTTCTACTTTATTTATTGAAGGCAATTGTTTGTGTTAGACTACTCAGGCCATGTCCAAACTTCTTCAGATCATGTATACTAAGCTGTTAAGCAGAATAGCCTTGGCTACTGAGAGTGGCATATATTTATATATTGTACATATCTGAGCATACCAAGAACTAGAATAAAATTGCTGAGAAATTTTTTAAGTGCCTTTTGAAAAGGAGATATGAGAAAACTGACTTATAGAGTGTCGTATAGACAGAGCATATTATATAGGAAGCATATGGTCTAGTTGGAGAGCATGAACTTTAAAATGAAGACTGAGAGATGTTTTATTGATCGAGTTCCAGAAAAACTACACATGGAAAAAGACACGTTTACTTAAAGGCTGAGAAATGAGCACAAATACTGTTAAACTGACTACGTTTCAGCAAGTAAACAAATGCAGTCCTTACTCCAAGGTAACGTGATGTGTTATTCCATTGCTAAGCATAGTCCAAGGTAAGGAAAATGCCTCATTGGATTGTTTAGGGTCAGCTCCCACATTTTAGCAATGCTTTGAAATGAAATCATAAATGCAGGTGAGGAAAAATAAAGAATATACAGCCTATTTACAATCTAAACCAGTTGATACATTTTTATAGTTTACTTTCAGGGAGGTTCTGAAGCCCATTTGTGTCCTAACAGGCAAGCTGAGGGTACTGCAGTCCCAGCACTCTGCTGGCGATGCTGGCACTGACTGTGGACACCCTGGCTCTTCCTGGCCTTTCCAGCAAGAGGCCACTGGTGAACCCCCTCCTTGCGCAGGGAAACAGGACCTGACAGATCCCCACAGCTTTCCCCTGACTTTTCTGGGACTCTGTTTTCTCTCTTGAAGGGTAGTTAGTTTTCCCCGTTGCAGGAAAGCTCTGAGTGCTGTTAACAGGGATGCAGTAACATGTATGGAAATGTTTTCAGTCCAGCTTGGCATTGCCGTGCGTAGCTCGGGTGCGAGGAGTTAAGTGATGCTCTGCCCCAAGCTGGGTTGATACAGACGATCCAGGGTAAAGGTGCAGCACTCAACTGATTGTCAGCTGACCTTTTATTTGTTAAATATTTACTGCCAACAGCTTATAGACTCTCTGGAGACAGACAACGACATTTTCCACTCTATTATGAAAATAAATTTCCTCTCTTCCTCGGTATATCTTTTCTGTTTAAGCAAAATGAAATTCCTGATTTTTTGAGAGACCTGCTGTGGTTAAATCGCTGCCATGTACTTCCTTTAGTAGTGATCTCCAATGAGTTTGGGAAGATAAAAAAAACTTTCTGTAGCACACTGATTAGTCTTCTTAATTGACAGGGTTGAATACAGCCAAAAATATATTTTCCAAAATATTCAGCCTCGGCCCAACGCTGTTGTGTTGCTTCAGGTGTCAGTTAAGTGTGCCACAATAGTCCAGAAAGTCCGATTGTCTCTTCACGGATGATGGCATTATAAATAAGACAGCATTTTTCAAACAGGTGATTTCTGGTACAAATATCTGCAAAGGCATCCTTGATTTTTGTGGAGCCTATACAAACATTCTTCCTGATAGTTGCCTTCTTCTATTAACGAGCCAGATAAAGGAATGAGCATATTCTAATGAAAGGAAAACACTGCTCTAAGATGTGCCCTGTCCGTATTCTGTGGTGTGAAGTGAGCCTGTGGTACTGCTGAGAATCCCTGGACCTCTTGGTACATGGATCTCCTGAGAAACCCTGCTGCAGAGACGGAGCAAATACGTTATAGCACCAATCTTTGCATCCTGCCACACAGAAAACTGCAGCCTGGTTCATAGTTCCAGCTGAGGGTGCAAAGATATCCTTTCAGCCTGGAGTGATTTCTGGGGTATTAGCTAAACATTGCCAGGTTTATGGCCAGACTGAAATGTGGAAATCATGGATTGATGCCCCTTTTGTGCAACTTCTCAGCTAATTAGTTAATTGTGAGCACGGGAGGGTTTCCCCTGACCATTTGTGTGTTTTCAGAGGAGATTTCAGCTGCATGATTGCGCTTGTAAGATGGAAACTTTGTATGAAATAGCTGTTTTTATTATGTGCTTAGGCTGTGGTTTGACAAGATCCCAGGATGTCTCATACCATATCTCACAGGAATGGATTGCAAAGTGCTACACAAACTCACTCTGCTAGTTCATACTGGTTCAAAAATGTAGGTAGGAGGTATGTCTTGTCCTAGAGACTTGCACAGTCTGAACTGTTATTATATAAGGCATGTGCAAGGTATTATGTAAAGCACTGTAACACCTTATTTTGGCTGAGGTATTGTTTATCCTCCCGAGGCTGGTGCAAAACTGACCTACAGAACATATTTTGTGTTCTGATTCAGCATACTGCAGAGGTGTTCTCATCGATACAATCAAATTTATGCAGCCAGCTGGTCCAGGAGCACAGCTTCTGTATCCATTGCCATGGCTTACGTCGCTTTTGGCGGATGAACCTAATCCAAAAATCAGCAAAACTCCCTCTGAATTCAGAGGCTTTGGACCAAGTCTGTCTCTCATTTGCTTTGCTCTTCCCAGGTTTAAGCAGACTAGGTAATTCATCTGGTTTTAAAAGAGAGCTCCATTTCTCAAGAGAACAGTTTTGACTTAATCTCATTCAGCAAAATGTTTTAAAAGTGACCTTCCCACAAATAAGCAGCAGTATAAATAGCTTTTAAGAAAAAGCATTTTATATTTAACAGTGCCACATCTTAACTAATTTTTAAACTGATATATCTATGGTGATTTTTGGAGAGAAGTCTCCAGCGTGCTTACTGTGTTATTTGTGTATTAGCCCTGGGGAGAACAGGGAAAGAACTTGTGATGTGATACCTGTCATGGGAACACCCCTAGCTCCCAGGTGACTTCAGCCTGAGGCAGGTAGCTAGGGTACCTAACAGCAGCGTCTGCTGAAGTGACAAAAGTTAGACAGAATTTGGTATTTCAAAAGCCTCAAAAGATGGTTTTAGTTTTCATCTGGCTTAATTACAATGCTCTGTTAACACAGTCTGCTGCTGGTTTCTTTTCTTAGCAGCAAATCTGAATGCCCTCCTAATTCTCCTGACAGTGATCTTGTTCCCAAAGTCATACCCATGGTAAGGCTTCTGACTGAAAGAAGAAAAAAACCAGCTGCTGAGAAAGCTGTCTCAGACTTTTCAGACCTGTAGTTTGATTCCTGAGGTTTGTTTCTCTACATTGTCTTTCCAAAAGTATTCACCTTCCAGGCCAAGTGGGCACGGCTTTATCAGATGGTCACGGAGGCCAGGAGGTTTAACATCATAGGTGAAACCAGATTATCTCATCTTTCCAGCTAATCATTCACCTGCTTACAGGAGCTCCTGGCTGCAGACTCACTGTGTGAGATGTGCTAAAGTCACAAAAAAAAAAAAAGGCTGTATGTTGTTGTAGCAATAGTTAGCACTGGAAAAATCAACCAGGAGATGTTTGCAGCACTTCAGACGGGCTTCTGCAGTCTCTGCTTCTGGGGCTTGGTGCAGCTGCAGCGCTCCGCATCCTTAGATTGTAGGTGTGATTGCAGAGGGGATCAGCTGCTCTTTTGATCAGGGGTTTTGTGACCTATATCTCTTCTGGCAATGAGGCCACAGTGCATACTGGGACTCCTACATGCTAGAGCAACTCTGATGGCAGGAGGACTAGTTCTGTCAGTCAAGTTGTCTCTAAGATATTTTTTCTCTCTGCACAGGCTGTGCTACAACAGCACAGAACCTCTTTGAGTTCAGCATTTGCTCAAGCCAATCTCAGGCAGTGGTTTTATTACACCATGCATGCTGAATATGGATTTTTGCAGGAACCAGTAGGGTTTGGGAGCAGACTGGAGAGCAACAGCAACAGAAGGCATTTCTCCTGGGGAGAGAGGCTGCAGCTAATTGACTTCCAGGTGTGTGAAACAAAAAGGCCTGCTCTTGGAGGAAGGAGAATTACAGCTTGCCCAAGGATTGAGCAAAAGCAATGGGTTCAACAGAAAGTTTCTAGTTTCATTTCTTGAGCACAGGAACCAGGGAGCCATAGACCTGATGGCTGGAAAGTGGAAGGGAAAAACATTAAGCCAGTTTAGGTAGTATTACAAGCATATGGCACACACTGAAAAAGGAGGTTGTTGAATGATGGCAGTACTGATAAACAAAAAATTTGGCTGAAAACTTGATTATCATTTGCTTCATCTGTCCTTCTTAATCTCATAGTCTGTCATCTTACCTTTGAGATTTCTTTAGGACAAGAGTATTTCCACATTTTATTTGCTGATTATAGCTCTGGAAAGCCTTAAAGATACATTTATTTATTACAAAACCAATGCCCTGTTTTTAACCAGGTCCCAAGCTGCTGAGTTAGGAGTGTTGGTGAGTGAGAGGGAAAAGAAAACAGTGGCAGGAATGGGAAAGAGTCTCCTACTTTGAGGGCTGAGAGGGGCTCTGGGGTAGAGCAGAGGCAGCTGGCAGGGATGCTGGAGGGAAGCTGGGACTGTGACCTGGGGAGGGACAGTGGCAGGGGCGAGTGTGAGGACCAGCAGAGAATGAAAAGCAAACTCATGGCACTCGAAGGTGTGGTGAGGAAAGAGCAAGCGGGAGGACGTGCAGAGCCTCGGGCAAAGGGAGCAAAGCGGAGGCTGTTGCTGTAGGGAGCTGGGGTGTAGGGAGGCTTTGGCACACAACATTTGGAGACAGTCATAGGAAACTGGGTGTATGGTGAAGGGCCCAGCCATAAGACAAGAGAAAGAAGAATTTGCAGGGGTGTTTTTATTCAGACTCACAGTAAAACTAATATTTAAAAATTAAAGCAAGTGTAGGTAACAAAGGAGGAATGAAACAAACAGGTAGAGACCATGTGTAAAGAGTAGAGAGCTCAGGAGAAACTTTAGAAGAAAGTAGTTATTTTAATAGAAAGTGAAGCTTTAGTAGTTCAGAATTAATAGTTAAATCTGTATTGTAGGCCTGTATTGAGAAGGCTCAAGTTATGTCCTTGAAAGGTGTCTTCTCAAACTATGTCTCTTCCTCAGCTGAAATAGGACTAGATCTACTAGATCCACTAGCCCCCTCCAACTTTCTCTCAAAATGTTTGGTTTGATCTGAAAAAAAAGTATGTATTTTTCAGGAGAATAAAAAGTCAGCTCAAATAGACAGAGGGCTTTTTCTTTTAATCTTTTAGTTTGCTTAAGGAGCTGAAAAATCAGTCTGAGGCTCAGACACAGCAGTTACAGGTACTTTGGAAACTGCAAAAGCTCTCCCCTCCTCGAGGCACACTAAAGTGCATCTCTCTGCAGGGCAGAGCAGGAGCTGGCCCAGAGTTACTGACCAGCACTGCACTGTAACTCACAGACATGACTTGGAAATGTGCCTTGGTTGCATTGCTCGGCTAAGGATTCACTCAGCACATCCCAAAGAGAATGACAAAGCCCCTTCCTACCCATGGACTGCGCCAAGCTGATCCTGAATTATACTGACTTGCAGTAGGGACCCTTCTGCCAACAACAGGCATATTTCAGTGGTGCACTAACTGTGACCTCCTGCTTTCAGCAGGCACATCTCTGGCGCTGGCAGGAGGCCAGGCAAGTGCTGTACAGGGCCAGCTTTGCTGACTCACATTAGCTATACACCCTCCTGCATCAGGGGAATCTTCAGCTGACCTATGAACAGCACAAAGAAGGATGGCTCCATCTCTAATGCTCTCAGAACTCCTTAGCCTAATTTTGAAGATATTAAAATCTTGTCAGTGGTGAACTGCAGAGCGGGTCTATGTGGCTGAAGTCAAACAGCAGAGCTCGCATGTTTGTAAGTTTTCAGTTTGAAAGCAAAATGAATGTCTAAGTGTAATGTGAAGGAAAAATATTAGAACTAACGATACATCAAATGAACCATTTCACTATATTGATCTTTGGTTTGCTAGGACTCTTCAGAGTGTTCCTGCTTACACTGACAGTATAAACATTAGCTGGCTGTGAGCATGTAGACAGTTAATGGAAAGAACGGTCTCGTTCTGTCCGTTCTTTCAGATACCAGACTACTGCACATGCGTGCTAAGAAACACACTTGAGTTCTACTTTCCACTTTGGGCAGTTACTAACTCACCATTTCCATTCCCAGTGTTTATTTATTTTATTTATCTCTTCTCATCTTTTTCCCAGGACACATGGTTGTCCTCAGAATGAATTCTCCCCCTTAAAACTCCGCAGGGTGTTAGAACTCATTTCTCTGGCCAGGACAACTCGTGTAATGATTTCTGTTATGAAAACATACCATCTACTAGAAGTGGGTAAAACCCAAAGCACTCATTTGTTATTTGCTCTGTAGTCTGTGGGGGGATCTAAAAGCAATAAATTAAAAGACTACCAGTGCCTCAGGAGGATAATGAGAACTTTTGTTTTCCAGGAAACAAAAGTTTATATTGAAGCTTAGTGGATACCAACCCTGTGCATGTGAAGATACGTCCTGTTTAAAACAGGACATATTTTTCTGGTGGTGGGAAATTTTCCTGGGATATGAGAACGATGTGCACCAAGAGAGCAATCAAAAGACACTGTGTCTTACCATCTGGTTGTGATCTGTTTTTCTGTCTTCACTACACTTACCTAAGTTGGTCCAGCACGAAGGGCTTTGAATGTAATTGAGAAGCTATGCAGTGCAGTGGAGAGAGAGGCAGGTAACTTCCCTACAGGAGATTCCACCTCTGCTTGAGAACTGGGAAAAGCCTTACAGCTCCAAGAGAGATTTCTGAATTGCAAATGTTGTTTTGAGTAAGACAGACACATACAACCATTTATTTGTTTGTTTATGCTTAGACCATTGACATTAATTGAAGAGACATTCATTGAAGACTTGAAAATGAAATTAGCTTTATATTTCCATGTGTGTTTTTATGTATTTCTATAAACTTAGCTTTCCATTTTTGGGTAAAGAGGAGTAAAGGTAGCCAGGCACAATTGCTTTGGCCCCCTGTACAGCAGCTGACAGCATTAAACTCAGTCCTATGCAGGTGTAATCATTGCCACTCTTCAGACTGGTGTGAGTTGGATCCAGTGCTCTCATGCTTAGGCTGCTTTCCAAATCAACTCCTGGCCCTGCAGCTCACACTACAGAGGTGGATGGACATCTGCCTTGTCCAGAAGCAAGGGATGAACAGCAGCTCATCTCCTCTGTGTTACTGTCTCGCTGCAGGCACTATTTACAGTGAGCAGTTTAGCTCTGTGTAGGGACTTGGCAGACCTACATCACCGAGGTGCTGCCACAGCCCTGTGGTACCCAACGCCAGGATCAGCTCAGCTGTCCCCGCATCAGCGGAGCATCAACCTTCCCCGCAGTGCCAGCTGAGCTGCCGTGAGCCTGCCATGCCAGTGCCATCGCAGATGTGTGCCACGGGTTCAGCTCTCTCTCCTAAAAATCTCAAGGATTTTTAGATGTTTCTTTTTGTATTCAGTATTGGGAAGGCTTAGTATTATTCTGCTTGCAAGTCTGGATGAGAGAAATTCAGTGCAGCCCTACAGAGGCATGAGACAGCCTAGCTGTACCAAATGCCTCTCGAGAGGCAGCTTCTTGCAATCGTGGGATGGTTGGTACAATTTATGTCTTGGGAAGAGCCAAGACAGTATCCAAAGGAAAAATCCAACCATCTGGAATCACTTGTGTGAGAGCCTGTAATTTCTAAATCCCTAAGCACTAGATCCTACAGTCCACACACACCCCAAAATATGATTAACATTGACAGGGGAAATGGCTGCATCAAACAGTCTTGAAATGAGAGCTTATTTGTGGTAAATACAGATTACATTTTGAGTTTAAAGCCACAGTCAAGCTTTTCATTTGCTCTTTTCAGCTGTGATTTTGTAAGAAGTAGAAAATAACTGCAAAAGGATTGGTTAATTTAGAAAAGTCTGCTCTGAAGGGAAATTTTGTAAAATGTGAGGAGTAATAAAACAGAGCCATATTTACATTGTGCCAGCAAATTTCCAAGTTAACAGAAGAAGTCTGGCTCCAAGCCGGACCACTAAACAGAAACTAAAGAATGGAGTGAAAACTGCAGTAGGAAACATCACAAGGGAGATAGATTTGTATGCCCCACTCATCAATTTGACCTGTAGAATGGATCTTTAGCATTTCTGAACTACACCTCGGTACTGACCGTCTTCAGCATGCCACGCAGCAAAGTCTGACAGAGTTTGCTGTTTCCTTGCTGCGTGAAAAAGGCTTCCAAGTAAAGAGTAGTTTACTCTTGACCATGTTTTCTCCAGCCTTCTCTAGCTGTCATCACACTTTCCAACGGTTACACACAACTTTGCAAAATTCATCTTTTCTAGACATGAACTAAAGTCCTGTTTCTCCCAGCCCAGGTGTCGCAGGGACCTGAGGTGGTGAGCTGGCCCTTTCCACGGGCCAAAGCCTCAGCAGCAGGCATGGCAGAGAAGGAAGGAGGAAAACCAGGGAATCTACAGCGAGCCCCAGCCCTCATCCCTTTTCTGAAGTGCTGTGTAGCTCTTAGTGCGTGGTGTGTGAGCAGGTGCATCTCCTACTTCCCCCACATCCTTGACACGAGCATCAGAGGTGAACTCTCCCACCCGTATTATCTCAAATGGCTCACTCTTCCCTGGCCCACCGGGGTACCAATGGCTCTTTGATTCTATTTCTGCCCGTTTCCAAAGGGTGCAGCAACAGAGAGGGGGGGATTATGCAAATGGCACTCTCTACAGCTTCCTAAATAATTCTAGCTTTCACCTTGAGGTCTGAAATCACTCTTCCTTTAACAGTGGTGTTTCTTCCACAAACAGGCTGGGGGCAAACAGATCAGAAGAGTAGATTCTTCCCTCGTTGTAATAACACCACCAGAAACTGGTGGTGGAATTTCAGAGGCATTAAAGCAGCAGTATGGATGTTAATTTAATTGCTGGTAGTTTTGAGTCGAGCAAACAAGCAGATGAACCAGTCTAGAGCTAATATTTCAAAGCTTTCAGGTACTTACTTGACCAGGTCCAGCATCCACAACATCATTTCTAAAACACTACATCCACAGGCACATGTACTCAAAGCAACATCCCCGTGTCACAGAGGTCACTTCTGCATTCTGAAAGGGAGGCAAAATGTTTTACTTCTTCTGGCTTGCCAGGTTAAGCCACAGAGCCAGCCATCTCACCATGACCTGTTTTGTTAAATGTTTTTTTTTATGCTAGCACAGCCAAAGCAGGCAATGATAGAATGGCCTGCTGCCATCAGCTGCTGGCAACACAAGCTATAGCAATAAGCAAGGCTGTATTTTCTGGTCCTCCACTGCTGTAAGATACAAATCAAGCTATGAGGGGCATTTCTCAGCCTAAGCTTAGCAGCATTCATTGCACTGTTCTTGCCCTCATGAGGAGATGTCTCTACCAGCCCTCCTCACCTTTCTTGGTGACTCCCTCTTGCAGTGGCTTCACAGAACAAGGTGTCAAGACTGAAGTTGCAGAAATGCCAGAAAAACAAGGGAACAGAAAATAGTTTCTTTGTTTCCATACTCTGCAGTAACTGCTCATTCAGAGCCTGAGGGCTGGAGACATGAAGGGAAGCAAAAAGCTTCTGCACACCTCAGAGTCCAGCAAGATCAGTTGCTGGGAACCAGAGGGGAACCAGGTGACTCAAGGTCTTGCTTCTCCACTTTGCAAAGTGCTCCATGCAAGAGACAAGTAAAAGATGTGCTTATCCATTCCTCTCCCTTCTGATGGGGAACACCCAAGATTACTTACAACTCTGCACAGCACAGGGACTCAAGCACCTTGTGCTACTCTCAGCTGTTGTAGCATGTGTTTTAAATGTTTTCAGTAGTGACCAAAAAAACCCCAAACTTAATGCTTTTAAGAGCTTGCAAACAGAGCTACACAAAGTTTTAAGTAATCTTAACACACTAGTAAATTGTATTGCTCCCTACCTTATTTGTATTGAAAGATCTTATTTTATTCCTTTGCATGCAATAAAATGTTTAAAATAAATAAAAAGATATGCTTTGGGAAATGGTGCATACCAGGTAACACCCACTCTCCTCCCAGAAAGCATTTGCAACTGTCCTTATGTATTATTTGTTGCACATTACAGTTACACAATGAAAGTTGGTTACTTTTAGTTGGGTTTGGTTTGTGGGGTTGGATTTTTGTTTGTTTGGCGGTGGTTTCTTTAAAGCATGCTAAGGCATCAGAACAATTATCCTTTAAGCTCCCTCCTTGAGCTGCTCAGTTCCATAACCAGTTCTGTGAAAGGGCCCCGTTCTCAGTGGATCAGCATCACCAGCAGCCTGGCCAGCTTTGCCTGCTGGCCAAGGCAATGCCGCTGATACATCGCCCTAAAAACCATCTCCAGAAGGACTGATGCACACCTATTTGGTGACAGAGCTGATTGAGAGACTCTGCTTGTGGCTTTTCCACTGGCCTATTCCACATTAAGCTGGGCAGATGAATCTTCTTTTCCTAAATAGGAAAGCAAAGGACAGATTGGGTTCCCTGAAGTCCACCAGGATCTTACGGAGGTAAACTCACTCATTTCTTCCAATAATGTAAAGACAGTGAGATTTCCCTTGTTATCCACCAGTACTTGATAACAAAGTCACATATCTGGCTTGGGATGCTGTTGGTAAGGAAGAAAGGACAAGGAAAATGACAGGGAAAGAAGGAAAATGAAATGCCTCTACTCCCAAACCACAGCACTTGGAGAAGCCTATTGCTTCCAGCCCGTCATCAGCTGCAGCCCCACCAAGTGCAGCAAGATAACACAGCTCTGTGTCCTGAGCACAGGCACCCTCAGAGACTTCCCCACTTTGAACTGAGCTCTATTTTATTCTCAACAATCCAGAGTAGATAACATTTGCAATCCCAAGCACCTCTGTTAGGTACTTGTATAAACTTCCTTCTCCAGCCCTAAGGGGAAGACAATCTTTTGGCTTAGCTCTGCATGGATCACCCATGGAAGATGTGTATATGAGCGGGAACCACCAGCATGCACTGGTGGTAGGTACTCCTTCCTTCCAAACACCACCATGCACGACATTTGACTGCTGTGGAGAGAACAAAGAAAAGAGGAGATGAGGGAGTTACAGTGCCGGGTATAAATACCAAAACATCCAAGCAGAGGGTGGAAAGTTTAGGCAAAGAATATAGAGATTCTTGGCCCGTGTTACACATTTCAAGGAGCTGTCTTGTCTCTGTTTATGCCAGGGACATCTATAGGGGAACACACAGTCCAGGTCCTCTGCTGCCACGCCGTCTGGCAGCTTGTCAACTCAGCAGTCCCACCAGCCCTTCGCCTGCTGTGGCTGCCTCTGCAGAACAAGCCATGCGCAACCACGGGCTGAGACTTCGTATCGCCTCCTAACTTCACCTGACCTCCTATTCTGTCTTGGGAGAGGACATTTGTGGACACTTGGAACATCAGCAATGCACATGGCACTTCAAATATCCTAAGCCAGCATAAGCCATGTTCCTGTCTGTAAACAGCCATTGCTGACTTCAGATCATTAGGGTGGGCATTTTAAGTGGCAAGGGGCACTGCCTGCTGATGTAGGTGCAGATACAATGCTCATATTATGTGGTTCAGAAAGCAAAACAGCACCCTGAAACCTGAATGTGATCCAAGTTTTAGACTTTGCACAGAACCAAAAAAAATTAAGGCAAACACTGACTGACTTTTGTGGCAAGGATTTTATGGACAAATGTTTGCAATTAAAAAATTAACAGAAACCAGATTTTGTTTGGCTGTAAACATTCCCCTGCTGCCCTAGAAATACTAACATGGCAACACTGCACTGAAACATTGAGAAGAAAAGTCTTCTTTAAAGAAAGAGCAACAACCCCCCAAAAATTAAAAGTACTTCTTGAAATATTTCAGGTTTACAAATACGTAAGATACCGTGAACACGTTCCTGCTTTTTAAATCCTGGCTGCTCTTTAGCTGATTGCCCAGTAAAGTGCCAACCTGCAAAGATGCCAAATGATGAGAATTCTCAGGGAAAACAACAAAACAAACAAAAGCAAATTAAAAAATTAATCAGAGTGTATTCAGCCTGAAAGATTATATGGATAAAAATTGATGTGTATATTGGGCTGGACTACGGCGTACTATGGTTGGTGGTAGGGTAAGAGTCAAACCCAAGTGCCAAAACTGCAGGGGAAAAGTAAGATTTAGGTTTATAATTTCTCCAGACGAGTTTTCAGGGACCTGTTAGCTGCTAAAAGCACTTCCATAGACTTTATTGCTGCAGTCCCTGGTAAGAATATGACCTAAAAAAAATGTATAACTTCACTAAGCAACATTTCCACAAACATCTAGGCTGTTAACACTGACTCACATCCCTCCCCTCAAAGGTTACAACAGTGCCCGGGCTTTCGGTTTTGGTTTTACCACAGAAAGGGACAGAAAGCCCTGCTGCCAATGCCACCAGCTTCTTGAAGACAGAGGAGCCCTGCAGGCAGCCGTGGAGTCTCCCACACGTACTCTGTCCGGCCACACAGGACACAGGGAGTTTCTTCAGACCAGATCAACTTGGCAGAACTACCTGCAGAGGGGTGAAAGGCTCTGCACATGCGGTCTGGTCAGACACTGCCTGATCCCACAGCTGGCCTTTGGAACATGCTTGCTGGGTTCACCAAATGTTTATACAGAAGAAAACAAGTTAGTGAGGTGATGGGAGAAAGGGGAAGATGAGAAAATGATGGTTAAGCTTAAATTGCAAGTCATGTGGAATGACTGACAGGATGTTATCAGCGCTCAGCTCAGCTGTGGATGTGACAGCCTGTCCCACATGCAGTGTTCTGCTGTCTTCTTATCTTTAAAGCCACTTCATTATACAAATAAGGCCAAACAGTGGTAACACAATCTCATTTTTTCAGGTGCTCCAAGTATTTCAAACCTAACTGCTGCATACAGGTAAAAGTTAGAAATTCAATTTATTTGACTCTACTTTTGCTGAAGCTCAAATCTAAACTCCCCCAGCCATGTCGGCTCGCTCAAAGACTCACATATTTTAGCCTCACCCCTAATTGCAACACATTTTGTGTTGTCAGAGTCACATTATGCTGGTTTTAATTTGTTCTTTGTAGTCACAATGTATATTGATCCAGCAAATGAAAGAGCACATCTGTAAAAAAAAAATTCCTGTCTTGCTAGAAATTCCTAAAAATAAACTTAGCTGAAATTATTTCCCAGGAGCATGTGCTACTAAATTCTAGTCAGCTGACAGACAACTATTTTTCCATAAAATGCTGGTCCTCCCAACAATTCCATCAGTCCTGGTGAAAAGCCTTGCCACAACTTTGTACAAATGCTCAATATTTTATTTTGAGGAAAGCATAAAAACTTTCAGCAAGGGTGAACAGAGATTGGTAGGCAGTGGGACTTACAGAAATAGTATAAAAAAACAAAAATATCCCTGGGTATCACAAATTCCCACTGAAGATCACAGGTACTGAAAGAGTAACAGAATCATGGTTCATTTCAACACTAAGCCTCTCCCTGACCTTCCTCCCTCAGTTAAAGGGTTATCCTCTATGTTTGCTTTCAGACAGCAGGCATCTTCAGAATCTCCACGCTGTAAATGACAGCACGTTTAGCTTATAATTGCCAAAAGAAATCTACTCATCCATCAGAGATGAACAGAAGACGTGCAGTTCTGCACCACCCTTTCAACACAGCCAGCGTGCTGACTCAGGGACAAGACACCAAGAGCTGTAAAGTAAGAGTCACCCGGTGCCTAGGACGTACATAAACCCAAGCAGTAATTAACTGATGGAATCTGAAGAAACACATTGAAATCCAACACTTTTAATGGACAAGGGAATTTCCTTCAGAAGTTTATGGCACAGCAATGACGGGGGAAGCACACGTGCAACGACAAACCCCAAAGCAGGGATGCCAAGTGCTATAGTGGCTCAGAGAGAGTAACGAAGAACAAGTTTATCAAGAAGGAAAATAAAAAAGAGGGGAGGTTCCACATGATGTGAAAACACTACCACTAATCATTTACAAGACAAGTTTCTTTAAGAAAGAGGGCAGCAATTTTAAAGCAACCACTGACACTGGAGAGCAAGGCAGAGCCTTGGCAATTGTCTACAGCAGACAGAGACACCAGGGTGGTCCAGTCCAGCACCAGAAGCAACCAGGAAACTGGGAGGTGATGGAGTGCCGGGAAGGGCACCGGTCTGTATGAAAGCCAGAGGGAGTAACAAACCAACCCAACAAATACTTGGCAGAAGGACTTGGCAAAGAACATGGGTGTTTCAGACTCCAGCTGGGTAGGCTGCTCCCAGATAGGACAAGAAAAACAAAAATGTTGCTTCTTTGCTGTTCTGAGTCAGTAGGTTAAGACCCACACTTGTGCAATTCATCAGTGGGACTGACAAGACCAACATCTGCTCATCCTTCCTCACTGCACATTCCACACCCTCCTCCTCCAAATCCTGCCCGTATCAGAGCACACACTTGGGAGGAGATGCCAGCAGTGGTTCCCATGGAGTGACAGGGGTGAAGAAATACAGCGAGGACCAGCAAGTAACTGAGGTCTGATTTAAGAAAACACAACAATGGCATGAGTGATCTGAACACTGTGCTTAAGCACCTTCTCCAAAATAAAAGGTATTTTTGTAACTTGCAACTCCATCTGTAAAGTGCTCTATATTCTACGGTATTGAATAAAGTCCAAAAATGGGTCAGAGTCCCAGTTTGGGGGACATTAAAATACCAATACTTCAGTACAGCAGCTACTTCATTGTCAGGCAGATTGAGGCTGGATATTAGGATGAAACATTTCTTCACTGGAAGGGTTCTCAACCATTGGAATGGTCTGCCCAGGGCAGTGGTGGGGTCACCATTCCTGCAGGCATTTAAATGGCATGTGGACCTGGTGCTCAGGGATGTGGTTTAGTGGTGAGCTTGCCGTCTGGGGTTGGACTAGATGATCTCCAACCAATGACCCTCTGTGAAGGCCAGATACCTATTGCATCAGGTATACCCATATATAGATGTATAAGTGCCAACATCTGGCAAAGAGGAATAAGCTACAACAGCTACAGTTGAATCTTTATGCCAAATATTGGAAGCAAATTGCAAAGACTGAGTTAAAATTTGGTTATGCTTTAATAACTGAAACCCAGAAATTTCCCAAGAGGTCAGGTGATGAAAAAGTTCTTCCGAAAGGGGAAGTGGCAATGTAAGAACAAGGAAGAAGGAGAACAGCATTTATATATAAAAATTTATTTAGGTGAAGTCACAAACAGTGTAATATCAATTTACAAACACTTCATGTTATGCATATTATTGAAACTACCGAGAAAGGTAAAGGAGAGCAGATAATGGCAGTTTGTTTTTGTTTTTCCTGAAACAACTAAGGACATACCCTTACCATCATGCGCCTTACTGGACCATAGTATTACCTTGATCATACTTCCTAGTATGCAAGGAAAAAGGAAAAGAAAACAAAACACTTAAATGGAGAACAGTTAAACTGCGAACCAGTGAATATGCTTTTCATGAACACCAGACTACAAAGGTCTAGTCTAATGCTCAGGATCTTAAGTATTCCATGAGGGTAAAACCCGAATAATATTAATTTAGGTCAATTAGATTTGATTGAAATTTTGTAAGGCATTATTAAGCTACAACTGATCTCTGGCAATGACAGCAATGGTTAATGGGTTTTTCGTAAGAGAATGAAGAGGCAATATTGAGCCTCACAGAGTAATTCTGTTGACAACCTGAGTTATTATACCAAGTGTAGGATACTATTTCAAGTCAAACATACATTTAGTCGCAGATACTCTCAGTGAAATGGTAAAAGTAACAGCTGTAACAAGACAAATTATGATTTATTTTTTTTTAAACAAATAAAGTACACAGGTTTTTGAAGTGTCCGGTTGTGATCTGCAAAGATCCAGGATTGCACAAAAGTTTGCTCAAATGAGAAGGGTTAATCTGCGCATTAAATTGGCTTATACTTTCAAAGTAGTATTTTGGGGCAGGGTTCTCCTCCGGGAGACTCTTCCTGACCTCATTCAACCAATGTTCAATTTATTCACCTTCCTGAATCTTTGCCCTCTTTGGATAGTCTGTGACAAGTGCTGCGCTGCAGGAATTCCTGTTTTCCAGCAAACTGGCTTGCTCTGTAGGTTTGTAGTCCATTGTTACAATTGCTGATTGGGTAAAATGAATTTCCTATGTCTTCTCTAGCACAGCTTGCAACGCAACAGAAGCAGAGGTAAAAGAATGCACTAGAATACCAGAGCTCCACTTAAACACCAACGGAGTCAGGCTGTTGGCACCAATAAGAAATTCTGTATTTAACAAAGCTGCAAATATTTAAGATTCAAAGTTAGTCAGTTTTATAAATAAACTCACCCAGTTCCTCTGACTGCAGTCCCAACTGGCCTTCTGAATTCATGGGGTCTGGAAGAAAAACAAACCAGAGGATTGTCTGGAGTTACACATACAGACATCAGTTTGCAGGAATAAACCTGGTATCCCACGTATGCACCAGTTACCGCACACCAACGAAAACTGGGGTTTCTCACTTTGTGCCTTCTGTCTACAGCAAAGCTACAGCTGTTAGTCAGTGTCTTAGAAAGGACACCCAGCTTCAACCACCACCCTTTGTTATCCTTGCCTTTGTTACTGCTGGTTATTCCGTGGCACTGTGGTGCCAGAGAGACGGGCACTGCATCAAGCTGAAATTTAAGGAGCCTTGAACTGAAAGGGGAAATGAAATTCAGTCAGGCTGCCTAATGCTGTCCCTTGAAATTATGAAAACAGAGCCAGTTCAAACAAACAATCTGTAAGAAAAGGTCTTTGTAAAACACCTCCTCTTCCTCCTGACAGCACGAACGTGGAAAAGCTGATGTTCTGGCCAAGGCCTCAAGCCCATCAAGAGCTAGTCTCTCCCATTTCAATTCTCTGGTTCTTTTGCTCAACTGTAAGTCCTGTCTTAATCCTCTGAAGCAGTTTCACACAACATAATTCGAGCTTGCAAGGTGCTGGGGAGGAGAGGTGAAAACCCACAGGTCACCCCCAAGACAGCAGCATTTCCTTGCCAATGATAAAGTCACGGTTTATCCTGGGCCTCATCTCCACTTGATGGCTGCACAACCCATTATTTCAGTTAAGGACATTTCCTCTTTTAACCAGTTACAAGAGACTAAGTTCTACCGATTAAAAACTGCTCTAATAATAAGAGAAACACTGCTGAATCCACACAGAACAACTGCACAACTTTTACTTTTCATTGTGCTGCTAAACCAGTACTGCTCTTACAAACATGAAGAGCTTGCAAATGACTTTAAGTTTGATTTTAACTAAACATGTTTAATTTTTCTTTGTACAATTTCTAGGAAAAAACCTAACAACCAACCAAACATCAGTGCCACTGCTAAAAATCGACTGGAAAATTTCCACAAAACCAAAAAGGGGATTGAGACCTCTGGTGCCTCAGCAGACAACAGTGCAAAGCTCTGCACTGACAGGCTGGTTGCTGTGGCAGAAGTTACAAGGCTGGTTAAAATGACAGGCTGAAGTTCCAGATGTATCGGATGAGATGAAAGCTTTTGCTATAAGCCATTGCCAGCTGGTGCTCAATAAGATCTGTAGCAAAACAAAACCTGAGCTGCTGTTCTGAGAAGGAAGCAATCTAAACAGATACCAGAATAACTCGCATACATCTACAGCATCAACCACGGAAAGCACCAAGGTCACAAAGGGTGCACATTATTTTGCTCGGCATTTGTTCCCTTTCTTTGCCACAGGTTGGCTCAGAAAGTCTCTTGTGATAGGCACCAAATCAGGACTTGATGTGACAGAGTACTCTTTCAGATGCCCTGAAAAAGGGTCCTCTCTTTCCTGCTCAGGCCAAACAGGAGTGGAACAATTTAGCCACTCCTCTGCACCAGCAATCCGCAGGAAGCCGATGAGCTAGCAAAACCCCTTCAGGGTGCAAGGGTCCTAAAAAGTAGTTTCAAAATAAACGCAGCCAATACAACAGAATCTCCCTCCCATCATTCAGCTGACATAGAACTAAACGCTCAGCGTCCAGCACGTTGTGTGCCGAGGATGTGACAGACTACAGCCACCAGTACAAGAGAAGCAGCCCAGCTCCTAACGCAGGCAGGCAGCCCTTTGTACCTGCAGAGCTTGGCGACACCGTGCTGGGGATGGAAAGGGCAGATACCACCTACATCAGGGGCTATACTAATTCAGGGACACTCGATGCCTACACTGAAAGCAAAACTTTATCATGCAAAAAATCCTACTTCCCCCAATTACACCCATCATCTCTTGCCACCAAATAGGCCAGAACTTGTGGATTAAATCTACCGTGTCCCAGGTGAATTTGTAAGCCATGGCCATTTGTACTGAAGTTTACCTTTATTCACATCGATATTTCTGGCCTCCCACACTGACAGAAACTACCACATGCTCCCATAGCTCCCATAGTAAGAGGAGAGTCAGTCCTCTTTTGTCTTACGTACAGATAAGTGTATTGCTGAGAAAGTTAATCTTTTTAGGACAACTCAGAGGAAAAAAACCACAACAAAACACCTTTCTTTCTTCAGTCCTAAGGAAAATGCAGTTTTATACCGGGGAGGGAATGAGTGGGGTTCCTAATTTCTGGTGACAAGAGCAGTAAATGCCTCAATTACTCGCCGAGAGAGCGCTTTTTCCTCTAGCAATGCCCACACCTCCCATGGTGGCCAGCTGGACACCGTGTGGCCCTGTGCATCACCAGCTGATAGCACAAGTGACGCATCAGCACCGTGGTGCGGGAGCTGCCGCCTAACTCATGGGTACCCCAAACGCCCCTTCTCTGCTTCCCCGCTGTGGGAACACCGTGCCCCGCGAAGGGAACGGGGAATCGTGCTGCCACGGCCGCCGGCCCGTCACACCTGGCTTTTTTCCTCCTTCTTGGGGCTCTGGGATGGTGGTGGAGGTGGTGGGGCTGGTGAGGCCTGTGTCTCGCTCTCAGCACGCGGCTGCCTGCTGATAAGCGACTTGAGGGGTGCCATCCACTTCATCCAGAGGTCGAGGTCGACGTCACCCCAGGGCAGGTTAGGGTCTTTGGCCGCCCGCCGCCTAAAGTCTTCGTCGTAGTTCATCCACGACGTGCCCCCGTACG
>VWZY01000270.1:77711-140859 GCA_013399075.1 Chloroceryle aenea
CGGGCACCTCACCGGGCTGCGGCTGCCGTGGAAAAGGGGCAGGGGTGTTAGGGCCGGGGTGTGCGGTTCGGGTGGCGTTGGTGGGGTGGGCGGCAGCATTTGAAGTTCCCTCAGTGGGCTCGTTATGTAGTTGTCCCGGGCATGTAAAACCTTCCCCTCCCAGTTTCACACCTCGTAAAATGAAGTATGTGATGGCTTCTAACAAGATAGACAAATTATTTTTAATATGCACACCCAGTGAGCTGTGATTTATTTGACAACACACACGCTTCAAAACCACATGAGGAGTGACTGTATTCCAAGACAAATCCAGCTTTGCAATGCAAATATTTATTTGCTTAACTTGGATGTTGCCGATGTTGGGCTGCAGATAACCACCCCATGTGGACAAAATGTAGTTTGGGAATAGGGCTTTGTTTCTTGAGAGGGAATGCTCGACGGGTTGGTTCTGCACAGACATAACCAATTTACTGCAGGTAACAACAAGCTGCAGAAGAAATTTTTTGTTTGAAGAAGTTCCCCATCCTGTCTATGGCTTAACTGTTTAGTGGTGCCTCTCGGAGCTTTGGATTTGGGTTGGAAGGCAGCCTCCTTTTATTTAAATTTCCATTTAAGTTGTATTTATTGTCAATAGCCAGTGCTATCTATCAACAGAGCAGCCCCGTTGTTTCTGTGGGATGTAGAAGTCCTTGAAAAGTTGTTACCTTACGCAGTGATCTGGGATCCAAAGCCAAACTGGGCACCAGGATAGCACAAGGTTTATGGAAAGCAGTTCTGAAGGGCTGGGGCTGCCTGCCATCCCAGATGAGACCCCACATCCTCCTGGCTTTGGGCATGGAAGCTGTCAACACCTGACCGCAGGGATGGAGTGTCCGTGCTTGGGTGGGAACTTCATGTTGCTGGCTGATGTTGAAAGAGGCGGTCAAGGTTTTGAGCAGTTTTCAAAGATGGGTTATTAGAAAGTCTCGTGATCAGACATCACTCTTAGCAATAGTTCATCTTGATGCTTGCATTTGAAGATCGTTAAAATCTTGCGATTTCAAATCACTTTGTGGGAGTTGCAGCGTCAGTGACAGAAAACCTGCAGTGAGACAATGGGTAATGACCTTTAGATGCTCGTGCTAATTAAGGATATGCTGGCTGCTTATCCATGATTTCATAAGGAACATCAAAAAGTACAAGAGAGGTAAAATTTCCTGTGCGGAGTTCCCTGGCAGAGTCCAAAACTCAGAGCACTGTCTCTGATCTGCAGATCGTAAGCATGTGTCCCTTTTCACTGAACCCCTGCAAAAGAGTTGGACACTTGGGGTGTTTTGTTCAGATTTGTGTGTCATCAAGCCACACAGCACATCTTCAGACTGCAAATTCAAAAGTATGTTTTTTTCCCTGATGTGATGCATATCTGGCATTTTTAAATAGTCAAATTTTTTTTTTTTTGGATGTGTATTATATTAAAAAGAACGTGATTGCAGTTTAGTGATGTAATGTAAATTTGATCAGTGTAGTTTTGTATGATGGTGCAATGATGTTTTCTGGCCAATTGCTGTTTACTCGGCATTTGGACCTAGGTAAGTGTGGAACAAAGTGTGTGGTCTTGTATTTTGGAGGCATCTCTCCTTTTTGCCAAGGCCTGATTTTTGGAGTAACTGAGGCATATGTGTGATTGTAGTTTAAAAAATAATCACTTCTACACTGGCAAAAACCACCACCAACACGTGAGAACAACTCCCAGAAGGTCTGAGCCTTGAGCATTTGCATTTCTGTGTATGGTTCTCCTGGCTGGGCTCTGCACATGGCTGGGCCACCCCCTCTCCATGAACCCTCAGCTGGGGACAAGTGTTGTCGTGGGTTTTGTCCCAGAAGTCGCTGTGGTGGGGCTGTGGGGTAGGAGCAGGACGTGCTGCACCTGAAGCTGGGCTGCTGTCTCTGTTGGTCTCTTCACTGTGAATTTGTGGCATTGCCCTATGACCTGATACCTGCTGATTTCAAAGTTTCTATTTTCAAGGAGTTCTATGAATATTACCTTAGTTGTAGCAGTCAGCAATGACCAGTATAAATGATTTACAACTATATTTTAAAAGAAACTGCACATCCTAATTGTGATCATAGCCATTGTGTTATGGTTTTATCATAAAGCACTGGTGGTCATAAAGGATTTAGCTGTTTGCTTCCTATTTAGTCTTTACTGGCAAAAAATGAGTTACTCAGTTTCTAGGAAGTGAGGGTTTCTTTCTCTGTGGGGCTTCACCCCAGCTATGACAAAGCAGTGTGCTTGAGGAGGTGAAAAAACCTCTTTTTACTGGGTGAAAAGGAAATAACTATTTATAATATTGTAACTTTAAAGGTCCCTTTAGCCAAATGATTACACTCGCAATAGGAAATCCATCATTCTGGTTGTTGTTTGGTTTTTTTTCAACTTAGAAAATGAAATTCACCATCATGGTGATTTTACTGAGCTGCAAAAGACAACTGGCTAGAGAACTACAAGCTGCAAATAAACATGGAAGGTTTTGGTTTGAGTACTTAAAAATTCCCATCCTGTTAGCTGGGGTATAAAAGAAGTGTTTGTTGCAAAACCTGTTTTCTTTACCTTCCTTCCAGCCCATTCAGTTTAGTTGCACTTTTGGGGAAGAATTTCTCTAAAGCCACTGTGCAAGCAACAGGGTAATGCACTAAAAATAATATTTTAGGATATACACGTGGGAATTATTTTCTTCTCTTTGCCTTACTCTAAAGAAGGAAAGAGAAGGAAAAATACCATAGAGACTTTCTCTTTGGAGTTCCCCAAAATAATAGCTTCTGAGCCTTGATTCTTGGATCCACAGATTTTAGGATGTGAAGAAGCATCACGTGACAGAGGTGTCTCTCACTCCCAGGTGATCCGGTTTTTCTTTAGCAACATGTAATTTTATGCACAAGAATATTTCATAACTGTAAAGATTGGTTTTAGTAGAGCTTTACTTCACTGAGAAGCACTCTTTACCCTTTCTGTTATCTGCTTGTGGATAAGCTGCTTAAATAAAAACCCTGTTCCTGGCTCTGTGGAAATCAGTGACAACATTTCCAGTGGTTTCATCAGGGTAGAATTGAGGGGAATTTGTTAAGAAGGAAAAAAAAAAATTCATCCTCAATTCCCATCATCTCTCAGCTGCTTCTTGAAGACTTTTCTCTTAAAGAAAATTCACTTTCACTTACAAATTAAGTCTTGTTATGACTATTATGCTTTCATTAAGTGTTACCTAAGGTTATGTGACTCTCTAAGTAAACTAAATATAATGGGAAAAGGTGGTAAAACTATGTAGAGATAACTTAGTGCCTTGGTTCTTCCAACACATATTCATACCTTTATGCTTAAGTATATGAACTGTACAAGCAAAGAATACAAGTGTTTTATGTCAACTGACTGGAATATGTTTGCTGGGTGAAAAGTCCAAAATAGCTCAAAATGAACAGATCTGTGTGAAGCATCAAGTTGTGTTAATTATTCTGCTTGGTCTTCCTTCCTGAAGACTGCAGTGGAAAGCCCCAGGGTGTGTAGAACAAATATGGCAAATCATATGAATGTATAGGAGTAGCCTCTTTGTGAGGATAAGCCAAATCTACACACTTACATGGCTTCATTATTTTACTGTCACACTCTGTGTGCTACCGACTAATTAAATGTTAACATCTCCAGCTAATATGCTTTTTGGGGGGAGAGCTACTGTTAAAGTACTGGTAGCATCATGTCTGCAGCCTTCCTGGTTGCATGCCTGGCCGCTGGCAAGCAGGAGGCACCAGTGTGGGTCTGCACCTTGCTCCTCAGCGCTGCTGAGTTGCTGCGGGCAGCTGGCTCAGCCCTTCCTCACTCCCATCTTCCTCCCTCTGGCACAGCCTGCAGATGACCTGCTCGCTTGCCGAGGGAGGCTTTCTGGCAAGCACAGTGGGGCAAGAGGGTTTGCGTGGCACTGGAGGGAAGGTCGCCCTGGTTCCTGACGAGGTTTTGGGGGAGAAGCCAGGAGTGATGCTGGTGTCTGCTGGGCTGCTGGCCAGCCAAGCTGTGGCTGGCTGCAAGGATGTTGGAGATGCTCCTCTGCAATATCACAACAACATTAGTTTAGCTAAATTATTTTATAACTTCTGTTGGAGTTAAAAGGAGTGCTAATTTTGGGCATGGCTGTTGGAACTGGTGAACACTTGCAACACCATTTTCAGCTGATAGGTGCCTTGGGAGGTCAGCTTCTGTAAGTTCAATTGCTTGATGCTTTGAAAGTTTAAATCCTTTGAGAAGGCTGTCTTAGATTTCTTATTTCCTTATCTCCTTTCTTGCCAAAGTTTCCTCCTGAGCATCACTGGTTTTTGCAAGTTAATTTTAACTCCATTTTCCCCAGTTGCTGTGTGTGGCTAGCTTATTTTGTTTCTGTTTTTTTACAGCCAGTGCTTTCTTCAAAACTATGCCAATGGAATGACCTACATGAAAAATACTTTCAGAGATAAAGGGCAAAGAAAACCTTAAAAATTGAACAAACTGAGAGGCCATACTCCCATGGATATATATGTTGGGTTCTTCAAATGAGTATTTGTCTTTGAGGTTGGGGGGACAACTTGGAGAGAAAAGGACAGATTGCATAATCAAGTTTGTGGGAGCAGGACCCATTCATTGTAAATTTAGAGGGAGAGTTTTATTTTTTTCTTTCCCTGTGCAACTTATAAACAATGATTTATGTATATTCTGTAGATTGTAGGTTACCTACAGAAGGGAGAGAAAGAAGGCAGTTTTCTCCTCTTTGTTAAGACGCCTGAAGGAAATGTGAAATAAAGTACATATGCTGCATGACTTTCAGAAGATCTAGTATAAAATACGTAAGCAAAGGCATCCTTTCCCCAGTTTTCACTAGGCATTGCACTTCAAGGGGTGCTGATGTGGCAGCGTATTTGCCAAACCAGGGGTTAAGCTGAAGCTTTTGAGGTGTAAAATTCAAGCTGTTGTACTTGGAACTGGGGGTAAGGCTCTATCACTGGAGGCTGCAATAGTTCACATCATCCAAAGCTTGAGACACCCCAGGGAAACTAACTGAGCACTATACATGCAAATATTTTAATGGACTATCTCCTCAACAGTTAGTCTCTTGTGACTATGTCATATTTATTGCTCACCAGTTGCCACAGTCTTACAGGCTTTGTATTCACTAAGCTCTTGTCCTCCTGTTTTTGACTTTACTGCTTCTGCATTTGCCTGTTGATTGTGTGGCTTGTTAGGGTGAGATGTTCTAAAGCTGTTTCCCCACCAGATGTGTGAGTTCAATACCTCTTACACTTACCCTTAAGCACCTTTATACCTACTCCAGGCATTTTTCTGTGTGGATGGAGAGAAGTTTGACTATATCTCTGTGTACAGCTCAGGTTAACTGTCCAGGAAACGAAATGGAGGTCTAGCATGTTTGAATGGATTTTTGTCACCTTGGTTTGTTGGTCTTCCTCCAAACATTGAGAAAACTGGGCATTCCCCCATCCACAAAACTGCTAACTTGCATTTTCCCTTTGAGGGAGTCTTTTCAATGAGATGTGTGAGAATTTTGGAAAAGCTTCTTTTAATAAATAAATAAAAAAACTTTGTGTGCTGCAGTCTACCACTGAACTGTTCTGCTTTACTTTCTTCCATAAGACACCCTAAACCACTAAACACACAGATTAATTTCAGCCTAAATCCATCCCGTTCAATGCTGCAAGAGTTCTGTAATTGCAAAATTTGGTGGGCAGAAATATTGTGGGTCTTCTACGAAGAGGAATGCCATTAAAAATAACTAAATACATTCAACATTTCAGAATTTGGCATATGTGCTCTTCCCATTCCCAGCTAAATTGCATCTGAAGACATTTGGTGAAAATATGGGAATTGACAGCTAGGACAGAGAATTTTCCCTGAGTGTGCATTGCTTGCATCATGTGAAAAGAACGTGTGAAAAGAATAGAAATGAGAATGAAAAGTAATTTTGAGCAGCCTCTAAAGTATCAGCACCTAGACTGCTGGCTTGACTTCGTGGTGGAGTTGAGGGAGGTGGAGGACTCTTCAGGAGTCCCCCTTCACTCTCCTGTGGTGGTGTGGCTGTATAAGCAGAGGTATTAAGCATGTTTTGGGATTTTTTTTTCCCTTCCAGTTGTAAATATCATGATGGAAACCAGGGTGGAGTTCTGAGCAAGCAGGACTGGGTGTTCACGATGGTGTAGAGGTAACTAGATCGTGTCAGTGTCAGAGTTGCTGAATTGAAATCTTAACATAATAAAGGTAATGAAGATGAAGGTTATAATGGCAGTGCTGTCTAAGTCTCATTAAACGTGATATAATGCTGCTCATATTTGATCTTCTGGGTATGTGGCTTAGTATTTGAGAATGTAAGGATCACTGGAATTAAGCTGATGTTTTAAAAATTAGCTTTTGTACAGCATGGGTTACACTGTTTTTTACCTGCACTGGGTGTCTGGACACTGGGAGAAGAAGCCAAATATTCCGTTCAGCTTACAGTGACGGGAAGGGGGCAACAAGGAGGTAAGAGCAAGATTCAGATTTCATTTGAACTTGACATTGTGGCTCATCGTCCTGTTTTGCAGGGTACTGAGTTCTCAGACTTCAATCTGACAGAGTCCTCAAGTGCACACTTGACTTTTGGTGGGTGAATACTATTACGTTCAAAATAATTTCTGTTATTTTTTAACTACTCTTATCCTGTAGCAAACCCACGTATCAATGGAAATGTATGCACAGGCTTTCTGGTTGAGTTTCATCTTTCCCTGGATACGTACAGAACAGGCTCTTTCAAGTTACACATCTGTTCCACTCCAGTTGTCAGCAAAGAGTTATTAAATCCCTGGGAGAGTTAAGATTGTTCCTGAAGGATTTGATAAGCTTCCAGTGCCTGATGCTTGCCGCGCTGTCATCCTGGAGCCAGATGTTGAGTACCACTTGTTCATGTTTTCAGAGCTAAGCAGGTTAGGTACTGTGTCTGGCCCGTAAAAACAAACATCAGTGTCCCACCCTAAAGCTCTCGTCCCTGGGTCATCATCCTCACAGTCCTGGCTATGGGAACAGCTTGCACCAGCCTCCCAGCCTGTGAAACCAGAGCTGTCTTTTCTGTATCTTCCTACTTGCTCTCTTCTGTAGCCTCTCAAATAAGAGACCTCCTTCTTTATCCACAGAGACTATTTGACAGTGTAAAGCTGAAAAGAGATTTTTGAGCATTGCACTTATTGAAGATGCACCTGACCACACAGTCCCATGCAGAAATCCTCCCTGTGGCTGCTGAGAACCTTCTAGGACTTTGGGCACATCTTGCTTTTGTCTTTTATCTCTGTTCATTTATGATTTTCTATTCCATGCATTCAGAACTGTTCAGGTCAGACTTGTCTTTTATTCCTATCTAATTGTCCTTCTTATGTATATCTCCTGTTATCTTCCACACCAGATATTAAAAAAAAAGATGTGTCTTTTTCTTGCTTCCATCACCTGAAGTTCATGCTTTACTTTAGTTGTAGCCTATTATTTAGATTGGCCAAGTCAAATGTTAATGAGTCTTTTTGTTCTCCTAAATGGTTTGTCTCATAAAGGGACAGAGTGTGTTTCAGCCAAGTATGATACCGACTTTGCTAACAAATGAAAGATTAGGGGGGTTTTATGGTGTGATTAAGATTACTTTTGCACTGCCTCTGTCATGCTTAACCAAAGGACTGGCTTCTGGATTTGATTTTCAGTGGTGGGACTGTACCTCTGCTGAACATCCATAACTGATTTTGTAAGAGGAAGACTAATACACATTTTCCATTGCTATTTTCAGGTTTTATTTGCTTCATCCCTTTGGTTTCTGCAACTGTTGTAGTACAGCAAGCTGTTTTTTGAGCACTGTCTTTTTCTTTCTTCTCTGAAGAGTAATTTCAGTTGAGTTGCACCCTACTGAGAATAATGTGGTGAGAAACCAATTGGCAGTGCTGTGTTCAGTTTTCATTTGCCTCTCTCTCTAAAAGTCTAAAAATATTCCTCCTACAGGAAATGTTTTTCATTCTGTTATGTCTCTTGCTTCCCATAGGAGGTATTTACTTTAATTTATTGAATAAACCCTTCTGAATTGTATTCCCATAAGAGTTTAGGCACAAGTCAAGAGTCTTTGGTAAACTGTCCAAGAGATCTCCCTGTCTTCTGTTTTCCGAAGATATGCAGTTGTTTCATTACACAGTGCTGCCAAGCTCTGTGACAAACTGACACGAGTGAAATGAGAGAATTTGAAGGTAAAAACCCATGGATTAACACATCTGCTGTAACTTCTTAAAATGTGTTGGTTTGATCCTACATACCTCATATTTATCCTTCTTGAGTCGTAAAGAAATCCCTCTCCTCTCTCCCTGCCCTCCGTTTCAAAAGGAGTCTCTGCAATATTTTGATCTCAATGTCATTACCACCATTTCTTTTGTAAGTTTATGTGTATATAGGAAGCCTAAATCCTTGTAGCACCCTGGTTGGAAGTCAGCTATGCCTAGCTGTTAATTTAATGTGGATGGCAGTGAAGGCTGTTGTTTGAAAGGGGCAGTGGGGAAAGAGAGACTGGGATAGATTACATTTTCATGCTCCAGCATAAGACCCTATCTACTCTGCCCTAAATTAGAACAATATTGTTGAGTTTTCTTGTGGCTATTTCATAACATTCCTGCTGACAAAATATGGTGTGTCTTTTGCTCACTGCTTCACTACTGTTTCTCAAGCTTCTAGTGACAGGTCTTGTAGCAGCACACCATTCATACATCTTTAGAAGGGGACAGTGTGTTGGGAGCTGTGCCAGAGAGTGGGTACCAAACCACAGCCAGCTGGGAGAGATAGGTGGCCAAATTACCTAAAGAAACCCAATTAGAAGTTTCATTTTTTTCAGGGATAACATGCCTTAGTTCTGTATTCACTCAAGGAATGGGGTGTGATAGGCAGTCAACCTGTGGTGTTGGTTTTCAAGAAACCTTTTAGTAGAATGATTAGATTTACACTGGTAAATTTGCATATCTGGAAAATCTCTGCCATACTGTCCAAAATTCTTCTTGACCCTTTTCACTGCTTGAGGTCTGAGTGGAGATCAGGATACCTGCATACTTGGTTGTATGAACAAAAAGCTAACTGACAGGTCAAGGGAGTGACCTCACCCTCGTGAGTCCACATCTGGGCTCCTTTGTACAAGGGAGATGTCGACATAGATAAGTGGAGTGGAGGGCCATCAAGACAGCCAGGGGGTGAGAGTGCTTCATGCACAAGGAAAGGCTGAGATCTGTTTCAGCCTGCAGAAGAATGAGAGGGGGTGTAAATCCACTTTTACTTGCTACATGGGGACTAAGGCAAAGATGGAGCTGGGTGTTGTCAGAGTTGCACAATGACAATTGCAAGTTGCAGCAAGAGGAATTTTGAGTAGATCAAGGAAAAAGCATTCACAGCAGGAGCGGATAAGTATTGAAATGGCTTGCCCAGAATGTCTCTGGAATCTCTGTCCCTGCAAATTTTCAACCCTTGATGGGGCAACTAACTCCCTGAGGAACTCAAAACAGATTTTGAAGCTGGTCCTGCTCTGAGCAGGAGATTGGACCAGATGACTTCCAGAGGTCCCTTCTGACCATTTTTTTTCTGTGATTCTGTGACTCACATTTCTTTCCACAGTAGAATGAAAACTCTGCTGTCTTCCCTTGTGTTACAACCTACCTTTGATGGAACAGAAGTTGCTGGCTTACACAGAAAGTACGGTGCTCTCCAGCGTCAACATTTGAAGTAGGCTTACAAAGAGAGCGGTACCTTTCACTGCACTCTTCTCCAAAGCTGTTTCAGGGCTGCTACTCTGTGAGGTGCACCCTGTCATTACAATTCAGTGACACTGCCACTATCTTACAAATGCAAAGAAAGCCAGGGCAGGTTTTTTAAAAGATGTCAGTAATTTAAAACAGCCCACCACAACAACAAAACAAAACAACAAAGCAACAACCCATCCCTTTTCAAATTCAGGTGTTGTGGAGAGAGACAGCCTGACAGTGCTCTAGCAGAATTTCAGCAGGGGATTTGCCAGAGAAGTTCCAGTAACTCCTTTCCAGGTAGGTTTCCTGCCAGGTCATTTAGCTAGGCCTCCCTTCATGTTCCAGCATCCGTGAGCCCAGGACCTAAAGGTATCTGCCTCCAGGACAGTGTGCTCTAAAGCTGAGCTCCACCTGCTTTTGCGTGTTATTTCACTTTAGGTTTAAAAATATGGAACATTTGGCAGAACACTGTTATCTTTTCCTGCCCCATTTCATGGCAGTTCAGTGTGCTTACTACAGCCCATAGGATGTGGTGCCTGAAACACTTGAGTTTGGCACCTGGAGCAAACTGATGGTGCAGAAGCATTCCTGCCAGCTTAGTTTTTCTAACTTTCGTATTTGTCATCTCCCTGATTGTATTGTAAAAGTAAAAATAATCTAGGAGAGAAGGGGAAAAAAAAAGAAGAGGTATGTGAAAAGGAAAGGAAAACCCTGCCAGGCTTTGAGCTTGGTATTGCATCAGACACACAGAAGAATAGGTGTGGCAGTGGGACAGTTCAAGCTTTCCCTGTATTGTCACACAGCAACAGTTTAACCTGATGTTGACCTTACAAGCTTAAGGGTACAGTTATGTAACTGGGATCAGTCAAAGCTAAACTAAACTGGAATAGGCAGATGGGGCTGCTCGGGTTGGAAGAAGCTGGTACCAAATTGGCTTGCTGAACTGACTGCTTCCATGATGCTATTTTAGACGAGCACAAGACACAATTTGCTGCTGTTTATAATGCAATGGTGGGCTTTCTTGAGCTTCTGGAGTATGTGGATCAACATCTGATCTCCTGTGTCTCTTCTCCTTGCTCTTGAGAAATGATTCTGGCAAGTGTGTGTTTACCTGGCAGAGCTTTTGTCTGGCAGAGCTTTGGCAGAGCAGGTGCAGGCTCCAGCATCAAGGATGGAATTGGACAGAAGGATCTTGCCTATGGTAATACAAACCCTTGATGGCTCAGAGTCATAACCTTTTGTGGTCTTGCTAAGTATTTTTTTCTCCTTGAATGGACAAGAAAATAAAAAGAGAAAAAAGTGACCGTGAATTACAGCTGCCTGGAGATGATGAAGGGGGGAAGACCCAAACAGCATCAGAAATGAGTAGCTAAGTAAAGCACCTTTAGGGCTTGAAAACAGGATTGCCACTGAAGTGCCACCACCACTGGGAAGAGAAGAGCTTTGACTCCCGCCGGGGTGTCCCTGCCCTGTCTCACATTGTGATGTCCTGGCTTCTTCTGCTCCAGGTGCCATCCTGGGCCTTCTCTGCACTTAAGGGTTTTGCCTGCCTTGCCACCTGGCCTTCGGGGGAGCTCCCACCTCTAATGTGGCTTGGTAAGATGAAAGGTTGGTGTTGGATGCAGCAGTGCACTGTCCTTACTGGCTGCTATGGTGTGATGCATTCCCTGAATAGTTCTTGCTATCATCTCTAGTGATGGGATTTTCTGAAGCTCCTGTCTCACTTCTGAAGATGAGCCTTGAGTGCCTCGATTGTTTAGGTTGTTTTTGAAATCTCATTCTAGATCTTTATATCTTTACTTTTTACTGTAATCATCAGAGCCTTCTTCCTTTCTTTTTCTTTCCAAGAAGAAATCTGCAATGCTGAGGTCTTCCACACAACTGAATACCATTTTTGTTAGCAGTAGATGGGTCTTATGTCTTGTCCATATGTCTTCTTGAGCTGATTCTCATTTCAGTAGCATTTTCAACTTATCTCTCCAAATATTGCTTGTGGGTTTTTTGTGCTAGTTTTGGAGTGATTACTGTGTGCTTTAGCACAACTTGCTATATTTGCCTTACTATTATTTGTTGTTTTCAGTTTATGACAACTTATCTGCTTGTTTTTTAGAAACATGTCTTGAGGCTGTCTCAATGTGTTAATAAATTCCAAATGTATGTACTTTATTTCTTTAATCCGAGTATCCAGCTGATACACTCAGATGGTTGAGGGAAATTCTGGTTGCTGTAGATTGCTGATCTGGTCTAAGTGGCAGAGATAAAAAGAAGATCTGCTTTTCTTTGGTAACTCCTGTCCCTGTCATAGCTGGCCAGGGAACACTTGGGGAGTGATGCTGCAGTGCTCTGTTTGTCCATCACCTCTTCCTCTTTGGGAGTCTTTTGGAAACAAAGCTCCCTGGTGTTTAGGAACTGCCTTTGAGGACTTGTTTTTTTGGGAATCTCTCTGACAAACTGTCTGGAAGCTGGATATTGTCTTGCTTTCTACGGAGGGAAATTGGCAGCTTTCTGTGGAGAGACACTGGCAGTAGCCACGAGCTCAGCTTTATGGCCATCCTGCAGCTGTGGTAGCTAAGCAGTTCCTTACAGGACTGAAGGGCAGGACGCCTTTCCTAACTGCTCTGAGCTCTTGGAGACCCTTCTTCTGGACCAAGTCCAGCTACTTGGACTTAGCATTCAGCATGAGATTTAGCCATAGACCTTTTTTTGAGCTGAAGATAGCAGGCTTAAGATGTCACTTGAATTACAGTAGGACTGAATGAGGTTCCTGCAGTGAATCATTTATTTCTGGCTGCAGTGCATTATGTATTTCTGGCTTCATTACAGTTTTTTTGAAATAGAGTTGAGATAAAGGCATTTAATAACTATATTGCTGTGCTAGAAGGGGACTGGCCCCTTTAATTAAAATAGGACCAAAGTATTTGTAGAAAAGCAGGAGCTCTTCTTGTGCTGGATCTAACTCAAGAAAGACAGAGTAGAAGCCAAGGAGAAAGGAGAAATGGTTGGCAACATCTGGGGCAAATCAAAGCAAATCTGAAAGGGAAATACTGGGGTGGCTGAACAAAGACCTGGTGAGCAGTGAGTGTAGGAGATGGAACAGGGATAGTTGTGTTGATATGCTCTAAGTACCATAATGGGGTGATTGGTTGAGTTGTTGGGGCTTGGCTTCGTAGCAGATATTATTTTGTGCAGTGGTGAAATGCTCTAATTTGCTTTGCAAGCCTTAATGAAGCTTAGAATTGAACCTCTGAGGAGGGAGAGTGTGAATTGCATCCCAACATTATCACACCTTCTGTGAGGGGTAGTTGCTTAGGAGAACTGGACTGAAAGGGGCTGATGGGAGGAATGGGAAGGGTTTAGAAGCACAACAAGGGAAAAGGAAACTAGAGGTGCTTTGGGATGCTTGGCATTACAAACTGCAGGGGAATTACTTAATTTTTGTGACAAGAAGTTTTGCCTGTAGAATAGATATATTTGATACATACATTGTTTCTTTCTAACCTTGAAAATAATGTTTGCTCTGTTTTGTTTGTTTGTTTGTTGTTTTTTTTATTGTGCATGGAAAACGTTCTTTGTGTCTGGATCTTTCTCTTCCCGGAAGCATTGCCATGTGGAAAGCTGTTAGTTTACCCATTTCAGATATACTGAGATTAGTTGTGGAGTCCAAGTTACTAAAAAGCTGCGTGTTGCTTATACAAAATTCCAATGTACAGTGCCAAGGAAAAGAAAAATACTGTAAAATCTACCATTCCTGGGTAATACACACCCCTTTGCTGTACAGGTTTTATTGCCTCTCTCTCTCGCTTCTGTCAGGGAATGTCTCCCAGCTATGAGATGTGGTTTCCTGGAGATGGGACACTACAAAGCAGGGTGGGTGAAGTTTGTAGTGGGCAGAGCCGAGGCTCCTCAGATGTGTTTGAAGGCTCAGAGTGTTGAGTCAGTGGGATATTGCTTTTCATTCCAGCACAGCAACTCCACAGTTGCACGTGTCACCACGCAGGGACTGCCATGCTTGATTTGGATGGTATTAGATGACCCTACTGGGCTCCTCCAGATGCCATTTACTGAGCAGCTTCCAGAACAAGGAGGCACGTGAGTGGTTGTGAGATCAAATAGCTGGAGGTCCCTTGCCTCCGGAGAAAACTGCCTTTACTTTAGAGCAAGGAATTTGTGATTTATGCTCAACTGGCACAACATCAATGTGTAAAAGAGGAGCTAACGTACTGAATTTGGAAGAAAGGGAGAATTCTTTTTTTTTTTCCATGGTTTGCATTAGGATAACTCTGGGAATACCCCGTTTTGTGTTTTGCTTTTGTCCTTCCTCGCTTTTTAGGAAATCTTTGAACCAAAAGAGTTGAGGCAATGCTCAGGACCATTGAGGGAGAAATTAATGTGTGAGGGGTAGGTCTCTGTGCCACATGGCCCTACTGAGTAGGGCAGTGGGGTGAGGTGGGATTTGGCAAGTGCTACTGGGTGTTTCCCTGATGGGGGAAGAGGATGCAGTATTAGTTATTTCTGGAAACTACACAGCCTACAGAAATTATATTTAGCTGTTAGATAACTGGTTTAAACTGGGATTATGCCCAAATTAGGAATCAGACAGTAAAGATGAGTGATAAGAGTATCTGCTGTTTCTTCCAAGACTGTAGGGGGTTGAGGGACAGAAGTGGGCATCTGACAACATGAAAATCCACACAGAATCCAGAGGACCTTGCTGTGCAGAGGTGACTTTTACATTGCCATGATGTCCTGATACCCTATTTGTGGGTTAGGACACCTCTGTGCAAGTTGTTGTAAAAACACAAGAGACTTTTTTTGTTGGTTTTTTTTTTTTTTTTTTTTCAATTTTGCAGGAGAGAGACCAGAGAAACAGTTGCACCAGGAATTGTACAGAGGCTGCTTTGTGATACTTGGTGGCCTCAGCAAACAAATGTTTTGCCCTTGGTAAGTTTTAGAGAGTCTTAAACCATGGAAATTATAGGTCAGT
Source organism: Chloroceryle aenea (assembly GCA_013399075.1). Classification (NCBI taxonomy): domain Eukaryota; kingdom Metazoa; phylum Chordata; class Aves; order Coraciiformes; family Cerylidae; genus Chloroceryle; species Chloroceryle aenea. The sequence goes on from VWZY01000270.1 coordinate 92,482, forward strand.
AAAACAGATAGATAGAAGTGATTTCTTCAAGAATGAGTGAAGAAGGAGTGGAGTTCCCAGTGCACCTGACAGGTTGGAATGAATATAGGTGGTAGCTGAGGGTCATGGAGAGGATGGGGCTAGTTAGGGGAAGATATATTTACTATTTGGTACAATAACAGGCTGAGATGCAATGGACGGCTACATAAGAAAAGGTGACATCATTAAAGCCAAATGATGTTTGCAGAGCATTCTGGATGAATATGAGTAGAACAGCATTGTGTTGGAAAGGCAAGGAAAGAGAATGCCAGAGCCATTGAGGAGATAAAAATCTGCATAGTATTTCTAGGTGAGTTTTGTGCTGAAAAGGTTGTGTGTTGACAATTTCTGTCTACCACCTACCTTCTAGCTGCTGGCTGGAGGTAGGTGGTAGGAGGAATATTGCACGCTGACCTTTGTTGTCTTCCTGCCTCCTGTTCCATAGGCATCAGGTTCTCCCCATGTCTTGGAGAGCATGACTAGATGAACAGTGCAGCACGGTGTCAAAATCTCTGGTCTGAAATGGGAAGCCGGTGTGGTGTAGGGTTGCTGCTCTGATTCTGCTGAAGTACCTCTCCTTCCCCACCCCACCCCCCTTTTTTTTTTTTTTTTCTTTTAACATCAGCAAAAATAAAGTCTTGATGAACAGTAAGCTAAGTAATTCCTTTTGTTTGAAAGATATTCAGTTTATTCCAAGTACCTTTTGCAGTGTTTTCTTCACATTAAATGTCTTAATGGAGAGCTGGCATCTTGCTGTGAATTATTAACGCTTACTTAACAGATGTTTACATATGTTTGCCTTGAAACTTAGCTCCTAATTCTATCTGAAAACAGAGAGGTTTTTCAGGCCTGTCCTTTATTAAGGGTGCAGATGAGGTAAGAGAAAGTGGCTGCTGGTTGTTCATACAGAACAGTTATGCTGAGCCTCCTCCAGTGTTGCTAACCATGAGTTAGGAATTTCTTACCTGTTTATTACAACTGCTTAACTATTTCTGAACTGTTACTGTGCCAGTAGCAGTAATTTTAAGCCTCTTCTCTAAATGCCGCCTTCATTATTTCTCCATGAGAAGGGCAAACCAACCTTCAACTGTATGCAGCAGTCTGGAGCACTTCATTGCCTGGAAGTGTTCCTGCCCATACCCAGTACTGGACCGCAGCAGCCTTGGGGGGCACAGACCAAGGCACAGCTTTCATATTCTTCAGCACCTCATCTCCCTGACAAGGAGAGGTGCACCTCAAAGCATGAGACTATCTTTCATTTGTGTGTGTGTCTTCATGTTCTCCATCCAATATCTTCTTGGAGACAGACAGTCAAGCTTCCACCTCGTACCACGTCTCACAAGGAAGTTGCTGTGTATTCTAGCCATGGTTGCCTGGTGTAATCTCTGATCCTGCTGCCCTCCAGAACTGTATCATCCTCCCCAAAGCAGGGATTATTTCTGTGAGAACTTGCTTTAATGGAAGGGAAACTTCTGTAAAAATTGGTTTTGCAGTGGCCACCTTTTAGTACTGGGAAGCAAAGAGGAAAAGGTGTGACAAAGCCACCAGAACCTGAAGACCCATTCTCCATTTAAGAGGCAAATGTCTGACTTGGAAATCCAAGTTCAGGAATGTGACTTGAATTATTGATAACCTTGTCACTCGAGAAGATGAATTAATTGTTATCTCTTGTCCTGGAAGATGGACATTTCTGTTCCTCAATTAGTTCTTTATATGAGAAGTTTAGACTGGAGCAGGCAACTTCTAACCCAGGGTTCAGTGTTTCAGCCTTGTTAGGGCATTGATGTCTTTCACAGAAGTTCTTGCCCTGGTAGTTAGCCATTACCAAGAGGAACCTAATGATTTACCTTTATCTGAGCAACCATCTCCTAAAGGACAGCACAAAGGACCCAGTGGCAGATGCAGTGAAGCATTTAGAGTGACAGCTCTAAATTTGCTGTGTTGGAGGCAGATGGAAATCTTCCCTGTGCAGCAGCTGCAGCTCATGGGGCGGTTCTGCACACCCAGGTTTAGCCACCACAGGGATCCTCTGCACTACTGGTGGCACTGGTGAGATGGCTGAGCATGTCTCACTATTCTTGAGTACATCCCTCCCTGCCCTGCATGATGCCCTGTGACCCACAGGCTCTCTGGCTGTCCTGCATGGACAGCTTGCAGGTGCATGCTTACCCAATACCCTGCTGTGCTCTTCAGTGAATATTTAGTGTGTAAGATTTAAAATATTTTCTTTAAAAACCTTTTTGCCTGAAGTGGCAGTTAACAAGGTGAAACTTTGAAATACATGTTCTAGTTAATTCTTCTTAATTGGTTAGTCTCTCTAAACTACTTGAAAAATATTTCAATTTTAAAAGAATACAATTGGCTCTCCTTAAAGGCATGCACAGCAGCTTACAGTTGATCTCCGACCCCAAACTTCAAATCTGCTCATAGATGTAGTAGGAGGGAACTGCTCACATGCAGAATTAATTAATATTTATGGTGCCTTTGTCTTGTTAAAATGCTCTAGACTTCAAAGTGCCATGCTTTGGTTGTTTAGAGAAGATGCAAGGCACTAGCCTGTAGGAGAAATATTTCTAGCCAGAAGACTCGAGACACTTGTAGCAAATTCTGCTATTTGTTTGGTTTGTTTTTTTTTTTAAAGCTAGAGACATTGATATGGCCAATGAACATGAAACTTTATCAAGCAGCATGCTGATTTTAGTTGGCATGGTTTCTTTATCAGTAGCTGTCTTACTTAAAACACATCTTAACATCTTATGGAATCAATTAAATATTCCTTGGCGAATGGTACGGTGTTGCCACAGATGTGTAAACACCGTGCTCTTCCTCACAGGAAAAGGTCACAAATAAGTCAGCTTTAAAATTAGGGTTGGTCATATAATGCTCATGAAGGAAATATGGTCTTTTATACTGAAAGCATCCAGGGTGCCCTGGTTCCTATTTTGGGACTGAAGCAATAGAAGATTTTTTGTCAGGGAATAACACACGGTCCATTTTTAATACATGTGTTTATTTTAATAACATGGAAACTAATATTCAATCAAAAAAGCTCTAGTGTGATGTTGTCAGTCAGGGCTCTGTTGCGGTCTCTGCTTGACAGTTATTTATTTGTGTCTGTGATTGGGGTTTGTTTGTTCAGTTAATTTGCATTCCCGTAGTAGGGAGGTCTGTGTTTATTAGATTTTACCCTGCCCAATCTGACAGGAACACCTGCTGGGAAGCTGTAATACAATGTCAACTGTGGCACTGAGATAAGGACCCGATTTGTTTTTACTTGACACTGTTTCATATTTACCATCTTTCTTTAAAAAACATTTTGGAAATTTTGGTTTGGAGTGCATATTTGTTTAAGCTGCCCCATCAATCATGGCCATGTTTTCTTTCCATAGGCAGTGCCACAGCTGACTCCACTGTGTCCCTGCACGAGTCTCTAGGTAAGGTTTTGTGTAAGAAGCGATTTGTCTCCTTCCAGACTTCTCCATCCACAAGTTTATTTCATTCTACAAATTATTTTGTCTTTACATAGACAAGCAGTATTATATTCTCTCCTCCCGTACTCCTGGGAGAAGGATAAAAACCACCTAAGATGGACAGAGTGAATCAGTGAGCTGAGGATCTGTAGGACAGCACAGATCAATCAGCAGATTATATCTGTAAGTGCCAGGCATTTATAGAGCTGTTTTATAATGAGATTTATATGGACATATTTTTTTAAGTAGCCCTTGAATTGAAGGACATCACTCATTTTGATGTTTCTGTATAAATATAATTTCATCAAATGCTGAGATCAGGAAAAAAAAATGCAGCTAAAAAGACAAGATTGAAAAGAATTACACTCCTGTAACAGTACAAATACATTTCTTGCTCATGTGCATGTTCCTGTATAGCTTCGTGCGTGAATAATTTGTGTATGTTCAAATAAAGGACAAAATGTTTCCCACATTTGGCTTTGGTAGGCTAAATGGTATGTGTGAAAACTGGACAAAAATAAAGATTTGTTATTGGCCTCTCATCTGAGAAGCTCTAGAACATAATATTTTCCTCCAAAGTCGTCTTTAAGCTCGTGTTCATTAAATTAGCTTCAGATCTTCCTATCCAGTGCCATTCTACCACAGGAGGAGGAGCTTTGGCTCACCAAGTACTGGCCAGCAAACTAAGATATACCATGGTATGTCTCTATATAGTGCCACTTTTGGACAGGAATGTGCTAGGGAGCCAGTCCCCATCTGCTAAGGTGAAGAAGCCACGTGAATAGGTCGACTCTTACTTCCCTTGTGCATGGATTCTTTTCCCTTCATATAGAAGCAAAGAGGCAAGGGGGTGGGAGAAGCAGGTTGGGTGGAAACCCGAGTGCTGCCCCTGGGAAGGAACAAGAACAAGCTGAACCCAAGGGTGCAGAGATGCTCCTGAATTTGTCCTGAAGATTTAAATTACCTGTACCTCTCAAATCCTCTGGGCTCTTCTGTGTACTAGGAATAAAGCACTAGCTAACTTATTTTCTAGCTAACTCATTTTATTATGTGACTTTGGCAGGTGCTTTTCATTTTTGCCTGTGAATTGTGTAGCCATTGCTTGTTCCAACAACAACATGAATACGTTAGGAGTTACAGGAGTTATGCAGAGCACAGAATCACAGAATGGTATGGGTTGGAAGGGACCTCTAGAGATCAACTGGTCCAACCCCCCTGCCAAAGAAGGATCACCCAGGGCAGGCCACACAGGAACAGATCCAGGCAGGTTGCATCATGCTATAGACATTCTGTGTGACTGTGTAATTAATGAATGCTTCATACTGGAGTTTAGAGTCAAAGTTATACAAGCAACTTTGTCATCCAAAGTTTCCAGAGTTGAATACTTATATTTGCAAGTTTTGTGTTCCTGATAGGTGGCCTCTCATATGGGATTGTGCTTATCAACTGCCAAAACACTAAGGCTGAAAAGAGAAGGGTGCCTTATTTCTTATTTAAGCCGGTCCATTCAGGTCAGTGGCATTCTGGCAACACTCAAAAGATGTCAGTTGCTTTGTTTCATTTCTGTAGATCATCTTATGTCATAGAATGGTTTGAGTTGGAAGGGAACTTGAAGATCATACAGTTCCAACCCCTCTGCCACGAGCAGGGATGTATGTGTGGTAATGTGAAGTTGTTGCAGCTGTTTTTTTGTTGTTGTTTTGCTTGGCTTTATTAATGAAATGATTAGAATTCCTGCCACCTCAGCACGATCTGTATAAATATGGGCCTTCAGATGGCCAGGGCTCTTTTAGTTGTAATCTGAAACATTTTCAGTCTCTCTTCAGTGTTTCTGATACCTTGATTCTACTCTGCTTCAGACTGTTGGAATGTGCTCTGTGATCTATGGTTAATGACAGAGGTGCCTTTTCTGTTCCTGGCCCTCAGTTTCCCTGAGGTCCCCCCTTGGCTTTCAGAGCTCTGTTGAATTTGGGCTCTTCAAACCTTTCTTGTCTGCTGTGAGCAGGTATACATCCAAACTTTGCCTTGCTAAAACAAAGGTAGCTGCAGATGTGTGCTGTGAGTATTCAGACAAGCAAAATCCCCTTTAACCAGGCAAAGAGAGGAAAAGAGGTCACTAGAAATATTGCCAAACCTGTAAAATTTATCAGGAAGGTACAGACAAAGGTGTGAATCACATCCATAATTTCATTAAGAGTAAATTACAGTAAACTGGGAAAAAAACCCACCCTATTCAGTTGTATTTTGTCCTTGGATGCTTTTGGCTTTCTCAAAGTTTGTTATTTAATCTTTTGGGAAAGTTTTCCAGGTACTAAGGATTTCCTATGCTGTCTATAGCTGAGTAGCTCCTTGTCTGCTTCTTGTTTGGGTCTTCAGTTATATTACTATTAGTAATCCTTCAAATTATGTTTGGGTTTGCAGTTCAGGCTGGTTAGCTGAAGTGATTTTAATAACTGATTTCAAATGTGTACTTAATTAGTAAGCAAAGGATTTGATTTAAAACTTTTTGGATTGTGCTTCATAGCTATTTTTCTTGCAGGATTGATTTGTATTGATTAATAACTGTGTCATGTGTTGAGTGTCAATGACCATGTAATCTTTTCCTTAATTTGGTAGTTCTTTTGCTGTTCAGGCTGACAAACTGCGTCCAGACTCTTTGTGATAAATGGTGGATAATGTATGGAGCATGTGGTCATATTTCACTCGTGATGACGTCTTCTTGGAGTTCAGTTCAGTTTCAGGCAGAAAACCAGTGCTATAAAATTGTGCAAGTCTTACTGATTTACATATATAAGAAGCGCTGACAAGTGTGTAAAACCACGTTTAGCTGTTGAAACTAAAGGATTTATCAAACAGTTAAACAACATTGTATGTACCTTAAAAATTCATTTCAATTTGGATCAGGAGTGGGCATTTGGAAGCAACTCTGTTGGTGATGTGCACTCATTGTGCTTGGGTTCATATCCTGGAGCAGCCTTGGAGCAGTGCATGGAATTGCTTGCACGTGAAATTAGACTGGAAAATGCACCAGTGGGTGTTCAGCCTACAGGAGGATGCTGGACGTTTAAAAAGCAAACCATGCTTTGCCTCTACCTCTAAGGGAATTATTAACTCCTTAGGAATCCTGGACAGTATCTGTAGGTAGGACTACATAGGTGTCTGAATGGACCATTCATGGTCTGTGTTTCTTTCAGATTTTAGAGCTGTTTCAGCCTTTTCTGCCAAATTTGGAGGGGAAACCCATCATTTGTTCCTGTCACTTCCTCAGTCTTTAAATGAACTAGTTCTTAAACTGGGCCAAACTGAAGAAAATGCTCTTTATTACCAGCAAAATAGTTTGTGATTGAGAAATCCACTTTGCTGGTTTATCACCTTGATGCATCCTAAGGTCCTTAAGCAGTTCATTCTCCAACTGAGTGGTTTAATTTTCTTGCAAACTTCATCAACAGGTGTGTACTGTTTGAATTTAGCATATGCTCTTTTAATACAATGAGAAGACTTAAGATGATAGTAAATTGAATTTTCTCATTCTAAAAGTTTGTTGTTTATTCTTTTGGGGAGATTTTTTGGGTGCTAGTGATGTCATAGACTGTCTGTGGCAGAGTTATAACCACTCTTCTGCTTGTCTGAATAGACCTATTTAGAAATAAAATAACTAAAAGACATAGTTATTCATCTTGTCAGTCACGTACACCTACGCTGTTCAGAACCCTTGGATGCACACCATACCTGTCCCTCATTATTTCTTCTCTTTCTCATCTTTATCTATTTGGGGAAAGAATAAGTATGGGTGTTCCTTCATTAACATCCTTCTGTTGTAAAGATGGAATGCAAAAGATGCAAAGAAATCATGTAGTTTTTATATGTTTTTCTTATCCTCGTGTCCTACCTTCTATTACCTGTCTTACTTTTATTACAAAATGTGTAATGACCACGAGTTTCTCTGTCAGCAGATGGCTAGGAGCACCTTAGGCTTAGGATGTGATCTTGGAGCAAGGGAACCAATTCTCTGCTCATACCTGAGTCAACCATGAAGCAAGAAAGGAAGTGTCAGGGCTGGGTGGGATGAAAAATCATGCTGTGCTGCTTCCTTGGGATCAGTTGTGTGAGTGTGAAGGAAGTATATAGAACATAGAAGGAGGGGCTGACCACTTGGGAAGAGTACAAAGAGGTTGTCCGAGGATGCAGGGATGCAATAAGGAAAGCTAAGGCCTCCATAGAACTAAACCTGTCAAGGGAGGTCAAGGACAAGAAGAAAGGCTTTTTCAAGTATGTTGGGGTAAAAGTAAGTCTAGAGGAAATGTGGGCCCCCTGCTGAATCAAGTGGGTGCCCTGGTGACTGAGGATAGAGGGAAGGCAGAGATACTGAATGCCACCTTTGCCTCAGTCTTTACTGCCAAGGCCAGCTCCCAGGGGTTCCAGTCCTATAAGACCACAGAGGAAATCTGGAGGAAGGAAGATTTTGTATGAGTTGAGGAGGATCGGGTTCGAGAGCAGATAAGCAAACTGAACACCCACAAGTCCATGGGCCCTGATGGGATGCACCCATGAGTGCTGAGGGAGATGGCAGAGGTCATTGCTAGGCCACTCTCCATAATCTTCGGGAGACCCTGGAGAACAGGAGAGGGGCCTGAGGACTGGAGGAAGGCCAGTGTCATCCCAGTCTTCAGAAAGGGCAAGAAGGAGGACGTGGGTAACTATAGGCCAGTCAGCCTCACCTCCATCCCTGGAAAGGTGATAGAACAGCTTGTTCTTGCCACCATCTCAAAGCATGTGGAGGAAAGGAGGCTTATCACAAATAGTCAAAATGGATTCAACAAAAGGAAGTCCTGCTTGACTAATCTGATAGCCTTTTTGATGGCACAGCTAGGTGGATACATGAGGGGAGGGCAGTGGATGTGGTACATCTCGACTTCAGCAAAGCTTTTGGTATGTCTCCTATGGTACCCTCACAGCCAAGCTTAACAAGTGCGGCTTGGATGATTGTGTGGTGAGGTAGACTGGAAACTAGCTGAGGGACAGAGCCCAGAGAGTTGTGGTCAGCAGAGCAGAGTCTAGTTAGAGGCCTGTGGGTAGATGAGCTCCCCAGGGGTCGGTGTTGGGTCCAGTGCTNATGGGTACAAGCTGGAGTACAGGAGACTTTGAGTAAACATAAGGAAAATCTTTTTCATGGTGAGGGTGACAGAGCCTGGAACAGACTGCCCAGGGAGGCTGTGGAGTCTCTTCTGGAGACATTCAAACCCCACCTGGATGCGTTCCTGGGTGACCTGATTTAGGTGATCCTGCTCTGGCAGGGGGGTTGGACTGGATGATCTTTCAAGGTCCCTTCCAGCCCCTAACATTCTGTGGTTCTGTGATTGTCTCATATGCTCAGAGTTGTCCCTGTCCCCTAAGTCCTTCTGAGGTGACCAGCACTGGCCTGGGGAGGGCATTACTCTCTTTCCTGTCCCAAAACAAAGTGGAAGAACTGGGTGCTTGGAAGTAAGAAGTGATTTGCCTGTGCGTCTTGGAAACTGGCCCTGTGGGCTAGATGGGACTGAAGGGGGAAGAGGAGGACCCTGTTTTGGTTTCATGACTCAGTATTGTGTGTAGCAGAGCATAAACCCCAGCATGAGCTGGCCAAGCAGGCAGCATGCATACAGCTTTTGTCTAGATAGCCCACGAGACCGTAGTCTGCACTTGTCAGTGTGACTCGTGGAGTCAATGAACTCATCATTCTTGTGCTCACCTAGCAAGTGGTCGCAGTGGTCTCTATGTGCAGCAACTGAAAATGAAGGGAAAATGTCTTTTTGGATTGTCTTTTGGACTGCCTAGGGCCAAGGTAAACACTGATACCAAAATATCAAAGATCTGAGATCTACAACTGACATCTCTGCACAAGCTGTGCTTTTGGCTGCTAAGGAAAAAGCACTCCTTTTAGTATTTAATTCTTCCAGATAATGTGTGTACTTGAACAACGTGCTAAGTGTTACTACTCTTCTGAGTACAGAGCACTGTCAACTCTTGGCTTATTTTCTTATGTAGTTTGGTCCCCAGTGGGCTACAGCAGCACGATGTCACAGCATGTGCACCCAGTTTTAGATCCATTTTGGACAAAGTTGTTCTTTGGTGTATTATGTGCTGTCATTCAATACTACAACTGTATATTCTTCCCTTCCCCTCCTCCGCTGCCCCTGCTGTGGTTGTGACATCTGTCAAAGTTGCTCTAGTGCTGTTTGCAGTTACTTACCTTTTTCACAACTCTTCTTCAGCATGGTTTATATTTTCTTCCAGATTGTTGCATTATGCTGTCAAGTCATTAATCTCTACATTCCCTTCCCAGCGAGGTCGTGGAGGACCAGACCTCAGAGGTCTCCTGGAATTTTCTTTAGCAGAGTCCAAGGTCATGAGGCTGAATGCATTGTTTGAATATTCAGCCAGCCAGGCCTTTGGATATGCAGTGACTGAACTCAGCTGAGCACTCCTGCTTAACAGCAGTCCTGATCGCTCTGTGTTTACTTAACCCGGGCTGTACTTTAAAGAGGTTTTAGTTACAGGCAAATCTGGAATCCTATACAGATCGTAGCAGCACTGACATCCTAACATTACCTCTGAGGGTCTTTATTACTGCTAAGTGAAAAGGGAGGCTTCATTCTTTTCACGTAGTTATATAATTAATTGGTTATTCTAATGGCTTTTAGTTATTACTTGAGGAAGTTTTGAGTGAAGTTACACAAGGTCAACATTTCAGAAAAAAGTGAGACTACATTTTATAGCAGAGGGAGTAAGACTGGTGCACTACCAGTTCTGGGAGAATTTCAGTTTAGCCTGTAGTTCTCTTGATTGCAGGAGGAGCTCTCTTCCAAATGTGCTGAGCTAAAAACTGTTTTCCAGATTCTGCTGTTAGACAGCTCCAGGACTTGCCAGAGCTCGAACTTTGCCAAACTGCAGACAAGTGATTCTGATAACGCCGCGGGCGGTTTCCCTGAGGCTATTTCAATCCTTGTGACAGAAAGGAAAATGGTGAAAATCACATGTGTTTCCACTTAAATTTCTTCTGGGATGACATGAACAGTTCTAAAAGCTGGTTCACAGATATTCTCAGGGAGGGAGAAATAGAAACAATAAAAAGCTGGAGTAGAGGACTGGAGTCACAGGGTTAGGATAACTTCACCCTAAACCCAGGCTCTGAAGAGACCCTGGTGTGGAAGGTGAGGCCATCTAGCAGGAGGTAGGGAGATGGGTTTTGAAGGGCTTCAGGGTTGTCTATTGTAGGACACATTGGGAATGGTCATTCCACCTTTCATACATATTAGAAGGTTGTTTCTTTAGAATCTGTGCATAAATGGAAGGAATCTCCCAGAGCAGTGGTGTTCAGCACAGCAGTCTCTCAGGGGCTTTCAAGAGTTAAGTGTTTATAACAGCCTTGGTCTGTGGGGTGCAGGGTCCTTGGGTGGAAACTAGGAATGTTTTGGGATGTCAGGCCCAGAAATATGGTTTTATGGCTCACTGATGTTCACGTTGTCTCTCCAGCTTGCTGGGCTATAGAGGTTTCCATCCCAGCTGCTCTTGGGCTGCTCCCACCAGTGCAGCACTATTCCAGGAGTCTGCCAGAGCCGCTTCTGGGACCCATGTTTTGTTAAGTCTCAGTCGGCCAGCTTAGCTTCCAGTACTGCAGCTATTTCTGTCCAGGAGGTGCCAGAATACTCTTGGGAGCAGCTGCCCCCGGGCAGGTGTTAATCTCCAGCGAAAGGGAGATGACAGCAGCCAGGCCATAGCCTTTGCAGTCGGCACAGCTGGCATTGGGGAGAGACGGCGGCCAAATGCCTCAGCACAGGGAAGGCATTTAATACCCACTGTGCTTTTATTTCTCATGATATGTGCCAGATATATTACCTTTAAGTTATACGGTGAGAAGCTTTTGTGCTAGAGATGAAATTCTTACTATTGCAGTTCAGATTTGCAATATCCGTAAATTCTGCATGGGATATAAAATTCCCCTGCAGTGGGAATAGTTGCACTATACTTATGGGCTCCACGGCAGCCCTTTGAATGGTTATGGCAAAAAATATTAAGAAATGCAGTATTTGGACATGACTAGAAGTTAGTGCATGCTGCTCAAGGAGCTCTGCACTGCTCAGACCATGTGCTGTGCAGTTGGTCGTTCTGGCTCTGACTGTCACTAAGTTCAGTGCTGTAGAAGAAGATGAAGAATTCATAATGGAAGCGTGTGTGCCTGTGTGAATACAATTACAGAGGAATTTATATGCAGTACCTTCAAAGAGCACTCTCCAGCAAACAGAAAAATCAGACTTTAGCCCATGGAGTCTCTTGTCCTGGGACATTTGGCTGTGGTGTTTTACAGGGCACAGTTTGTCTGCTTCAGCTTACACACTATAAATGATGCAACCCCAATTTCAACTACTCGGCTAGCCGTGACACACAGCCCTGAGAAGAGCTCATTATTCTTTGGCTTTCCTCTTCTTTTTACTTCTTATTTATTCAAACAGATTACATTCCCATTTGGATAGGATTAGCTGTGGTTTGAAAGTATTGCTGTGGTTTGTCCTGTGAAAATGAGCGTAGTATTCAGCCAAGTGATGGCTGTTTCATGACCTGAAACATCTTGGGCAGAGCACACAAGAGTGTCAGCATTTGTATCTAACTCCATTTCCTGTCGTATAAAGACATGAGGCACATTCAGGGACTTCTCGTGAACTTTCCCATGAGGAAAACACAGAATTTGTTTTTTTTTTTTCTTAGCTTTTCTATGAGACAGATGCATTGGAAGAAGGCTGAACCCTTGCTGTTGAGCTTCTGATTAACATCAGTGAATGTGTCCAGAACAGGCTAAACCAGTAGTGCCCAACATTTTACTGTGACAGGGCACAGGAGAGCATCCCGTGGAGTGACCTGCACGCTGCATGTGTCCCCAGTGTCTCCATCCTGTGCCACTGCTCATAGGGCCCAAGGAAACCCACAAGCAGCTCTTTTTGAAGCAGTCAGCAACATGAGTTTGGCCTCAAAAAATTTAAATTTTGCATTATTAGGGTTAAAAGTAACCAGATAACTGCAATGGATAAGATTTATATTTAATGTTTATTTGTGTCATTTACTATGGCAAATCCCAGTTTTCTTAAAGAGACAGGGTTATCCAGTTTGGCTTCCAAATTAATTTTTCAAAATGTGAAACAAGGCGTTTAAGCTGCTGTGAATAATGATGTTGCTGCTATGAACATGAAGTATTTTTCCTAATTTCATTTAACAGCTTTATTTTGGATACAAGTAATTCTGTTAGTGTTGGATATCCATGCACAGTAACATAGCTCCAGTGCTGAAGAACTGGAACTCGAATTGACTGGCCTTGTCTCTCTGAAGGCAAAGTGCAGTGTAAACAAGAAAACACAGGCCATAAATGGTGAAAAGCTTACTTCTGAATTTTAACCTCCTGAGCTAGACTATTGAAAATTCCTCCTGGGAACCAACCTCACCATGAAAGTACACCATCATTTTAGCAGGAAACAGATGTTGGGTTTTATCCTCTGTAGGAGAGGTATTGTTAAAACGTGGCGTGGCAGCTTTATGCTATATATGTGTTTCTTAGCATGAGTTAAATTGCTCCTTGGATCAAACTGAAGAAAACGAAAATGTTTATATTCAAATTGACAGAGTTAAGAAATAGGGTGCACACTAAACTAAGCTCAATAGTAACCATTGCTTGCTCATTCACCCCTAGCAAGCACCTCCCCAGGGGAGACCTGTGCCCATCTCAGGCCACCCCTTTGCTAAGGAGGACTTGCTGCCTGTGCAGTGCTGTTCTCCTGGGCTGGATGGTATGGGGTGCAGGGTGATGCTGTTAGGGATGGGCTGAAGCATATTTCTCACATTAGCTTAAGTGCCTTCAGATAAGAACCTTCAGATAAGGCATGCCTAGCTGTAAGGGGCATGCCTAGCTGTCTGGGGAAAAACGTTTCTAGCCTTCTTCCTAAGCATAATCTCAGGAGGAATGGGAGGTCTTGTTGCCAGTTCCATTTTGTGAAGTCACAGATGAAAGCAGCAGGTCACAAACCATAATTGCAGGTGTACATCTTCAGTCACATGAACTTAAGTAATCTCAGTTCTTTTGCTGACTGTGTCTCCTTAACTTACATTATAGGATGTGTTTCCATGTGGGTGTTCCTGCTCTGGCAGGGGGGTTGGACTTGTTGATCTCCAGAGGTCCCTTCCAACTTCTACCATTCCATAGTTCTATGATTCTGTGATTTTTAAGTTATGGCTTAGATTTCCATGTCATAATGCTTGAATCATCTACAGCCTTAAATGGGAAATGTCTGTACCTGTTTACAGTGCTTTATACTGCATGTGAGTGAAAGGGCTACCTGTAGTAATTCATGATAGATTTGATGTCTCAATTCAATAAGTATCTCTTACATAAGTGTTTTAACCCACGGACCCTGAAGAAACCTGTGGCTGGTGTTGAATCCAATGACCAGCACAGGATTCAGCGGCTGGCATGGGACAGCGCTGGTCAGGTGTCTCCTCTTTGTGTCTCCATGCACTTTGGCCTTTCTGCCACTAGTAGAATAACCTTTGCTACCTTCATGATCTTGCTTGTGATGGAGACTGCTCTCATCAGCTCTATCTCATCAGGGCCTGGAGTTCATGCTCTAGAGAGGAAGGTTGCATTTCATGGTCACAGAATCACACAGTGTTCGGGGTTGGAAAGGACCTTGAAAGATCATCCAGTCCAACCCCCTGCCAGAGCAGGATCACCTAGAGCAGGTCACACAGGAACACATCCAGGTGGGTTTTGAATGTCTCCAGAGAAGGAGACTCCAGAACCTCTCTGGGCAGCCTGTTCCAGTGTCTGTCACCCTCACCATGAAAAAGTTTCTCCTTACGTTTACATGGAACCTCCTGTGTTCCAGCTTGCACCCATTGACTCTTTCCTATCATTGGATGTCACTGAGCAGAGCCTGGCTCCATCCCCCTGACACTCACCTTTTGCATACTTATAAACATTAGTGAGGTCACCCCTCATTCTCCTCCAAGCTAAAGACACTCAGCTCCTTCAGCCTTTCCACATAAGGGAGATGGTTCTCTGGACCTGATGTAAAGCCAACTGCAGTCAGAGAGAGATTTCAGTGAACTTTGTGTCAATCCACTTCTCAGGACCTGGACCTGCACCAGAGAACCTCCTTTCCCACAAGAAATCAGCACAGGCTCAAAACTCTCTGTGTTCTCAGCTGACTCCAGCTCCCATGCTGTAGCTTATGTCATCCATGGTAAAAACTGAAACCAAATCTTACTAGTTTTTCAAGCTGAACCTAACAGAGGAGAATTTATTTTCTCTATTTTGAGGCTTTCTATTTTTATGCTGCAATGAAAAGCAGTACCTGGTACTTAACAGTGAACCTCTGATTTCTAAATACCCTTCACTCTCATGCATCAAGGGACTGGAGACTGGTTCCTCATGTTGATCTGTTCTAGGCTTTTCCAATCCCTTTAAGCCAAAGAATAAATCATCCCTGTGTTTTCTTGCCTCTGTAATACGTCCTCATTGTATTCCACAGCTAAATGGTTTCTTGGAGAGCAGGAAACAGTTCTCTCAGATGTGGATTTGTAGTATTTTCTTGATAAGGATGGATTCCTGAACTTTTCCTAGTTACCAATGTATAGATTTATTTTTTTTTTAATGGAATTCATCCAATTCCTTGTTTTATCTATGTTACTGTTTAACAACATTCAGATACACACTGTCAAGGTGGTGAAACTGCTTTTTACAAGAATCTGGCATTGAAAGAATGGAATCATTACTTTCTGAGATGCTAAAAGTGGAGACTGTAAGCATTTTACCAGTAGGAAGTAAGCCAGTGCCTTTTCCTGTTGCAAATTGTTGTGTAAAGATACTTAAAGCCTCCTGTAGTCATTAGGATTCCTCAACTGGATCCATGGATATCACACAGAACTGCAAAAAACATTGAATGATTTTTAAAGTACATTCTAAAGGTTTGGTAGCATTTTAAAGGGTGAGGGGGTGCAGAATCTAACAGCCAAATAGAGGTGAGGCTGCTGCAGATCCATGTCCTCAGGTCCAGCATGTATCCCCCCCATAGGCACATACACACTACATATATGTGTGTGTGTATGTACATGGTGTATACATGTAGCATATTTATGCACATCTGTGTTCTTCATCTAGCATGTAGCTGCCCCTGGTTCCCAGTCTTCCCAGTTGGTGGCACCTGGGCAAGCAAGCCCCCAGGGCACAGCCCCACTGCAGTTACTGGTACCCCAACCACACGGACCTCTCTGCCCACAGTCCAGCTCCAGATGCTGCTCTCAGAGCCCTGTACACACACGTGCAGGGAGAGTGGGCTGCCCATGGGGATGAACCCCTCCTGTGCCAGCTCGAGGGGTGGTGAATGGACCTCCCTCGTGCCTGTGGGCTCATCAGTCCATCATCAGCCACCTTAATGAAGAGACTCTGTGCTCAGGCTGTGTCTATCAACCGAGATAATTCCACCCTGACTTCTCTCTAAGCTGATGGGACAGGCACCAAACCACTTGTTCATGGCTGAGGTGGTACCTCGAGTTTAGGTGCACAATGTACTTGTTTCCATAAGTACCCTCCCGAATTTCATTTGTTAAAACATTATTTAAGGTTTTTTTCCTGGAAAGCTGACTGTAAATATGATTTCTTTTGATCCTTGAGTACTGGGGTCTTTTCTCACTGCCTTTACACTGCTCAGAGAGTCTGGGCTGCGAGGCAGATAGCTTTTGAAAAGCTATAGTCAAGAGTTTGCACTCCTGTGGCAGATTGCTGGGAGGCTTTCAAGAAGGCTTTGAGCTCTTCGGTGGGAAACAAAGAGAGCGACAGCTTCTCCCTGGAAAGATGACTTGCTACCCTGGAAAGAAGGAGGTCTGTGTCATATTACTCTGAGTCAACTTTATCACTGAGAAGATTTAATGATAAAAGCATGTTTACTCAAAATGCAGATTTAGAGGAATGGAATGAAGTCACTAGAAGTTAAAATCACAAACACATACTGCTGAGCGTACACTTAAAGCAAATTTCTCTTTCCCACTTCAGCATTTTACGTAGCTTGTGAGGCTAGTGAGCTCTACTGCAACCTGCTCTGCAAAGCAGTTAGAACCAAGTGATGACTTATCCGGGTCTGGCTTCTGGGTGATGGCTTGATGAACATTTCTACATACCAGTGCTTTAAGTAGGCATTAAGATTCTGTCATCAGATTGTATTACTTGTAATGCATGTGACATAAGTGTTTTATTTAGTGAGAAATAACACTCATAGACTTTTTTTTCCCCTTTATTGATTGTACTTGTTCTATTCTTTGCAAAGCTACTGCAGGTCTATAAAGATGTGGAAAGAGGAACCGAGTGCCTCAGCACTTTGATCTTTTACTAATCTAATAGATTAAGGGTAACGTCGCCTAAGGCCCTGCCCGGATCTGGTTTCTTACTGAGTTTATTTTATTTTGCTGCACTGGAAGTGGTGTTTTATGGAATCAAAATACAGAAGAGGGAAATCTTAAAGAAAAGGAGCTAAGTTTGTTAGAAATGCTGAGTTTAGGATCTGGTTTAGAACTTGAAGTATTCAATACTTGGTTCAAATTAAAGTGCTGCATCTGTGTGACTAAAATTGAAGGAAGGGAGAAAAGGTAGACCTGAGGATATTAAAAACATGACTATTTTTGCATTTAGGGGGAAATGAGAAAGGCCTTCTGTCCACAATGAAGTGAAATTGGTTGATCCAAGGTGACCTCTTCAGTTCATTGCACCAGTTGCCCGTCCTGTCGGATGAAACAGCTCTGGGCCAGAATCATGGGGATAATACCTCCAGAAAGGTGCTTCATGCTAAGTAAGGCTGTCCTGAGCTGCAAGCCATTAAACTGTTTGTATTTTAAATATCAATATTAGCCTGAAACAGGAAGCCAGGCTTGCAATGAGAAAAGTTTCATGCCATAACTATGGGAGTGCTGGCAGGTATTTGCAGATATCCGAAATGCCAACCATCCGCTGCAGGACATCAACTGTAGTCCTGGGATTTGACTTTGCTAAATACTTTCTGCAGCTTAAAAGTATGAGCCCTAAAGGCTGGTCCTGATAACTATTGATGTGCATGGTCTTGCTCCATGGAAGTAGAATAATTCAAGCAGTTTGTTCCACCCGATGGCCCTTGCTGTAAGTGTTGGCTGGAAGCAGTGTATTGACACCAGAAGAATTGATGTTGGATAAGAGGAGAATTGATCTTATGGCTTCAGTGCTTGCTTGCTTGCATGACTTTCTTAACAGTATTTTTCCTTCTCTTTGAGACCCATCTTATATGAACCTCTGCTGAGAGTTCTGATGTTCTTGGTGGGACTGTCAGGCCTGTTAGGTTTTTCTTAAGGTTTTCCAGTGATGACTGCTGTGTTGATAGCATTGTTTTGAAAACCCAGGCAGGGTTTATTTCTTTTTTACCATAGAAAACAATGGATTGAAAAGAAGAAGATGGAACTTGGCCTTTTTAAAAGGCAAAACAGTAGAATATTTTCCCCATTGATAAATGGACTTTGGTAATTGGTAATCAATAGTTATGACCTTTTGAATATTTGTGGGCTGCTTCACCAGGTGCAGAGCAATCTGTTGTTTCAAGCAGTGCTACTTGCTTAAACAGTTTTGGTGGAGTGGGAGAGGCACATGGACATTCTCCTGGGCAATGATTAAGTTCCGTGGATCTTTCAAATCTGGTAAGACTCCAAAAACGTGTAAAAATTCTGTTTTGTAAATTAAGATCAGAAACTATTATTAGCTTTTGTTTGTAGTTCGAGCATGATGTCATATTTGGCAGAGTGCTACAGAAAAACTCCCAGCTCATGGTTCAGATCTGTTCTTTCTCAACTCGGTGTCTTCGATGTCTGCTCTTGAGGCTGCCTGTCTCTCCTAAAGAGGGATGGGTCACGTGATACCAGCTTTTTAGGGTCTGATTCATTGTTATCATCCTCAGGGGAAGAAGGACAGGAGGCTGTTCTTGGAGTTGGTTGTGACTGCATCATTTCCAGCCACCTTACTGTTACATCAAACTGAATTAAACAGCTTAAACATTTTATTCTGACATAAGGTCCTCTGAGGCCATTGTAGCTAGACAGCCCCAGGCTTCATGGGAGAGGTGCACAGAACTTGCTCCTGCATTTTTGGACATTTTTCCCTATCCTTCTATTTATGCTGTTAAATAACCGTAGTAATTTGGGGTTAAAAAAGACTTGAGGAAGCATAATATCATAACAAAAACATGTTTGGAACTGTAAAGCATCACAGGAAACAATGTTCTTCCAAGTTTCATGAAGTTGCAGTATGTTAACAGCCCTACTGTAATGTCTTTTCCAGTCTTGCCTCTTCACAAAATGTGGGCAGGAGCTGCTGAATTTTGGAGTAACTACATTCAGTAAAAATCACTATAATTGTGCAAGAACAATTTGATTTGTAGCAAGCCTTTTTTCCAATTATTTGAAGTTTTCCTGAACATCTTTTTGAGTAAAGATTTGAATGTATCAAAAGCTTGAAAGCCTCCTGTATATTGTGAATATTTAAATTTAATGTATTTCTGCTACAATCAGCTACACAAAATCTATTCATCAGAAAGGCAACTTTAAGGAAGGGGGAAGACTATTCTTCACACAGTTAAAAAAGCATCCTTTCAGCAGACACATCATCAGTTCATGAGGACAATTATTAATTCCCCTTGTTTCTGAGTTCTTCAGCCAAGTACGCGTAACTGTTTAATGAGAACACTGCAGGACTTGCAGTTAAAGGTAAAATGCATCTTTTGTCAGATGACTTCTTCTTTTGAAATGTTCTATTTGCTGACTGAAACATCCTTCTTAACCCTTAGGCCGTAGAAATATTTTTACATGACTATTATATTAAGCTCAGCAGAAGAAACATTAAAGAAGTAGATACTGAAAGGTTAATATGTCAGAGGTTACATTTATATTTACAGCTGTCCACTCTCTTCATTAAAGCTAGATTCCATGAATAAAGAAGCAGAGCTTTACAGGTGAGTGGACAGAAAAGGCAGCATCAGTGAGGGGCTGGGATATTGCCAAGACACAGACAATATTGCTGATGCTGTTGTGTCTTCACCTGAGATGGCTCCTGCAAGACCAGCCCAGTTGTCCGTCATTCATGCTTTGTAGCATTCCCAGTTAGAGGAGCACTGTGCCAAGGATTTGGAACAACCCTTGGGACTGCAGATGTTATGTGTGGACCTCTGTTTTGCTGGTACCCACTGCAGGTTGGATATTAACCTGGCTTGAGATTTGACTCCCCAGACAGCTTAGAGAAAACACTTGGCAACCTAGTTTTGTGGAAGCCTTTTCTTGACATTCACTTAAGATAAACAACATCATTCCTTTGTGGTTTTGCAGCTCGTGAGTAGTGACACGACATTGGACTATTATTTTTAAAGCCTTTAGACCATAATGGCAGCGTAGGTGTTGTGTGGTTTGTTGGTTGGCTTGTATGGGTTTGTGAAAGCTCTTAACAGGTGTCTAAGAGGCAGTAGCACTTCCAGAGCATTTCCTCCCCTTTTTTTAGAAATCCTTGCTGTACTGTGGTCTTCCATAAACAGTGGAAGTGAAGCAAATATTTCTCTCTTGACTGCAGTCTCTATGTGACCTGTCTGTCTTGCTATGCTTTCTACCTTTTTGCAGTTGGAGTGAAGCACTTGGTTACCTCTTTCTGTGAAGTCTAATATTAAAATGCCCAGTTTCAGGGCTCTGCAGAAAGTAACTGAGCATAAAGTCCTACTCCACCCCTCAGCATCAGTAATTCTAGCCTGGATGGTACGCATCTCATAAGGAATGGGTTCAAAACAAAGCATCACCAGGAAAGCTAACAAATGGCAGCACTTCATGTCCACAAATACATTTCATAAATAAGCAGTTTAAAGAGCACAGTAGTTGTTACCAAAAAACCCCAATCTTATGAAAACTTTTAAATCTAAACACTGGGAGAGGTGAAAAATGGTGTCCTTAGAATTGTGCTCATATTAACTTTGGTGTTTTCGAGATGGCATTCCAAATACAACAGCTGGGGGGGTTGTGTGTAAATGGTCTTGGTTTCTAACCAGTGTAGATACTTCAGCAGAGGAAATGAAGGAGGAAGGCTGTAGTGTAAATATTTTTAATCTCAGAAGCGTGTCACTCCTGCTGTCTCACAGACAGAGATGTATCTGTATGTTCTGTTAGGTGCTATAGCCTAGTGTTCCCTGAGACTTTGTAAGTGTGAGACAGAGGAGCTGTCAGGTATCTAAGCTCTGTTCCACATTTTTCCAGATCAGAAGGCATCTAGATTTACTTTGCTCTGCCTTCCCCCAAGCACTTGCAGCCTTGACAAGCAGCAAAGAAAGGATGCAAAGTGACAGCGCTGAAGGACACTTGTGCAGTAGTTCATTGAAATTCCTGCAGTAATTAATTTATCTACTGGGGCCCATCACATTTCTGAGAATTAAATAAACCCAGACATTTACAGTTGATGTTAAGAAACCATTTGTCTCATGACCCAGTGGGAATTTTGCTTTCCTACTAAATAGCTGATAAGGGAATCAAGAAAATGGTTCCAGGATTTGTGCTGACTTTCTGTTTAATCACATTGCTCTTCATAAGAGCTGGAAACATATTGTGTCTGTTACTGACACCTGCATAGTCCAAAGAAACTGTGAAAATTAACAGCCTGCAGACCATGTTACCATCTTAAAAAGATAACTCCCCCCTTCCCAGGTTGAATGTCTACTGAAGGCTTTTCATGACACTCAACTGTCTCAACTGCTTACTTAAGCAGTCTTCTAAATGAGCCCTGAATATGGCAGGCCATTACAGGGTGCTTACCACAAGGCTTTGAATTTTGATGTTTTCTCAAAAGAATGTTATACCAAAAGTATCTCTCTCTTTTTCATTTTTCTCTCTTTTTTCCCCCCCCCTCAGGTGCAGTAGCTTCATTTGGAGCAGGAGATGCCTAAGGCTCTTTTGTTGTGCTTCAGGCAAATAATCTTGTAGTCCAGGTTTCAGCAGTTGATAGTAAACAATTGAATAAAAAAATCTAGAAATGTGATGCTTGCTTCCTCCTTAACTGTGCATTTATATGCCTGTGATGGTGGATTTGGATAAATTAGTTGTAAAAGTGGCAGTAGCATCTCCATAACTTATTCCTTGTTCATCTGTTCTCAGTAGTACCTGCTGCCCTTGTTTTTTTTGTGCTAGCATTGCAGAATCAGCTGATAGAACCCAGGGAGTTTAATGTATTTTACAGCTAGCACAATAGTGAAATGAAGGTTTTCTAGTTTGCCTTAAATTTCCCAGTGTTCAGTCGCTGTTATTATTTCCTAAGAACTCTCAATGGCTATTCTTTACTGGCACTTCGTGGTACAGGTAATGAAGCAGAAAAGTCCATTTGCCCATTCCCCTGCCTCCCAGCCTATTGTTTGCAATCATGTTACGTATGAAGGGCTACCCAAGTGCCAGAGGTGTCCTCACTGAACTACAAACTTCCTAACTGCATCACCTAGAAAGCACCTTTGACTTGCTAAAATTCAAGGTGGATTTAACTGCAGTTGAGATTTCTTTAGTTAATTGAATGTATAATGGAGAAAACCTGCAGTGCTTATTGCATGATGGATGCCAGGGACCAATGTTTTTATTTCCCTTAGATGAGAGCAGTTCATTTGATGAAATGCAACCTCCACTGCTGCCCTCTCCCACCATGTGTTCTGAATCTGAGCACATATCCAACTGTTAAGGTTTTGCTCCTCAACAACTTTCAGCATTTGAATTGTGGTGGCAGGAAGTGCAGCCCAGGCACTGTTATTTTTGTTCCTCATAAAGAGTTTGTATTTTAAAAAATAAATTGTTATTTTTCCAAAAGGACAATCATGCATGTGAACATAACATAGAAAAATTACAGAGGAGACATCAAATCTTCAAATCGTAAATAATCTGCTTTACAAATCAGGAGAGTTATGCCGATTCCCATCCTATCTTGGACCTTTTTGCAGTAAGACTTCTGAAGACTGAACTGTGTGTTTCACAATGGGCTGGCAATAGGCAACAGTGTATGTTTCTGCTTTAGCATTTCTCTTTTCAGATGCAGATACAGAAACTTTCCCTGCTTGTTCTTCAGATGCATTTCTGCTCTATTACCGAATAGCACATTAGACCTTAAGGCAAGAACAGAACATGATGATCCAGCCTGACCTCTGGTGAGGCCAGCTGTTCCTCTATCTACCCCCAGCATCTGGTGGCTGAAATAAAAACTTAAATGTATTAAAAACAAATGAACACAACACAAATTTTGTTAGATACATTGGCTTCAGACGTCAGATACCTAAAGAGCCTGGCCCCTTCTACTTGACACCCACCCTTCAGATATTTGTAAACATTCATAAGATCCCCCCAAATCTGTTGAGTTTATCTGCTTCAGCATAATGTGTTTCATTTCAGTGCTAGAATGGTGAAGCAAGGCTAGGAGTCTAAGCCAATACACACGAAAAATTAATGACTACATTTTGTACTGATTGGCCAAGTTCATCTTGCTCAAACTTTGTTGGCTCCAAAAATAAAGTAACTGTTGACGTAGCTCTAAGAATCTACAGGATCGGGTAATATCTTAATTTTCTCTTTATGTTCAGACTTTGAAATGCTATCTCTTGCTGCTGGCAACTGTACACTGGTAGGGAACAGTGCCACTGGGAAATGCTGCAGCCTGAAAATGATCACCTGTTTGTTCTGGGATGAGTTCCATCGCTGACAGAAACATCAGGCTGCTCTCTCGGACTCTGAATGGGATGCAAACATTTCCAGTGCAGAGGGATTTACCTCTGTCACATAGGGGATGATGCAGCAAGAGGTGACACAACATTTTGCATGTGACTTCTTGTACCCAAGCAGAGGTCTTCTTTTTTTTTTTTTCTTCTTTTCTTTAAAGGCAACCCCACAATCTGGTAAGTATTAGAAGATTGCTCATGCATTGGAAGAGATTATGGGCAGCTGTTTGCTTTGGCTGGATTGAATTTTAAAACAAATATTCCTAACAAAATAATAGAGAAATATATGTAGAATATGGTGCCTTTGTTTCACATCTAGGGTATGGTGCACTAAGTTCTCATTAAAGTTACCATCGTTTCTACAGAGTAGTTGGGCATCTTGTCAAAACAATGCATGCTCATAACTAACTAGGCCTGTGTCTGGAATATTCAAGCAATATATGACATTGGCTTTCCTTATTGCCCTTGCTTTGCTCCTTCTTTTTTTGCTTGGGTATCAGATTTGTGAGCTGGGTCCAGTGTTTGAATCCAAGTATTGGATTATTTCTTTCCCGGTTACTCCCCCTAGTCCTTCCTGCACAATCCTTTGATATCTGTATTGAAACTGGTCTGCAGTTAATCTTCCAGGGTGGACTCACTGAAAAGGGAAGCTGAGCAGATTGATGCTTTCTTATTTTTAGTCTTTACATCCTTTTGGATCCCAGCTTGAGGGTGAGAGAGCAAAAGCAAAATACACATCAATTTATGATGATCATGGTCCTTGCAAAATGCTGCAGCCTTCAGATCAGACATAGAGGGATTAATCAGAGGTATTAATCTCTAAATGCCTTTGCCCTGCTTCAGCAGGCTGCTACCAATAGCCCATTTGTTCTGCAGGGATGTTGTTAGATGCTCTTTATTCCCTCTGTTGACAAACAGTTCCTACCCTCCATGGGATAAGTTTTATGCGCCTTGCCCTGCCACCTTGCCTCTCCTTTGAACTTGAATCCCTGGATGGTACCTGGACCTTCTTGTAGACCTCATTCCTTGCATATCTGTTTAGTTTCATGGACTGTTTTCCTGCACTGGGCTTTGCACTGCTACGACCACATTTTATTGCCATTATTTTAAGCTGTACAAAGCGTATTTCCTGTCTCCTTGTAAGTCCTTAATTTAGTACATGTTAATGTATCTGTCCATATTTCTTTCCTGTGTATATAATGTCAAATAGAGAAGATAATACAGGATGATATAAAGAAAAGCTTTATCAGCATTAGTGTGGGGATAGCTCTGTTATTTCTGGGCAAAGGCCACACTGAGCTATTCAAGACATGATAAATGAAGGGGGGAGTATTGTAAGAAACTTCTCCATCGTGCATAACCCACATAAATCACTGCATATGGGCAGAGGAATACTCCAAGAATTTAAAATTCTTCTTGTGACTAGAATGAATCCAAAATATGAATGTCAGTTTATTAGAACAATCAGATTGCTTGAACAAGTTGGAGTTTTTTACAACAGGTGTTTTTAGAGTTTAGGTGTGCTGAAGTCTTACCAGAGCAAGGCAGGCTGTGGTAGATGATCGACTCAAGGGGACTGCTGCCTGACTGCTTTGAGGACTGTTGTGAAGCCATCGACTCCAGAGGCCTTGGGCCTGGGGCAGGAGGGGTGCTAACTAGGACTACCCTGAAGTCAGAGGTTTCTGGCTTCTTTCTCACCTGTCTTCTCATTCCCCACCAGGGAATGAGCTCCAGCAGGGCCTCAGTCTGGATCACTGGCATGCCTTGCCCCTTTGCTACAGGCTCCTCTGGCAACTCTGATCAACCTGCCCCTGCCTCTGCCCCTAGGGCCCACTCTTCCCAAGACTAGATTCTTCAGCTTGATGCAGTTTGAGCTTGGAAACCTTCTCTGGTGGCATAGAAGACCACCGTTCTGTCCTGCAGAGATGCTGGGAGTCAGGCTTGATTTTGTGATGAACTTTTTTGCAGGAAGCAGTTGCTCTTCTCACTCTTCACCTTCCTGAGTCTGGTTTGTCCAGTGCTCCAAACCATAACATTTTTGTTCTGTGAAGTGTAGGAAAAAACCATCTTCCTCTGAGATACTTATTCCAAACAAGCAGCTCATTTGAAGCTCACTGGTGATCTGGAATGTTAAGAGATCTGAGGAAGGGATTAATTGTGGTTTTGGGGCTGGGATATATTTCACCATTCTAAAAAGAAAAAAGCTGGTCACAGTTCTGATTTCTAATGTCTAATTTTCCAGTACTGAGAGTGGGTCTAAGTCATTTGATGTGCCATAGGAATAAGGTCTTGGGTTTTAGCAGGTAACCTTGTACAAACAGTTCAGTAGCTGTCAAAAAAGCAAACAGAGAAGGGATAAAGAACATCAGAAATGAGCTTTCGAAACAGTTGCCCTCCTCTGCTTTGTTTCACCTGCGAGCCGTCTCAGGGTCCCCAAGCTGGAATCCTTTTAGGTGAAACTCCCCCAGGAGTTGCACCTCAGAAGCACACCTCAGATGTGTTCAGTGTACAAATGGAGAGTCACTCTGCCCTGTTCCAAAATACCCCCACCCCCAAAAAAAACAACCAACCAACCAGCAGGTCTATGGTCAGGTCCTTTGCTCTTCACACCTGCCCTCTGGTGCTGCAGTACCTGGTGATGTGGGGTTAGTTAGAGAGGCTTCTGCTCTGGGCCAGTGGCATGGAGGAGTGTTCTGTACAGCTCTGCTTGCTGCACACTTGTGCTCCTTGCCAGGTGCCTCCAGGTACTGGGGACCTGATACTGGGCCAGGCTCTGCCTTTGGTCTGATAGGGTTGTGTGAAGGTACCAGTGTCTGAATTCTGATGGAAACGTTAGTAGAGATGTTAGTGAAAGAGTTACTGAAAAATGATAATGGCCACGTTATTTTTCTTTGTGGGTCATTAGAGAACCAAGGACCTTACCATGAACAATGTATTTATTGCAGACCCTTATGAATGTAATAGAGGAGGAACATCCTTCCTGTTGCTAACACAGTTCACATCCCATACTAAGAGCAAGTTTATGTCTCTTCTGAGAAATAGTTTTACTGATACTGTTACTGAAGGCCTGGGAATGGGATCCCCTGGGTGAATTTCACTCCAACTCTATCTAGCCTTGAAATTTTCACTCTGTAACCTTTTCATCTCAGAGGGTGTTTTCTGCCTCCTGTTGGTCCTGCTCCATCTTAATTCATTCTATACAACATGAATACAGTGTCATAGCTGATGGCCACCATCTGCATGTAAACTGCAACGGTTGTTTTTTCTACCACATCACAACAGCAACTGAACTCTGGCTACTTGAAAACTGTCCAAGAGCAGACATCTAACTCAAATCCTTCGAGTTACTCTCTGAAGTCCCTACCTGTCTCTGCCAATTCCATGTGCTACTTAGAATGACAGAATGGTTTGGGTTGGAAAGACCTTCAGGGATCACCTCATCCCTCCCCCCTGCCATGGGTAGGAACATTTTCCAGTAGATGAGGTTGTTCAAAGACCCATCTAACCTGCCCTTGAACACTTCAAAGGGTCCACAACCTCTCTGGGCAGCCTGTTAGAGTGTCTCGCCACCCTCATCATAACAAATTTCTTTCTCATGTCCAGTCTAAACCTACCCTTTTTCTGTTTGAAAACATTGCCTTGGTAAAAAGCATCTCTCCATCTTCCTTACAAGCCCTCTTTGTATACTGAAAGGCCTCAGCAGAGTCTTCCTGGAGTCTTCTCCATCAGAACAGCCTCAACTCTCTCAGCCTTTCTTCACAGGAAGGGTGTTCCAGCCCTCTGACCATTTTTGTGGCCCTCCTCTCTAACTTCTCCAGTAGGTCTATGTCTTTCCTGGCCTGGGGACCATGAAGCTGCAGTACTCCAGGTGGGGTCTCCTCAAAGTGAAGCCGAGCAGAGGAGAAACTTGTGCTTGTACCATTTGGTAACTTGTTTATATGAGTCTCAATTAGCCTGGAGCAGAAGGATTTTTTTCTGGGGCACAAACTTGCCCCAAGTGCCTGTCAATCAGTCCTTGGGGACAGTTAATTACAGGAGCATTTCAAGTTGTCAGCAATTTCTTGATGTGTAGTGGCCATTCAGTTTGAGGCATTTTTTGGTGCAATGCCCAAACCACGTGCCATGAACTTGAACGAGGGTGTCAGCAGCAGCAGGAGGGCAGCAGTTTGAAATGAAGGGGATAGGTGCAGACATGCACAGTATCTGGGTAGCCCTCCTTGCTCCAGTAATCAAAGAAGAAGAGGACATTTTAAAACAGGACAGACACTATGCAGAGACAGAGAAAGATGGAAGAGAGGACTGTGGCTCCACACTTGCTAACAGTTTGTCTTTCTCATTCAGGTTTCCTAATGAATTGACTTCAGTGGCCCTGCCTACATGAGCAGTAAGGTTTTTGCAGGTGCTGGTCTGGTTCTGTTCATCTCAAGGTGATAGGACTTGGTACACTAGTGAGTCAGACTTGGGATTTGAGTTTTTTTATAGCAGTGTTCAATTTCCAGATGAACCTCAGTGATTAGTAACTAACACACATATGTCTGTGTAGAAGAAAGGACTCTGGTTGGATGGTGAGTTGTCACTTCTCCCTCCCTTCTTCTTTCTCTTCACTTCCCTCCTTTGCATTCACACTTTGGCTGCAGTCCCTGGAACCACCTGCTATCAGACTTTGGAAGATCTTCTGGTGCCAGCAGCAGCATCTGGATGCCTGGCACAGCTCTCTGAACAGTTGTCTTGATTTCTGTTGTGGTCAGCACACATCTGGAATTTTTTATCCTGCCTGGATGCTTTTTCTTTTTGGCTCACCTTGAATTATTTGGAATTTTTATGTTTCCATGCCATGGGGGAAACAGGACTCTTTGCAGTTACTTGTCACTACTTGTGTAGAGGATCCTTGGAGCTGAAATATAGGGAGAACTCCCTCTGCCTTTGTGTTTGGACGTGTTTCTGGTAGAAGCACACTAAAATTTACTCTCATCCTGAAGCTGCTGCACAATTGCACAGCATATGCTAGCACAGTGAGTACAAAAGGAGGTTTTGTAGAGGTGGTTGCAAGTATTTTAAAATGTATTTTCTATCAGAAAATTCTAATTTATTCAAGCAGAAACTTTTTGCAATGTATATTTTTTCAGATGGATCTTTCTTGGGTTGAAGGTGGGATTCCTGATACCAAATACAGGTATGAAAACAAACACACCATCACCACCCCCCTGGAATACTGGTAATAGACCTCTCCCTCACTTCCACCTCGGAATGAGCAAGCCAGGGTCAGGGTCCTGTTCTAACCAACTTAGTGGTGTGACAATCTGGCTGCAAATTTGGGTTGTTTCCCATGACAACCTTCTACTAGGCCAGTTGAGGTGTTCACCTGTGCCTGGGAGACAAGAAGCTACAGCTTGGTCCAGGCCTTCCCCCAATCAAGCAGTGGTTTCAGGAGACAGAGGAGAAGGTGTCTGTCCCCAGAATATTAGAAAGAACTTTTTCATCACTTTGTGGGGAAAATCTAGGTATCAATGTTGGATTTTTTTTAAAGGGTCTTATTTGTTGCCTGGGTCATACCTAACCACTCATTCTCTTCTCATGCTTGCTTACTCTTTTACTGTGCATGGATCTGAGACATCTGGGGTGCAGGTTTGGTCATCCTGGCAATATGCCCCTGCTACCCCTTGCTGTGCTGAGACAGATCCTTGCCTGGCAGCAGTTTCCTCTGGCTGCAGGCAAACACACAGCCCACAGCAGGAGAAGCCAGTGGATTGCTACCAAATTAGGAGACAGGGTTGCTGGCTAGGTCAGCAGAGATACCAGGGACATGTAAAAGACAGCTTTCCAATCTGCCAGCCGCTCTGAAGAAGCCTGGGGTATTTTCTGGAGCAACAGCTATTTTCAGGGATGCAGTGAAAGCAAGCAAATGTTTTTGGGTTTGATGGAGCTTTCTGAACTTAGGGCTGGGTGGTTGTCACTTCTGGTGCTTTTGGACAACGTTGTTTAGGAGGAAAAAATAAATTTCATTGTCTATGAAAAGTCGTCCCTGAACTGCACCAGGAGACCCTTTATAGGAAAGCACGAAGCAGTGTGGTGGCACTTGCTGATGTGGCCACTTCTGGGCTTACAGCCATGGCCATGGTGTGAGTGGGGGGCCCAGCAGCCCCCACACCTGCTTGGCTCAGTCGCTCCCCAGCTGTACCAGGTGGAAGGGAGAGAGAAGGGGTTTTGGCATCCTCAACTTTTGCTTCTTCTATGGAAGTGGTGAAAAGAGCTGAGTGGAGCTATTCTTGGAAAGACTTTTGCAGGTGATGGCTTTGCTTCATTGCCACCCTGAGTCGTTCGTGGCAGGTAAAGGGAAGGAGAAACTGAGAGTGAGTAGCTAGGGACAGCTGCTGGTCCTGGCTCCCACTGAGGATAGACAGTCTGGGAACTGCTTTCACTTGTCCTCTGCTTCTGGGGACTGGGAGGACTAAGTCGGGGGGACCTGGACCCTCCCAGGTGATTTGGGGTGCTGAGTGACATAGGGTAGAAGTCTTGTTGGCAGGTGTTCTCTGACCTCTTCAAAATAACAGCCTTTGTTTTGCTTTTGAACCAAAAAAGATAGGGCCACCTTTAGTTTGTTTTGTGCTAACAGCATCACAGTAGCAATGCTCCCAGGACTCCATGTGATCTTTCCTACCTGTGCTAGCACAGTATTCCCTCACTTGGCAGATACATTAACCCAAATAATAAGGGAAGATGTGGCCACGGTTACACGTGGTGCTTGGCAAGGACTCTTCGTCCCAGGTTAGCCACAGATTTCTGCTATGTGTGCTGTCAGTTTTTCATTTCCTCCCTGTATTTTGTATTCCATTTTACTTTCTTTTTGCTTCATTATACTTGCCTTTGCCCAGCTTTGTTTCTCCCTGTGGTTCAGTGACTGCCTTCTTTTACCTTCTCCTTAGGATGCGGGAGGAGAGCGTGCACACATACCCCAGGCACACATCTCCTCACAGTGGGATCCCTGCCCCTCTGGGCATGTGCACATGCCCAACTATGTCTGATGGGTTTTGCACCAGTAATTTAACCTAAGCCAACTAGCTTTTATTAAACCCACAACTGTCAAATAGGGCACAGGCAAGAACCACAAGCCATCTGTTTCTTCTGTTCTGACCACGTGCTGTTCTGACTGCATCTTGTGAGGAATATGCTTATGTCCCTAGGGAACTTACAATAAGGTAAGGTGTTTGCTGGAAGGAAGTCTTTGGATTTGTAGTTTGGACTGATAACACCACAAATGAAGATCTGTGCATTTCAGTTATCATTATTATCTGCTTGTTTTGTTGGTGGTTTGTTGTATTTTTTTTTTTTTTTTTTTCTTTAGTAAGAGAGGAGACATTTTTGAGTAATTTGAAATATATTTGAAAAGCAGGCTATCTGAAACATATAGCTGTGGTCTAATTCCAGCTGCATCCTAGAAAACATATATTTAGTCAAACAGGGGATTTCACATTCCTGGATGTTATCCAGAGTTCAGTCCAGTGACACTTGAAACACAGTCAGGAAATGAAACAATTTCAGTTCTTTTTCTCTCTTTCTATCAGGCTGAGAAAATGCAGCAGTTTCTCCCTTATTTGAATGGACAGTTTGCTTTGTGCCACACTTAACAGGCACTGCTGAAGGTGCAGAGCCAATGTAAAAACCCCCTTAATTTATAAACTGTTTCCATTGGAGAATATCCTTCTCCAAAATCCCATTTCTACTTTTAGCGCTGTTAATGGTGGTGTATGGAGGATGAGAAACATCATTGAGAACTGAACAGAAGCAACAATCTTAGGCTGCTGCACTGAATGGTAATTCCTACCTGAAATATCCTTAAAAATGTGCTCTTTGGGGACAATATGTAAATAGTGGTGTGGTAAAGAGCATTTGGCCCCAGTTTGACTTTTGTTGAAAGGAGAGATCAGACTGGAACAATTTACTTCAGAGCAAAAGTGAAGGAAGCTATTTTACCTCCTACAGACCTGAGTGAGCACAGGAGGAGGATGAATGGCTACGACAGATCCTGCCCATTCCTCTTGCTTGTTGGTCAAATCTTAATTTGCTTAATTCTGGGTATTTCTGAAATTTGAATGTCTGTCTTCTGGCTGAGCAGTTCTAACCTTACAAAGTATGTGTTGAGTACAGTCTGGACTGATGGGAAGCATAGACAATATATATATATTGGAAACTTTTCCCAAGGCAAGGCTTCTTCCTGGTTAACAAATCTGGCAACAGTGGAAAATTTGTTTTCCCTGTACTAAATGCAAGGTCCACCAGAAATCCATCTAACTTCTTGGTCCTGGTTATCAGGTCAGAAATGTTGTGGCCATGTGGAGCAAAGCACTCATTCAGTGTTGTCTTCTTCTGCTCCTTCAAAACTGGGGGTTAATCTTGTGCCAAAGAGATTTTTTGTGAGTTAGGTATTGTTCTAGCCTACTGTAGCCTGTATAAAAGTGTGATGATTTGGCTTATTGAACAAAAATGTTGTAACACTGAATTTCTGGTCTGGATCAAGTTTCTCTTGCTGCTTATCCATCGCTGTGCAGGATGGCTGTTGCAGAGTGGAACTGCAACCACAGGCTTTTCCTGGGGGTATTTTGATAGTCTTTTTCATGAGTGGATTAGGAATAAAGGGTCCTTACTGAAATGTAGATAATAACCAACAAATTTTGAGAGTGTACTTGTTAAAATCCGTGGCTTTCAGACCTCTCTGAGTATTGAGCCTGAAGGGTCAGGCAGGTAACACTTCAGCAATAAACCCCTTGGCCTAGAAGGAGTTGACATTTCATGCTGTGTGAGCTGACTTTGTGCTGCACTTCTGTGTTTGACAGATATTTTCAGCTACCACAAACAGAATTTAAGAGAAAAAGCCAATGATTTTAGTGCATCATCTCAGTTTACTGCAATTGGGAAATGGAAAAGTAATAGTGTTTCCATAATAATTCAGTCCTCCTTCCTGACCACTGTTACTACGTAATCGTGAATGGTGCTGTGTAGGAACTTCAAAGGGAAAATATAATAAAAAGAGAGCATTAAATGTTTCTAAAATATTTGTCTTGCTGTATCACTTCAGCCTGAAGTAGCAATAGTGAGCAGTACTTTAAACCAGAACATCTCTGCTTTCAGTAGAGCTGTGCAACTGAGCTGCCAGTCTAGCTCTTTTCATTTCCTTCACACTTCTGTCAGTGCTTCTGCAGAACTAGCACAAAATATTCCTTTTCCCTGGTGTGATTAAGATTCGTCATCTCCTGAGGATGTCATCATCTCCTGAGGACGTCATCTTTCCTTCCATTTCCCCTTCCATGGTAAAGCAGTGACCAATCCAAATCAAGTCATTGTCTACCAGCTAGAAAGGTTTAAATGGCAAAAAGGATCAGTCCTAAAAGAAAAGGCAGCTTTGCCATAACATCTGCTTCTCTGAGGGAAGGAATAGTTTCCTATGGGATGGAAAATATGTATTTATGGATATGAAGTTGTTCTTTTGTGGTGCTTTTGTACATTTGCTACATTCCAACACTGCATTTTATGTTAGTAAAGGCAGTTTAATGCAATAAAAGATCTGCTTGTGCTAGCTGGTAGATGATTAACTTCATAATGCATTTCATACCCCCAGGAGTTTCTCACAGTAGTATATTGCCACACTCATCCCTTTTTGGTGACATGAACACCTGTATTGTCCAAACTGCGTGGATTGAAGGTTGCTGTAAGCATTAAATTAATGGGGAAAAGCTCTGGAAAGGGTTGTCATCAAAGAACGTTTGTCAAGGCTATGGGAAACTATGACAAATGTTTTTGGAGACCTGTGATGAGATTGTTGAATTGTTGCAGCTACAAACCAATCTTCTCAAGAGGAGAGGTGGCCTTGGAAATAGCTGAAGACTGGTGTTGAGAGGAGAAGACTATTATTGGTTGGACCATCATGGAGAAGGACTTGAAAGCAGTGGTAAGTAAAGCATGTCAAGTCTGGCAGATGTAAGCTTCATAATCCTGACTGACAGTGTTTCCTTGAGCTAGCTGAGGAAGGAAGTGGGAAGGAGCAAAGGAGCCACTTTGGCTCTTCCATTAAGACTAGGACTTCCAGAAGCTGTGTATTGCCACCGGAGGACAAAGTACTTCTATTTATTTAGAAGACCTGGTTGAGCTCAATTTTTAGTGCATTGATCTTTTTTGTTTTTTCTTTCCACTGCTTCTATTTAGCTAATAATAGCATCTTGGGTGGTAAACCCAGGCAAAATTGCTCTCAAGCTGTGTAACTGCAGATAATGTGGCAGCTAGAGGAGGATTTACACTGTTCTTCTTGGAATGATCTTAACTGAATGGCAGAAAACTCTGGGCACAGGCAGATCAACAAAAAAAAAGGAAAATTTATTACACTTGGCTGCGTTTGTTGTTGTAGTGAGTGGGTGTGAGAGAAATATTTTCATGATTAGCCTCAGATTCAGGGCACGGCACTGGATCAGATAGTTGGTAATGATGTCTATCTCGTCTCCAGTTTCTAATCCTTACAACATTGGTTGACTGCAATTAATAACTTTTTCCAGGGCATAAAGCTTCATTGTTTCCATTTCCATTTTGTTTCAAGTCCTTGCTGCATTGTGATTGAGTCATTTGTGGCAGAACTCTAACAAGGAGCTGGGATGTTGTGATCATGGGGTTTTTTGTGCTGAATTCATGGAGAGGGACAACCTGCTCTTCCTGCAGGGAAGTCCTTATGGAGCAGGAGGGCTGGAAAGAAGGGAGGAGGGAGATGCCAATCTCCTGTCCTGCTATGCTGCCAGGTCACAGATACCTGGTGGCACCTTCCAGCTACCTGTGTTCAGCACTGTCCCTGCTCCCCAGGGCCTTTGGGTCTCCTCTGTGTATCCCTCCCTGAGTATTTAAGTGAGGAAAGTTGGCTCAAAAGAATTAGGTTGCAGAAAGGGACATACTATAGCTCTGTTTTGCCTTTCTGTGATGCCATGGGATTCACCAAGCATCCCATCCATTTTCAGATGGAGGAGGTGTCACCTCTTGTAAGCAAAGGGGAAAATCCTCTTTGAGGGAAAAGAAAGTCAGAGATGAACTCTGGCAGAGTTTCTTGCTATTCATTTTTTTTTTCTTTACAGAGATCAGTGAAACAAAAATACATTTGTAAGAAGATAACTCTAGGATTTTGTAGCATAATTCTGCAAAGCTGAGGAAGATGGCAGTGATATGCTGCACACATACCTCATCCACTGTTTGACTGAAGAAAAAGCTTGGTATTATTGAAATGATAGAAACTTAATGCCCTGACTCTGTCATGCAAAGATATGTGGAGAAAGCCTACTCAAGAGATTACAGGAATTCATCAAGCTCAGACAGCTGTGGAGACAACCTTACATTCTGAGATTTATGGAAGTTTTGCAATACAGAGCATTTTAATTGCTCAATTTAAATGCCAGCGCTGGTGTTTCTGTCAGCACACTGACTTTTTGCACTGGTGTCACAGCATTTGAAAACACTGGGTCACCTATGGAAGTAGCAGTTGCCCATGCACACCACTATAAAACGCCCATGGTAGACCAGAACATTTCAGCTGTTTATCACATGAAACAGCATTGTGAAAGGCTGGCTAAATACAGTAAAACAGGGGAAGAAGAATGTGGGTCCATAGCATTCATTTTTCTGAATTGCATAACTGCTTTGTAAAAGTGATCTCTTGAAGGACAGAGGATCAAATTCTCATCTCTCAATGCAGCTGGAGTTACCCCAGCAAATCTGGAATGACTCAGAAGACTCTCAGGCTGTCAAACTCTCTATCTTTGTGTAAGCTTGCAGAGTGTGAACCACCTGCTGTGGTGGAATCTGTCAGGCTGCAGAGATGGGAATAGGGAACAGGAGGACTGCATCCTCCAGAAGAGCCTTGCTCAGCCTTCTCCAGATGGAGAAGTGCTGAGTGGCTCACTCATACTGAGCTCTCAGCTGGTATGTGTAGCAGCACCAAGACCAAAAAACTTGAGAACAGAAGAAACAGTGGTATCAAAGTGAATCAGCTTACCTGTCTCGTTAGATCTGCCTATCAGTTTTCTTCTCTTTTTATCCTTTTTCTCATTTACCTGGGTATGTAGTACAAATTATATACAT
The DNA here is from genome assembly GCA_013399075.1 of Chloroceryle aenea. Lineage (NCBI taxonomy): Eukaryota > Metazoa > Chordata > Aves > Coraciiformes > Cerylidae > Chloroceryle > Chloroceryle aenea. The sequence goes on from VWZY01000270.1 coordinate 127,877, forward strand.
TGCAACATATATGTGGCCCAGCAGTGAACCTCCTTTGACATTTATGTCATGCTAAGCTGAGTAACTATTGCTGACTTCATCTATTTTGACTAAACTATGTGGCAAAGTACTCAGTAAGGAAATTGTATGTCTTGATAAGCAGCAGTAGCATCAAGAAGAAGGTAAAAATAGATAAAGGGGACCACAAACATCAGAGAGGAAAACCTCTCCTCCAGTACCTGCTCTGTCTGTCCTCGCCCTCTTTCCACACCAAGGTCCAGCATTTGTCTTGGCTGGCAGGAAGCACGGACACCTTGTGGAGAGAAACCCAGCCCTTCCATCAGCAAGTGGTGCTCTGCAAGACCAAGATACTTCTGACTGTGCTTGTGGTCACCAGTGCATGAACAACACCCATGAAAGCCTTTGCTCAATAAGTCTTGTGTGGTGCTGAGCAGGAGGAGACCCTGGCACTGTGAGGTTCACTTCAGTGCACGGGACAAGACACAGCAGTAAAGCTGCAGGCATGACTTTTGCCAAGTGCCAGTTAGACCTGCTAATTGATGCTCTTTTTCTTGGCTTGAAATGCCATGCAGGACCCCTGATAGGTGGGATCCTGTGTGTAATTAGCCACCATCTTATTCCATCCATCCTAAAAGTCACCCATTTCCTTGGACAGAGAATTCCTGCATCATCAGCTTGTTAAAGAATCCAGTTTACAAGAGGAGTACTGATCTGCTTCAGCCTCCTTTTAGTCAAGCCCTTGAAAGTCCACACTTTTCTTTCAAAGGAAGGAAGCAAGCAGTCTTATTCTAAATTTTGCCGTAGCTCAGGATCCATTTTATGAGCAGGTGGTTCACCTGCACTCCAGTGACTTTCTCCCAGGAACACTCCTTGTGTTATCTTCAGATGAAGCTCTGTAACAGAAGTGTTTTTCACTTTCAGCTTTCAGTAATGCTCCTTTATGAAACTTCCAGCTGCGTGTAAGTCAAACTGTGTACATTTTATCACAGAATTCCAATAAATGACTTGTTAGGTGAAGAAAACGTACAATGGGGAAATACTTTACTATTGCAGCTTTTCTAAACAGCAAATCTTCAGTAGTATTTTTCTTGCCTCACAAAATAACAGTGCTGAACAGTGATTCTGGGGGCTTTCTAGCCGTGTGTGCTCATGCTGAAAATACATTTAAGGTCACAGAATCTATTTTTGGTAGATATTTTAGAACATCCCAAACAAATAGTGAACTAGATTTTTCTAATGTCAGGGGTTTTTTTTCTTCATCTGGTTATTCCAGTGTTGATCTTGCATCTTCAAGTCCTAGGAAATAAGAAATACAAACTTTTGCTGCCAATGTTGGTAAAAAATTGTTGCTTCTGAGATAGGAAAACCCTATATTCTTACTTCCACTTTCACAAGCTACTGTGTTACGGTTGTTTGCCTTGTAACTTGCCCTTGATTCATCACAGCAGCTTGAATGTGATTACTAATTAGATAGTAAGACATGACAAAAAAGGTGTCCTTGAAGTAGAGTTTATAGTAAACAACATATTTTTCCATTTCTTAGCTACAGAATAAAAGTTCCTTGGAAAAAACCCCATGACTTTCTAGGCTTGTTGCAGCACTTCAACTTCCATCTGCTTTGCAAGTAGAACTGGGTTTAATGTTGGGTTATACTCTTTGTGGGCTACTGATGTAGTGAAGTGTGACTTCTCAGCCACATGTGCCCAGCATGGAGCTGTAGTTGCTCTCCACTCTTCTGGGTGGTCTCTCAGGGTACTGGGATACATCCTGACCCAGTGGTTTGGTTTGGTTTGGAAGGAACCTTGAAAGATCACTCGTTTAACACCCCTGCCGTGGGCAGGGTCATCAGGAGGCACCAGCAAAATCAAGGCTTAATCAGATGTGTGGGAAACACCCCACCAGCCAGTGCCTGTGAAGGCCCTGGTAGGTTGCTGTGATGTTGTCCTTTCACCACTTGGTTCCTGATGTTTGGATTTTGTTCACTGCTTGCATCTTTGCAGCCTGCACTTGGGTTGCAGCTGGAGAATCCCACAAGTTAAATTTTGTCTATAGATTCTGTTCCTCAACCTGTGATCTGGCCACTCCTGCTACTTCCCAGGACACTGGTATCTGAAGTGGAATTTTCCCCCAAATGTCAGTTTTAGTTTCTTCCCTGCTTATTAACAACCAAAATAGTGGAAGAGACAATGATTGTGAGCACCGTTTTTCTCAATTCTAATTTTTCTTTCTCTTGATACTCTCTTTTTTTTTTCTTTTTTTTTAAGGAATAACATTTTCTCTAGACCTGAAAACAGTCCAAGAGCTCTCTTAGCTAAGGAGAAAGATGATCACACCATAAGGAGATCAGGGGCTCAGATCCTCATGTCAATGCTAGCTGATGGGAACAGAGCTTTCTGCTGCTGATTGTGTGGTGTGTATTTTTGACTTTGCATTCGATGTAACCCCCAGCTCTGAGCTGGTACACACTGTGGTAGCCCACAGGCTTACTCCAAACAAACTACAGGTGGTTGTCTACAGGAGGTAGCTGGTGTCTTAGCGTAGTGATTGAAGACAGTGATTGATTTCAGATCCACTTTTTGCCCATGGCTGGGGGGAATAAATAACCAAATCTATATCCAATGGCTTTGAACATTGTTCTAGTGCTGTCTAAGGCCATATGAACCATTTACAACTTGAGGAGGTTTCAGCCCATATTTACTCATTTGGTGTCTTCCTACACATTTCTGTAGAAATGCTGGATATTTTTCTTTCCAGTTTACACTTCAGTTTGATTTTTTTAATGGGTAATATTGCTTGTTTCAGAGGAAATTAAAATGTGGCACCTATGTTTCTATTTGTAACTTACTTATAACGGGTTAATTATCTTAAATCAGTATATTAGCATAATCTTAATTCTAGTTTAACATAGCATTGAGCTAGAAAACTTACTGTATTGTTTTCCAGGAATAGTGCAGATTTAGGCAATTCAAAAATATTAATAGCTTTTATTGTGTCATGGGAAAAGAAAAAGAAAGCAGCAAATATTAATGTGCCTGCGAGAGTCTGACTGTCACGTCTATCATATATAGAATATATGAGGTCATAGAAAAGGAATATCCTTCCAATTGAAAAGGAAAAAAAAAATAAATCCCAAACTCCTATGAAGCAACTCTTTTTCTTTCAAACTTCCTGTCTAGACTTGTAGTCAGAATAAATCTCCAGGAACCGTCTCTTCTGTCGCTGTCTGTTGTGCCAGAGCCCGCTCACTTGGGCTGGGCCATAGGCAGCTCCACTCAGTACGTTCATCAGCATCTCAGCCTCCACGTGAAGACCCCCAGGAAAGCATCACGAGGTTTAATCAGATGTCCACAGCATCCCTGGGAAGAAGAGATGGTTTCCTATCTCTGGAGATGTCCCTATAGCGTTTCCATGGCTGAAGAAGAAAAGCAGGAGATGGCAGTTGGTTCTAACAAAGGCATTGCAATGGTATGTGGGCATCTGATAGCCCCTATGCTAAAATCCTCAAAGGGCCTCTTGTTGTGTTGTTTGGTAGTTGTTTTTTTATTACTTTTATTTATGTGGATTGGTTGAGTTTTTGGCTTAAAACATCAAGGGTAAAATCTTGGCGACCCACTGCAATTGGTGGGAGCTTTGCCAATGGGTTTTATGGAATTTTGTAAATGTAAAAAGATTTTATTCCAAAATGTTATAGTTTATGTTTGTTTTGTTTTTTTTTTACAAAGCCCTCCTGCTGGTGGAGGTTTATTCAGTGGCTTGGGCTTTGGCCATGCCCTCTGATCATCGGGGCTGCCCCAGGGGCTGTGCCAGCCAGCTGAGTTTCCATGCTGCTCAGCCCTGGCTTTCCAGGTGGGCTGGGCTGGCTTCTTCGGTAGCCAGTGGCCAGTTCTGACATAAGGAAAGGTGGATCTGGCAAGAGTCGTATTGTGCTGCTAGATGAAGAGAGCTGGATGGGCTCTACAACTTGGTAGAGAGGTTTGTGAGCGAGCAGGGCCACTGGGTTACAAATGTAAGAGCTGGGAAAGCCAAACAGGCTGCGTAGCTCCTGCCAGCACTTTCAGATTGTTTGGCACCCTTGTATCCAGTAACTGCTGCTTAAACATTAAGTCAGAGTGAAGCAAGAGCATAGTGCAGGTCCTTGCAATCCCTTTGTTCTACAGTTGAATTTCCTTAAGGTGTGTGCTTCAGCAGAAGGTTCTGCTGTCATTGCCCGTGTCGTGGGCATCCTTCCCTCGACCATATCTAACCCCATGGGATGTTACTCATCTGAGCTCTGCTGCTGGCCTTTGGCCACAGACCCGATTAGGAAATGTCACCCTTTTCCCTTTGAAGCTCCTTTGGGAGTGTGAGGTGGTGTCCTCTCTCCAGGAGGGGCAGATGCTCCCTTAGCTGTTCTCTGGGCAACCTGAAGTGCTCTCTTGGCTCAGGGAGAGTACATTTGGATTTGCAGGCAATGCTCACAGTTCAGGAGGCAGAACTTTTAAGTTCTCATTTTTGCAGGACGCAGATGATGGAGTGAATGATGGTCAGTTGTTTTGACATGAGAGAGGAGCAAGGAAGCAAGCAGCTCATTTCCCTGTGCCAAAGCACTGGGAAGAAAATATCTGAAGTTTGTAGTGGTGGGAACAGGGCAGGCTTTTATCTGTTTCAGATATGCAGCCAAAACACCATGTCAGGCGACAAAGTGCAGCAAGCAGGGTCACTTATTGCCAGATATCAGTACATTGGGACTGGAAATGGCCCAGCAAACAGAGAGCCTGCTCCACAGACCAGCTAGCTGCTTTCATCCTAAATCTGATTTTAGAGTGTATTAGCCTGTGTTGTAATAATTTGGTATTTCTTTAATTCTTTACAGAGAGGAGGTGAAGGAAGACCATGCTTGTGTGATACTCAGCTGCTTAGTGGCGGGGGGGGTGCAATGTTTTTAAGGGCCATACCCCATCAGTACCCTTAGACAGAAGCCGTAACACATCAGCCTGGAGCTAATCTGTAAACAGAAATCTGAGATAGTGCAGACAGGCAAACCAGATAGGAAATAATTAGATGTTCCAGGGCTCCTTGGGATAACAGCAAAACAAAAGAGAGGAGCAAAAGAGAGCTTAAAAAAAAACAAAATAGGGTAATTGGAGTGCTGTGGGCAAAAGCCCAGTGGGGAGAAAGTGAGTCTGTGTCCAAATGTGCGTACGCAGTTATTTTTTACTTCATGTGCAGTTATTTTTTCCTTCATGTGTTTTGCTCTACAACTTTTATTTGTGTGCCATGTTCCTGTCTCTAATAGCCTATCCTGCTTTTGGAAAAGGATGAAGGAGGATTTGCTCCGAAACAGATGATGGTTATTATTAAACTATTGCAGAGTTTACATGGGACAGGGTACACTGGGAATTAGGGGCTGTTGTGATGGGGAGAATTATAACCGTGGCTTAGTGGAGTGCATTAATGTTGAGCTGGATGAGCTTGGAGCTCGCAGCTTGGTGTTTATGGTAGTAAGAGTATGGAAATATTCTATGCCTGCCTCTCCTTTCAAGGCCAAGTGGAGAAGGTAATTTTTCCAGATGTCTTGTAAATGCAGATTTGTTGCTTTTCATAATAATGCTGGGATAGTGTAATCACAGAAAATCAAAGCCAAGCTACAGTTCCTAGTAAAAAGGGATTTAAAGTGGACTTATAGCTGAGAGAAGCTGGTTGCATACTCTCTGTAGCCCTTGTGTGTGGCTCCCATTGCTGCAGTTTCTTGCTAAGTCCTGCACATGCTCGGTTCATTATTTTTTCCTATGATGTTTATTTACCTGAAAATTCTTTCTGACTCTTTTTGCGCCAGGCTTTGCTTCTGACGAAAGCTGTCAGACTAACTCCTTACAGCTCAAGTCCTGCTGCCGTTGTGTTTGCTGTGGAGAGTTTCTGGGAACCTGGAGAGCTCCTGACTCCAGCAGGCTGCAGGATACAGGGAAAGCAAAGTGTGTAATCCATCCTAATATGGTAGCAGTGTATTGGGAACACCTGTTTTGGACCCAGCATCCCATTTTGCACAGAGTTTCCTTTCTTTACACTTCTGAGAAGGAAATCAGTGGGGTTGTTCCCTGAGGGCTAGCCAAACCAGGAGACTACAGGCAGGACAGAGGCAGAGGGAGATGCCTGCCCAGGGTAAAGCCAGGAAACCCATGTAGTTCAGTTTTTTGAAACATGAACCTCAGAGGGTAATAGGAATAGGACTACATTTCAAACTCTTCCCCTTCTGTAAGCTGTGTTGAGGTTGTGACATGACATATGATGAGAGGACTCCACTCAAGATGTTGTTTTTATCTCCTTGTGAGGTCTTGAATGCTTATTGTGAAGAGGAAATGTAGATCTCTTTGCTCAAAAATCACGTGGTGATTCTGGGGCTTCCCAAGAAGTTGGTCTATTTATTTTATTGGGTCCTTGTTAGAAGCATTGGAAGTGCTGTGCAGAAGGTGTAAGAGCTCTCACAGCTGCTGAAAGCTTCTATGTGTCATTCCAGGCTGAAGTGTGATGAAGTTTAGCAAATATTTCCACTGTCCTCTTCACTTCCTGCGTGAGAAGGGGGCTTGGAGCAGTGCCCTGATTTTGCTCAGGGCAGTAAGCTTTTTCTGCCTACATGGTGGATGCCGTGGCTTCTGCCCATCCTTCCAGCAGCAGTCCTTGCCCTAGGAAAAGAGGCACATGCCCTGGGCATTAATGGTGCAGATGGACATACTGACAGAGTGCTGTACCGTGCTGGTGTGGTTCTGTACTGGGAATGTGAAAGGCAATGGGATTCTCACCAGCAGATGGCTGGATGGGGGATGTTGGGCTGGTGCTGAGCTGCTGTGTCAGAGTGCGGTGCCTGGGCACCTTGTGGAAACTGGTGCCTCATGATGGCAGGACCTGTGTGCTGCTGGGATGTGTGTGAGTCTGTCTGTGTGTCCCAGAGGGGCTGGACCTGGTTGCCACCGTGGCAGCTCCCAGAGGAGCAGGCTGCAAGGTCATGGATGAGTATCATGGAGCTGTTGACACATGGTCTCTGCTGCCTGTCTGTGGTGCTTCCTCCTTCCTGTCCCTCAAATGTCAAAATTAGCCACAAGTGCTGAACAGTGCCCAGTAGGCTTCAGCTCTGACTCTCTGCCTTTCAGATGCCTAATTGCATTTTTCAGCTGGTGGTGCTGTGTTTTGCCATTTCCTCCTCCGTGCAGCCCAGCTGCTCCCTTCACCTCTGTTGAAGGTGTGGGTTTCAGGCCAGGCAGCAGAGTCTGTAATTTCCCTTCTCCCCTGGCCTTTCTTTCATTTCAGGCATTTTATCTTAAAGGACACTGAGGTCAGCATTGCTATTATTAGAGCTTTTTCCAAGCTCTCATTTAACAGACCTTCAAAATTAGACAAATAAAGGATGAGTCAATCAGGCCATCACAAAAGGCTTGAGAAATGGGCAGCAGCCCAGTACAATCAAACAGGAACACTACAGGAACTCAGGAAAATGCTGCCTCTCTTCATAGATATATTTCCAGATGATGTTTCAAAAAGAGGGTTTATTCTTCAGGATTTTTTAAAATATTTTTTCTTACTGTGAAGACCGGGAAGATCCGGAGCTGAAATCTGCTCAAACCCCATAAAAATACTTGTCCAGATATGTAATGAATTGGTCTCTGCTTCCCGCCTTCCATTTGTTTATATTTTGCAATTATTTGTGGTCCAGTGTTACTGCTGTGTATAAATAGGAAAGTAGAGAAATATCAGGAGAGTTTCTCATCGGACACCCTCCAGAACGTGGTTGGTTATTCCTGCATGTGCCATCTGGTTTTAACAAGAAGGGCTTGAATTAATCAGCCATAACAACTGGATTAGCAATATTCTCTTGTCTAAATAGATTGGTATGATAAGTATGATTATAATTGTCATAAAAGGTTGGTAGATCTCAGTCCTGGATATATCGCTTTCTTTTTATTCCCCCCTCAAAGGGGAGCAATAGTTTTTCCTCTGAATATGTCCCTATCAGTGGAGAGATGTACTAAAGAGGCAAACTGTATTTCATCAAGCATCCTAAAAATCCCACTCCTTATCGAGGCAACTCTGCTGTTCCTGAAGGAGTTTCTAGAGCAGACATCATTTAAGTCCTGTATCATATAATGAATATACAAATTATCACATAATTGTTTGGTTATCTTTAGAGTTTCTAGTCAGATATTGTCCTTTCCCAGTATTTTATGGTTTATTGCTGCCCCCCTCTTAGCTTTCAAAGATGATATTAATTTATTTACACTCTTCCTAAACTCAGCTTGAAGCAGATGAGAGCCATATGTGAGCTAATAAGTCTAGAGATGGGGTAAGATCTGAACACTTGTTTCTCTTTTCTTGCTCTCCTACGAGGCCACGTTGAGTATTTTTGCACGAGTCATCATATTAAATAAAATAATCAGTTCACTAAGAAGTAGTTAATTTCTGCTAGAGAATTTGGTTGAACATGAAATTAAAATGAGGTGCACCTTCAGTGAATAATTCCAGCTGGAAAAACAAGGAGACATGTTATTGAAAAGTCAAAGCACTTGGCATCTTGGAAGAGAAATGTTTCCCTTTCTGTATGGTGAAATAGCACTTGACACTGAATATAAAAATACCTGCTTGCTTGCCTTTGTGGCTAGGGAGACATTTACTTCTTGCAGGCACACTGGCCAGGCACGACAGCAGTGGAGTGGGCAGGGCTTTGTGGACTGTGCATTCTGGAGATCTGCATTGGTCCTCCTGCCTGGGGTTTCTGATCACCAGAGAAGCTTGTCAGATTGGTCTGATTTGATGAACACTGTTGACAGTTTAAAAGTGATTTGACAGCAGACATTGAGATAATTACGGAAACAAATGTGTTTCCAGTCAGATAAATGCAGCTATGTTTAAAAATATTTTAGTTTGACAGTATTTTGTAGTTTAATAGTATTTTATTCATATGGCTTCTTAGAGTCTCGTTTCAGATGTGGATTGTAGCACAAATACATAAATTGAGCTGTGGATGGTCTGGGGTTTGAGGTCCTGTTTGGATCTAGTCAGGGTGTAGTAGTTTAACTGTACATGCAAAATGAAAAGCACATGGTCTGAGACTTCGGTGCATGGATGTGCTATTTTCAGGATACCCTACATGTCCTGAAATATGGAAGTCCTGGGAAAAATGTGTTTACAGAGGACAGAAATAGAAAAGGAGTGTATTCATAGCTTATGCTGGGGAAAGAAAACAAACCATTTGTGTACTGGTGAAAGGACTGGATCCTATGATTCACTTTTTGGAGGGGAAGAAGTCAAATAACAAATGGGGATTTCTGTTTTAAATCTCACTGACTTCAAAATGCACCCAGGTTAATTTTCTGTTAACTTTAACATGTAGTGTTAAAGTGATACTTTCTTTTAAGAATGAGAAAACACGACCCTAATATTACTACAACAAAGCAGCATACCTTATATATATATACCCCCCCATATATACCCACATATATATAGTTATGTACATACTTAACCTTGCAGTGTATTGGAAATCCTATGGAATTTCATGCTGCTGGCTGCTGAGGTAGCCTAGAAACAGCATTATTTCAGTATTTCATTACTGGAGAAACAGTATGGGATTGTTCAAAATCCATCCGGAGACTCCTGGTTCAAATGAGGAAGGAAATACAATTCTCACCTCACCATTTCTGTATCGCTGAGTGCTTTGTTTTGTAACCTTAAATTTCCCTTCTTAGGGTTTTTTAAAGAGGAAAGAAACCCCAAGTTTTAGAACAAAATATTTAATCCACGTGCTAAGAATTAAGTTAAATCCAAATGATAAGGTTCAGAGTTCCTGTGCTGTATTCATTTTAATGCTTCAGTATTTCTGAGAAGCTACAAAGAAGTGAACCTTCCTCTTTTGCAGGTTACACATTGCTGAAACCTATTCTGTGTTAACCATGTGCAGTCGATATGGTAGAAACAGCAAATGCAGTCTGAAAAGCCAGATTTTCCACCTTTATACTTTCCCTGTAGTTGCTAGGGCTCTTCAGAGGTACAGCAGACAAAATCTATTTCTAAGAGGATGAATTTACCTTCTGACCGGCCACTTCTAAAGTGTGACTACTTGTTACCGCTCTAAAAATCCAGAGGCAGACTGGCAGAGGGGGTACTCTGTTGGCAGCCATGCTGCAGCACTGGCAGAGGCTACGTTGCTCTCTGAAGTGAGAAGTTCACAACAGAAACCTTGGGGCAAGGTGATGCAGCTGCTTCTCAGCCAGAGGTTTGCTCTCGAAGGCTCACCTTAGGGTGATGTGATGTGCCAGTGCAGTTTCCATCCCAGCCTCGGGGTACTTGCTCTGTGCTCATGCCAGTTCTCTTGTTCACCCCACTTGCTGAAGCTGCTGCCTTTCTGTTACAACCTCAGCAGTGCCTTGGACAAGGCAGAGTTGAAGTAGTTTCTTCCCTGGCAGTGCTGGCAGTGGGCAGAGGCCAGTTTTGTGTATACAAAGGTGGCTGTGAGCCCCACTCGCTCTCCTTTCTGCTGGCCAAGGTGCAGCCTGGAGGGAGCCTGCATCATAGGCTGCTTACAGCTGTGGTTTGACTCTAAGCTCTACAGAATTTAAAGCAAGTTTTTCTATGTATTGTGATGCTGTACCTATGTCCTGTGCTGATGCTTGTCTCTTGTTGCATTCAGTTTACCATTGATAGGATGGAAAAACGTGGGTGAGCTCACTTCTGCAAAGCTATTCAAGAAACAAAACTGCCCATTGTGTTTCTTCTGGGGATCCAACGTGCTGACAGAAAAGGAGCATATCATAGTCTGCTTGTCATTCATTACTCCACATTCTAAACTCCTGTGTTTATTAATTTACATGTTAATCTTCTGCTTTGCCACTGATTATGCTCTATTTTTGTGCCTGCTTCTCTTCTTAATGTCAGTTCTTGCCCTTGAACACGTTTGAAGCAATTATCCCTTCTCAAAGAGAAGTTCCCATTGCTGTCCCAAAAGGAAATGTGTTGGCCATGTAGATGAGGAGGCCTCCCAGGTGAATAATTGTGAAGATTAAAGATCCTTACATATCTGGCAATCTTTACAGCAAATTAAGTGTTCCTTGGAGATGATGCTATTTCTGCTTAGTGTCAGGCTTCAGCCTGTTAATATCATGCTCTATTTACAGACAGCTGTCTTTCCTTCTCTGTACAAAAGCAACTTCCTTTCTGTCTCATCTGTTTCCACCATCACTATCTCCAGCATTGAAATTAATTCGTCGAGACAGTGAATAATAATGGGATGAGTAAACAAATTATCCGGAGAGAAAATATGGAGAGGAGAGCCAAGCAGACCGATCCTTCTGTCCTGACAGTGCTGGGTGGCAGAGGAGGAGGGCTGGGGAGCGGGTGACAACAGAGGCAGCTCTGTGAGATGTTGCTGCCAATGGAGCAGCCCTTTCCACCTCTGCAGGTGACAAGTTCAGCCTCTAATGGCACACGGGTTCATCTCTCTCTGTGCTCTTCATGGGGCTGTAGCAGGAGTCAATGGATGGGTAGAGGCACGGGCAGGGTGTTAAGGAGAGGGAGGATCTGTGTGTCAATGTAAAACATGACATTGAGGTCTCTCCAGCTCACAGTTACCATAAGCAGGTCCTTCACTGTTGTCCAAGGGCTTCCTTTCCCACTGGGACATTTGTGACCTACTTTAGAGCAAAACAGTGGAAGTATCTCTGCTCTTGCACCTTTTGCAGTTAAGTATTTAGACCTCTGAAGTTGTTCTTCACATCAATTGTAAATCATTCAGTGAGAGGTGATGCCAGCTGGTGCCACAAGCCACAATGGTGGATAAATTGTCATCTGAGGAGGTGAGCTTTTCTTGACCTGAACTGAATTGACTGTTCCCCTGAAAGAGCTCAGCTCAGAGGACGCTTGCTCCTCTTCATCTGCCTTTCTCAGTTCTGCTTCCAAAGAAGAACTAGCACAGGCAGTCAGGATCTGTGACCATCCAGGCAGCAATGTGGCTTGTAGGCTTCTGAAGATTGCCTAGTTTTCCTCGTAGAAGAGTATGCTTGACTGGCCTTGCACACTGACTAACATCTTGAACCAGGTTGTTTTGCTGGAGCCAGGGGCATTTCAAAAAGCTGGTGTTTTTCTGCTAAAATTTGCAGGTTTGAGACTGTCTTTGCAGCACTGCTTTCTTGCCCAGGAGCACGTGCACTACACACGTCCCCGTGGTTTGCTGGGTGGTCCCTCATGATGAAAAGTGATGTCATATTACCAGCCTGTCAGAGCTGACTGCCTTGGAATTAGGGACTGTAGCCCAGACACACTCCCTTTGTGATGCTCGGTCTACACCTGTCATAATGACACTCTAAATGGCAGTAATTTACCCTGGAAGAAGGATGCAGAAAAATATTTTCTAAAGGGCATTTCAGTTTTTAGAGGCAGTGCCCCCACGGGATGGATTTTAAATAATTACAGCATTGGCATATACTGATTTTTAAAGTAGAGATCAGTGGAGCTCTTTAGGCTGTCAGGAGATCTTGGAGCCTGGCTTTTGGTCTCCCATGTGCACAACTGGCCTGGTAAGAGAATCTTGGGAAAATGGGCTCATTTCTTCAGAAAGGGAAGGAGTTGGACAATTTCTGGTGACACGTTTCATGCTCAAAGAGCTGTCATGTTCCAGGAGGAAAACATTTTGCCCAAGCAGCATTTGGCAACGGTGGTAGTGGGGTTTGGGGTTTGTTTTGGGTTNGGTTGGTGGTTTGTTTGGTTTTTTTTTTTTTTTTTTTTTTTGTTTCTACATGTGGGTTAACAAAATTGAGGTGACAACATAGCTAAGAATAGAAAGGTACCATTGCTTTATTTCGCTATTCCTCCTTCTTCCCTCATCCCCCTTGCTTCTCTGACAGTGTTCACAGACTCTGTCACTTGAGATAGATCTTAGCTGCTTCCCTACTAAGTGAAAGAGTTAAGTTTACGGCCTGTGGACCGTGTAAAGCACCTGCCATACCCTTGTGAATTTGGCCAGCTGA
>VWZY01000270.1:140878-167666 GCA_013399075.1 Chloroceryle aenea
CATCAGAGTGACCTGGGGAGAGGTATGTGTGTGCCAGCAGTACCTGCCCCTGCATGAGATGGACAGTTTATTTTCTGGTTCATTTGTTCAATTGCTTTTTCATCGTCTCATGTTGCTCTAATTTCAGCTTTAAAGTTTTAAAAGCAGCTGTGAAGGATGCAAGTTGGGAAAATATGGCTTGATTCAGGGTTTGAACAGGTGACTGACATCACTGAACTGTGCCATTGCCTCTGCCTGCCCCTTCTTCCTTTCTTGTCTTCAGATGGTGACAAATTTGGAGAGGTGACACCATCCAGACCTCTGTGGTATTTCAGTGGTGCTGTGATCCTGCTGCATAGAGTTCTTTTTCAAACCTCTTTCAAGTCCCAGTTTGTGCCGTTGTGTCCCAGCACTGTTAATTTCCCTGCCGTTATGCCTACTGCACAGTGCCCTTCACCGTAAGGCATGCTTTATTCTCATTAACCTATGTACACCAAAGCAACAACATGAAGCCCTTTATTTTCACATTTAGGTTTCCCAGAACAGGATACTTAGAAAAATAAGTGCCTTTGCAACTGAGGAAAAAATGAGAATAATTTGTATCCACACTGGCCAAAAAAATGCAATTTTGTATTTGTGCAACTTTTGACTGCTGTCATAATACAACAAGTAGTAAATGAATCAGCAAGTATTCAATCATTACTGCAGTATATGTATGTTAATAGGTTTGGCTGATCAAGCTTTCAAATCGTTTTAGTCTTCATGCTTTGCCATAGTAATATATTGCATATTGCCTTCATGGTCTGTTGTACCTAGCTTTACATCTGCATATGGCTCATTTTTGCTTTCTTTCTCTGTATGCAATCCTTCTCTTTTTGAACTTGGATAAAATAAGTCACTTTGCATGCCTTGGCATCTTATGTGAGAGTTTGGTCCTTGTGGCTGTGCAGTGGAAAGCTCTAGGACTTAAATTTATTCATAAATATTTCAAAGGGGACTTGGCTCTCATTTATATAGAATATATATTATTTCTATAGAATAAAATAACAGTTCTCTCACGAGGAAGAGAACTAATGAATTCTGTTTCTTGCTAAATCTCAGTGCTCCTCCTCAGCTGCTTCACTTGGATGTTTGTGGTAGTCCTCCTTCTCCTCCCCTGTGTGGACACCATTCTGCCAGCAAACAGGCAGTGTCCCCACAGGCCCTCATCTGACCTCCTGACTGGCACACACAAGGTGATGGGCAGCCCAGCGGGTTGAACAGACTCAAGCTGCACTCGCTTTGTGTTTTTTTTCCTTCTGGGAGACCCTCTGGGTATTTCCCTTTGGGCTTCTGCTCACCAGACAGGGATGTTGAAGCGTTTTCAGGAATGCAATGCATCCTTTGTCAGAGTTCTCTTCCCCGTGGGCTGAGGCATACACTGCTGTGTGAGGGCTGAGCGATGGGCAGGCGAAAGGGCATTAGCCCATTTCCCTTGGACAACTGGCCTGAAAATGGAGGAATCTGTACTGAACCCCCCTTTCCCAGAGTTTTGTGTGAAGCCTCAACTGAAGCTGTAAATGCTTCAGGGCCAAGAGCTCTGAACATGTGAAAAGCACAGAAGTATTTGGGGCTTGCTGTCACATTGATGGTAGTAGCAGTGATGACAGGGAGTGCACGAGCAGCAGGCAAGGTTGCCTTTCTGTATGGTGATTTAAAGGTAAGCCTATAATTAGAGGTGGAGGAGTTTAGAAAATCTTGTGATTTTGTCCCATTAAAACATTTAAAGTAGGCATTCTAGCAATAAAATAAATGATAATAGCAATAAAATAAATAATAGCCATTCTAGAGTTTCTTCAAAAGGAAAGCAACACAAGTTAACTAACGCAGTCCCTGTCACTGCTGCACAGAGCCAGGTTTTGTGAGAACTTTTATTGAAGAAAAACCATGATGCTTTCTGTTTTGAAATCTTTAAGACTACCAGCAATGCCACTGTGCTCAAAACTATACTGTTTTGAGGAAAATCTACAGAGAAACACATTTTTTCCTATTACTTTTCAATTCTTGGCACAGCCTCTGAAAGCAACTAGGAGTAATTATACTTGATTGATTTAGGGAGGGGGCAGAGGTGGAAGAGAAGGCAAGGAATATGTTTTGCCACATTAGTCATTTAGGATTTTCTCATAGGCATCCTGATGTTATTGTAAACACAGGGTTTTAAACATATCTAGTGGTAGAGACAAATGGATGTATTTATGTACATCTATCAAACATATGTATTATGTGTCCTTGGTTCAGCAAAATATTTTGCTGCTTCTTTGTGCTGAAGGAAAAAGAGATGATTTGGAACTGCAGCCTAAAAATTGTCCAGTGCTGACGATCCCAATGTAATTCTGTGGTTTTGTTCACAAAACTTATTTTTAGTTTGTCCTGTCTTCTCCTTGCCCGAGAAATAAATCACAAGTCTTTTATGAACAGCAGATAAAGAATTGCAAAACTTTGGGCTGGTTGCTTTCAGAATAGGCTGGTGGGACTGATTCTCCTCAAAATACTGTAAACTCCCCTGATTTTCCCTGGGCTGTGGAGAAACTGTCTTTGCCTGCAAATGCATTCATCTTGCAATACGTTGGACTCAGCTTTGTTGTATTTTTTCCTTGCCTTTTCAACTATTTCTTCATATTTTCCTTTTCCCCCTTCTGGGGGGTGATGCCTCTTAAATCCTATGCAGGTACTCCCCTGTTTTTCTTCAGCTGAAGAGATTCAGATACCCCATCCCTCCTATACATTCAGATCTGAAGCTTTGCAGTGCAGGTGTCACTTAGGTTGGCAGAGTCAGCCTTGTGTCAGTGGTGAGGTGGCACCACAGCCTGGAGTGGGGTCACATGGAGGTGACACAGGCCCTGGGTGCTGGAGGCTCTCCTCCCGCTTCTCCCGTGGCCTTGCCTGTGCATTCACTCCCCTCCTGGACTTCTGCACCTGGCACAGACCCTTCCATGGTGCGATGCCATCCCCTCTCATCCACCCCCCATTGCCAGCTGCCGTAGAATTATGGAGACTCTTGCCCTGTTTCTTGCTTGTCTGAAGCTTATGCTCACCTGTGAAGATTGTAGCTGTCATCTAAAATGAAATAATAGCATGTTGGGGCTTGCAGAAAATACCTTGAAAGCTAAGGACAAACAGAAATACCCAGAGGTACTTATATGTAGCTCATTCTTCTGAGTGAGTCTTACACAGTTCTGCTCTCCCGTGAATAATTTCTGATTTTGTGCAAGTCTGCAGAGAGGGAGAAGTTCCCACCAGTTTTGTAGGAAGCAGCCTCAGGTAGAAGGAAGGGGTGAATGAGTATGGCCACATGGGCAGGCAGGGCCCATCTGCTCTTGCTGCACTTCAGCAGGCAGCTGCTGGCAGTCCTGTGGTTCCTCATGGAACTCCTCGTTTCATGTCAAGGTTCTGAGGTCCTAAGCCACGTTGTGGAGTATCTTGGTTCAGCAGCACTCTGCCTACCAGGAGAGGTGCTCCAGGTGCACGCAGGCTGAAAGCCTTCCCAGCCATGTTCTCCCTGCTGGCAGCAAGAGGCATCAGGGGCACGAGGGGCTGGGTCTACCCGAGGCTACACAGGGGGTTCCCATCAGGCAGGCACTGCTTTTAGCAGCTGGGAGTTTGAGAGACAGGATGTGACAGTTGCCTCTGCCTGACCACATTTCTTCCTGGATCCTGTTTTCAGACTGGGAAGAGTCGTTAAATGATCCGTTTAATCTCAAAATTAAGTTACAATTATAGAATGGATAAACATTTCCCCCACCTCCCCGTCTTCCTCCCCATCCACTGATGGTCCTCATTAAGGGATGTCATTTTCCTGTAAGCCAAGTGACATCCAGGACAATCTCAGAGTGGATCCAGTTACTAAGCAGGCGTTGGCCATTGGGAGGTTGGCTTCTGCGTGCTTTGCGAGTTTTACTGAATATATTTAGTAACTCAAATTGTTTCTGGTAGCATTTTTTTTGTAAACACTGTTGAGAATGCCTGTCAGTGTAGCTGTGCTGTTTTTAACATCCTAGCATCTCTAGCTCACGCTAGCAGCAGTGGGAGCAGATAGTGCTGCACGTGAGTCTGGGATGTTACTGGTTTGTCCATATGTCCAGAAATTCCTATAACATTCCTTTGAGGTCAAGTCCACAAAATTATTGCAGTGAATCCTGGAGGATAATTAACAAACACATTTATTTCAGGCTGAATGAGAAGATTAATTTCAGGGGGGTTTGTAGGTTTTTTTTGCCTTTCAATTATTTTTGCCTTTCTTGCAAAGAACATTTTGAAACTAAAGCATGGAGATGAGGAAACACACCATCTCATTTTGAAGATTCTGGAGCACATCAGTTGTTTCAGAACTGCTTGTGCCTTGATGCAAACATTTCAGTGGTATGAAAAATGGACAGGCAAAAAAAAATTGATGACCTGACTACATGTACACATGTATGACCTGTACTGGAATGTCTTGAGAGAGCAGTTTCACCTTCTTGTACTAAACCTGGCCTCACCTCTTTGGAAGTCCAGCCTCAAAGATCCCCAGGTGAGCACCCACTGCCTTGATTTTGGGGAATTCCAGGGTGGCAGAGGTAGGTAGGTAGCCTGAATCTAAAAAGGTCCTGAGAGTCACATCAGCAGCTGATGGACTAGGTGGTGAAGTGTTAACTCCCTTCTGAAGGTGTGCCTAGTGTTCCTGGTGCAGAGACCTTGGCTAAAAGAACAGTGTTTGGTCACTCCTGCCAGCACAGAGCTGTTTCAAACCTCATAGAAGGATATCAACCCATGGAGAGTGAGGCTTCTGCTACCTGTGACTTTGATGAGCAGCACAGGTCTTCCCAAATAAACCCAAATAAAAGGTCTTCTCAAGACCAGATGGATCGGTGTTGCATTATGCTGTACCTTGTGAAGGGAATATCTGACTTAACTGACTTCAGCAGAAGATGCATCTGTTTGATGCAGAGGAGGTTTTCTAAGGGAAATGTCACCTTGTGTCTCAAGCAAATTATGGTGATAAGTGTAGGAAATACTCTACAAGTTGAAAAAGGGAGCAGCAGCAGCCTCTCCCCAGAGGGGCAGCAGAACCTGCCCCTCCCTGCCCTTCACCACCCAGGGAAGACATAAAATCAGAGAAAGCCAACACCAGCATGGCCAGTCAGTGCTGCAGTCTGGAAATGTCAGCACTGGGGAACTGCTCCATTTCATCTCTATTTGCCCAGCTCACTTATTTGATATCTTTCTTCTGTTCCTTAGATTGCTTCCTTTGCTGTCTTAATCGCTCTGGGAAAGGTCATATTGGATGTTATTTAAGAAAAAAAATTAATCTGACGCGGGCCAGGAGTGAGTAAATGAAAGTGCTGTTTGAAGATGGCTGTTAGCACCATTTCATGTTGGCTTCATTGTAGCCTCTCTTACTTACTGCTAGAAAACACAGCATAAGGAGCACTTAGAAAACTCACCTAAGGGATTTGCTTTTTGTCCATTATTCTATATAGATCTTAGCATGACAGTCCCTTTCCTAGTTCACTCTGGACAGTTAATTTCTTAAGAGAAGTTACCATTGATCTGCCCATCACCGAGACCTCTGCGCAGCTTGGACTTCAAATGATTGACGTAGGAAGTGTGACAGGCCGGGCAGTGTCGTGCATGGCAGCTTTGGGAGCAGGAAACTCAACTAAAGCTCGCTATCCATAAACCTGACCTTTGAGTAGCATCAGCTAATGGGCCCAAAAGCTCCCCAGCAGGGCAAGCTGTGGTGAGTGTCTCCAGCCAGGTGAGCCAGGAGCAGCAGCAGTCCCTGCTCCTCAGAAGACCCCCGTCCCTCAGGATGCCACTGGAGTTGCCTTTTTTTGCCTCCATCTGACTGAAGAGCTTCATAATGATGCTAATAGGTAAACTTAGAAGGTATTTCTTCACCAGCTGTAGTTTGCTGAAGTGTTTAGACCTGACATAGGTAGATTTTTGCTTTTAAAATGTCTTTTCCAGTTTGGTAGAGAAAAATGCATCTTCATCTTCTGCAAATTCAGATTCATATCTTGGGTGACCGTTGTGCTGAGAGGAACACTTGGGGTTCATAGGTGTTTGGTGCCCGTTGAGGTGACCTTGGCTGTCCCACCTGTTGGCAGTCCAGCACAGGACCTGTGTCACTCTGCTAGCATCCTGGGAATTCTTGGATATCCTGACATGCTTTTGAAGTGGCACTAGATGGTTATGATTAGGCCCCTGGGTCCCTCCCAAAACTGCTGCTCTCCAGAGGCACTGTACTCTCCTCTTAATCAGGATGAAAGCTGCTCTCTTATACTTCTTATCACACTGCTTTTCCTGCCTCTTTCCTGCCCTGCTCCCCCTGGATTCATGTCATTGTCTATGTTACTTGGAGATAGCTTCCAAATCCACAAGATAAGGACAGCTTCTAGGGCTTTGGTGTAAGGTGAAGATGGCACAAGAGAAGGCTTACAAAAAATTACCTTTTTTGTGACATTCCTCACTTTCAAGAGTGTCTACTTTAGACTGTGCTATTTAGTATCATTCTAAAGTAGCAAACTAAACACCAGGATACCCATTCTCAGCTGCACATAGCCAGGATGGTGTACCCTACCCTACCATGCAAAGCTTAATCCTGACCTTTGTAGCCTGTAGATTAGACAACACTTGGATCTTTGGGTCCAGCTTCCCACCTCTGCTGGCAATCATAGTGGATGGTTGGTCCAATGGGCACCTTATGGCACAGGCTTGTTCAGCACCCAAGAGCAAACTAAAGAGTTTTAGGATTTGAGATCTTCAGGCCTGATCAGTACAAATCATACCTAGGTCTGAGACCTATGTCTGCTGGGTGTATATACCACCCTCAGGCTGCCCAGGGAGGGTGAGTGGTCAGTGGTGGCGGGTGGATGAGGTTGGAAATTCCTCCTGCCGTGGAGGAGCTATGCCTGGCCCACGGCAGCATCCTCTCGCATGACACTCGGGGGTAGTTTAGCCACAAAGTTCTTTCTCTGCTAAGGGGAAACACTGGCAAGAAGGGTGGATCAAAGGACCTTAGTAGCTCCGGATGAATTGCCACACACCTCGTTAATCAGCTAATAAAATGCAATGAATATCCTGCACTTGGAAAGCCAAGTGAGAGGCCTCACAGTCCCATGAATTTCCCATGTTGTCCTCATTTAACCTTGCTGTGCAGTGGCTTTTTTTTTTTTTATTACATTATTTATAGAATTTATATTAGTGCAACCCTTTCTTCTTCAGCAGTTGGTAGCATCTTCAGAAACGACAATCAAGTGCAAATCAAAACCCAGAGACCCGTGTATTTTTGGAGTTTATTTTACAAACCTATTTGTAATGGCTAGAGGAGAAAACACAATTAATAAGGAAGCAGGGAGTGGAAGCTGTGTTCTTTTATCTGAATATTTGTTTTGGCAGTGATCTGGAGTCCTCTGAAACACTGGCTTAATTGTCTCTCAAGTTTGCCAGCTGTAATTTTCTCTCCTATTCTTAGAAAGAAGGGGATTTTTTGGTTCACTCAAAGAGATTTATTTTCATAGCAAATGCATTATGTGAGTCTTGTTAATGTAAAAATCTAACTTTTTGTTAACATCTTGCATTGCAGTTTATTTTATGGAGCCCAGCTCTGAGATTTAACTCTAAGGAGCACTAATGCATCCTGAATCAGACCATGTATTAGAGGCTGCTGCCTGCCAAGTGATCCCCTCTGTGGACCCTTGTCAAGGTGTAGGACTTTGAGGGAAGGAAGCATAGTCAGATCTTTTTGACCTTTTGTGTATTAGCATTGTCCTCTGCTGGAGCAACAGCTAAGGCTTCTACATGGGTAACCTTTTTACTCAGTCATAAGCTTCTGGCTATAAGTACAGGTGCTTGGGCTGAAGTTCACAGCAGTCCTGTGTACTTCGTAGCTGTGCATTAGACTTTTAAATGTGAAATCTAAAAGCAAGAAAGGAAAGCATTTGTTTTACTTTTGATCAAAACTTTGTAAAGCATTTATGTTTGTATAGAAATACAAGTGAGCAAAAAAGTAACATCCGTGTGTGCTTTATCCACTCTTTTTTGATGCCTTTCAAAGGAGCAGGCTTCCTCAAGAACTGCTCTGCTTTTGACTGCCATGCTGCAGTGTATGGGAGGGCTGTTTCTTATGAGAGTGTTCTTTATCCATCAGAAAAGAAAACACTCAATTTTCTAATGGGGTAGAGAATCCAGTGTTTAAAAAAACATCTTTCAGTTTATACTGTTTGTTTTTCTGGCAATTCTCTATGACCATTTTACTTTAATAATTTCAACATGTTCCCTTTTCTTTTTCATTCCTACTTTTCTTACCTACGTAGAAGCAAAACTAAAACTCTCCTTAGTGTTTTTCTTCTCATATAGAGGCATTTGCAAGACTGAAGTTAAGGTAACTGGTATCTAAAAATAGGATATGTATCATATTTGCCTTTAGCTGCTTTTGTCATGATCTAGTTGGTATAAGTTTCAAACAGCTCTTTATAATGAGATTTCCATATTTAAAGTCATCTTGCTAACTGCAGATTTTCCCAGGGACTTTGTAATTGTATGCTTTTTACCATTAAATGCTCTTCCTTAATAGCAAAGGACAAATTTCACTCCAGTGAAATTCTGTAGTATATATCAGTAATGTGGTGAGGGAAGAGAAATAATTTGCAAGAGCATTATAGCTTTTAAATATTGCATTTATAGTCCAGAAAAGAAATTAAAACTTAATGAAATGATGAGTTTGGGAGTGTTGCAATGGGTGGGTTGGGTATCAGATGCATAATCATATTACTGCTGCTTAGTAGTGTTCTCTCTTTTGTAAAGAAGCCCTTTGTAGTCGCCCATGGCAAATGCAAAGTGATTCAGTTTAGTTTAGATTGCAGCAAAAGTACAATAATTTAACTCATATTCCTTTGCATTTCACTAGATGAAGAGGTTACCACACATCAGCTGCCACACTGTAGGTGTTAGCTCTTTTAAGAAATTATGTGTTCCAGGCCTGAATTCTGCCTAAGAAGGGAATCCCTAAACAAAGACAAAAACTTTAACTATGTTAAGTTCTTTGGTCATTTTGTTTCACCTTATCACAGAGTAGAATACTTTCTATTTAACCTGAAAATGGGTTTTATGGACTTAACATTCTTTGTGGTGGATCCACATAAACCATCAGAAATGTATTTTTCAGTTTCTAGAGGGTACTGAAGCCAGCCATGCCAACTTTTCATTAAGAACAGAGCTGAAGATTTTTTTAAAGATAATTTGCCAAAAATAAAAGTGGTTTCTGTCATCCTGAAACTATTTGGAAATTTGGGATGATTGGCTGAATAGGTTTGGATGAAAAAAGGTTTCAGGCTAAAATGGCAATTGTTGTGCTTTTACCCTGTGACTAGGAGATGACAATGAAAAATGGATTCAAGGCCAAGAGGACTTGAAGCCACACCAGTCATCTCTTAAGAGAGTAACATGATCTGCAACATAAAGGTTATTGGGGGTATATTACCCCTTATCTCACCTTTTGATCCTGTTCCTTTAAAACACTGAAACAAAAGACTGACATGTTTGGTGAACCTGAAGAATAAAGGGTGCCACTGGCATCTCACTGGTGGTTCGGGCACTTGCCCTGGATCCAGACCTGGACTGGATGGTTATTGATGAACTTAGAACAGCTTGTAACTTAGAACATCTTAGCACCTTGCTACCACCACAGCTCCCGTGCCATTAGAAAACATGCCCAGGGCATAGCCATTCCAGAGTAATTGTAGATATTTCCTTTGACAGGCAGTAACACTATGGGTTGCTTTCCTTTTTAATTTAAATGGGAACAGTTTGAGGTAGTCTTTTCAAAGACCAGCCTAAATTTTGGGTTCCTCCATCAAATTGCTAAAGTAAAAGACAAGCAAGCAGGTACTCCCATGGTCCCTGATCTGTTTTGCCACCAATGCACGTGTCTGCAGCTGAGGCCAGTTCTCTGTCCCTTTGACCCAGGTGAGGCCATCTCTTTCACTCAAAATTTATCTTTCCATTCTGGTATGCCACTGCTTGCTGCTTGCTCTGATGGGTAGATGACCTAATCTGCAAAGTGGTTACCCTGTGTAGCAACTCTTGGATTGTGACAGGCTTTTCCAACTTAATTGTGAATGTAAATTCTGGAGAGTTAGAGGAATAGAGCAGTTAATGGCAATATGGACACTCTATTCTGTGTCCATTTAATATCTCTGCTCCACGGCGTCTCCTTGTTCACGTGGTTAGTCTGGCTTGGGAGAGATGGGACCCACTGCTGTGATCACAGTTCTGCGTGTGGTTGGAGATAAGGTCTCTGATAGACCTTGACTTTCAACTTACATGAAAAAAGTATAAAGAATAATTTACTGGAAGGTGGAAAACTTTATACAAGAGCTAGGGAGAAAATTTTGAGTGGGGATGTACATGGTCTAATGAAAGGATCCTATGAAAGAAATCATTTGAAAAAATAGGGTGAGATGTCTGTAACTCGATGTGTTTAAAGCAGGGTTGGCTTTCCAGCTGCCAGGAATCTGATAATATGCTTTCTGTAGCACTTCTGTTCTTTATCAGGTGTGAAAAGTTAAAAATACAAAATGTCAAGAGAAAACATGGTTTTAACTGTGTTTCATTTTGATAAAATTAAAATATTTTGATACAGGCAAGTTGTAGTATTACTTAAGTTTCAGTTTTAATTTTGAAAGTTTAATTTTTGACGCTTTGATTAATTACTGTATAGTTGATAAATATTTTGATGCATCAGATAATCTCTTTCTAATAGTAGTGAGATGGGTTGTGAACTTGTTGAAGGGAAGAAGTCAGAGAGTTCTGGTCAATGGGGCAGAGTCTTGTTGGAGGCCTGTATCTAGTGGAGCCCCTCGGGGGTCAGTACTGGGACCAGTACTATTCAACATATTCACCAGTGATCTGGATGAGGGAACAGAGGGCACTGGCAGCAGGTTTGCTGATGACACCAAACTGGGAGGAGTGGCTGACACAGCAGAGACTGTGCTGACATCCAGGGAGAGATCTCCAAGCTGGAGAGCTGGGGCGGAGGGAAATCTTACAAAATTCAACAGCAGCAAGTGTAGAGTTTTGCACCTGGGGAAGAACAACCCCAGGTGCCAGTACAGGCTGGGCATTGACCTGTTGGAGAGCAGCACAGGGGAAAGGGACCTGGAGGTCCTGGTGCAGAGCAGGCTGACCATGAGCCAGCAATGGGCCCTTGTGGCCAAGAAGGCCAATGGCATCCTGGGGTGTATCAGAAGGGGGGTGTCCAGCAGGTCGAGGGAGGTTCTCCTCCCCCTCTACTCTGCCCTGGTGAGGCTGCATCTGGAGTGTTGTGTCCAGTTCTGGGCCCCGCAGCTCAAGAAGGACAGGGAACTGCTTGAGAGAGTCCAGCACAGAGCCACAGAGATGATCAAAGGAGTGGAACATCTGCCTTAGGAGGAAAGGCTGAGGGAGCTGGGGCTCTTTGGCTTGGAGGAGACTGAGGGGGGACCTCATTAATGTTTGTAAATGTGTGAAGGGTGAGTGTCAAAGAGGACGGAGCCAGGCTCTGCTCAGTGACATCCAGTGAGAGGGCAAGGGGCAATGGGTACAAGCTGGAGCACAGGAGGCTTTGAGTAAACATAAGGAAAATCTTTTTCACGGTGAGGGTGACAGAGCCTGGAACAGGCTGCCCAGAGAGGTTGTGGAGTCTCTTCTGGAGACATTCAAAACCCACCTGGATGTGTTCCTGGTGGCCTGCCCTAGGTCATCCTGCTCTGTCAGGGGGGTTGGACTCAATGGTCTTTTGAGGTCCCTTCCAACCCCTTCCATGCTGTGATTCTGTAATAGGCAGGCTTTCCAGTGAAATACTTCATTTGTTCATGGGAACATGCTCCCATAATACCTGTAGCCTAGAAATAGGGTAGATGAGCATTATGGACCTATGAAAATTCAAAGCCTCTTATGAAAAAATTCCTTCAAATAATTTCTTTTTGTAGAACTAAGTTTTCAAAGTCTGGGTTCCAGAAGGATAAAATGGTTTTCATTGTCCAGCGTTGGTATATGGCATTAAAAGAATGCATGACATTTTAAAGAGAACAACAGGTTCCTTTTAAAAGTAGTATTTAATTCAAGAATACCACTGTCCAGTGAAAGATCACGAGAACAGTAGCAAAGCACATACTGGTGCTGACTTGAGTTTATAGACTGTATATTTTCTCCTCCTTCCTCATAAACACGGAATGGACTGAGAAGAGGTAGTGGTTCTTTTTTATATTTTGTAGACTCTGAGATAACAAGCCATTGTAGAAAATACTGGTTTTTTCAACAAGAATATCCCACTAAAATCAGGGAATATTTGTAGCATAAGGCACCCTGCAGCAGCCTGTACTCATGCCTGTCATCAGTGTGAAGTGTGTCCTTCTGATAGCAAAGAGGGCTTTAAAAAGAGCTTGTGGAGAAAGCCAGCCTCCTGCTTTGTTGGGTTTTGGTTGTTTTTTTTTTGATTCCCTGTGAGGAAGGCAAAGCCTGAGGAAGTTCAGACAGGGATGATTTCAACTTGGGAAGGAAAAGAAAAATCTAAATATCTGTCAAAACTAAAACAATTTTGTGAAAAAAAAAAAAAAAAAGTTAAATGAAGTAAATTCTCATTCAGTTCAGAAAGATCACCTTTTTCCTGGCCTACATGATAGCCAAGTGGCTTTAGTTTTGTCTTTTGTTAAAAAAATGGTGACACTGTTTCTTACCGTGTGTCATGTACATAGAAGGTTGTGGAGGGAGGGAAAAGGGTCACTCTCTCCAGCCATTGTCATGCTCTGAGGTGTCCCCTTGGGAGGGAATGTGGCAACAGGGACGGACCCTCACTGTTACTGAGAATCTTCTGCTGACCACTGGGAGAAGTTCTTGAGAAAATGGGGGCATTTTTCAAGAAAAATGAGATTTTTCTGAGCTTTTCCTTTTACAAACGCTATGCTTTTGGGCTAATGCAACTTGTCTTTTGAAGGTTTTATTTTGGGTTGGACTATTTTCCCATGCAGTGTGAATGCAACTGCTGCTGTTCTGGAGATTGCAGTTCCAGTAGATACCAGTTTTGAGGTTGCAAGGTTTTTGTAGCTGCAGTTGCTACTGTAGCTACAAAAGCTCAGGGGGGTGTTTCCTCTCACTCTGCAAATTGGTGTAACAGTGACAGCAGAAAAGAGCTCTGACCCCATCAGCTTGGGGAAGGTCATTTTGGCAGCGTTGCAAAGCACCAAGGTGCTGTGTGCTCAAGATGCCTCCCTGATGAGGGACATTCAGGTAAATACATTCTGCAGGAGAAGCAAATTGCTCTATTAGTAGGATGCTCACAAAAAATCCCTTAGAGTGCATCAATGACCATATCCAGCGTGATCCTAGAAATCTAGAAGGCCAGGCAGTGACAAGTGGGATAAAAACCAGGCGCAGCTTGGCTTGCAGTGGGCTGACTCTCCCTCCCCTTTTTGTTTCTCTTTATAACTTGGCATATTTTGTGTTTTGACTCCTGTAAATGCCACTGTGAAAGCCCAACTGTAAGAGCTCGTGTGTTATTAAAGAGGTGCCAGCCTTAGAGATGGCAAAAAGAGTGTGACAGAGGAGCAGCAGACCATGGTGAGGGTCCCATGTTTGGGACCTGAATTAAAAAAACACAGTGACACCTCTGGCAGAAGCCACTGCAGCTGTGGTGACCTTCTGCCCTCAATGTCAACACTCCGGCTGAATTATATCGACCACAAAATGCACCACAGTACAGCAAACACAGGACTTCCCTCTTCAGGTGTTTCTGTGCAGAAGATGCTTCATCTGCCACCATCCCTGATGTGGATGCAACTCCTGCTGCTGGTGGCACTGTGACTGCTGCAGCCACACGTGCTACCAGCCCGGCCTCGCCACCCTGCGAGGTGCCTCTGGTGCAGGGCTTGGGCTGGGAACAATTACATGATCTTCCCGAGTGTTTAAAGCAGTTAAAAATAAACATGCTGGGGAAAAAAATAAAAACACTTACAAAAGACCACAATTACAAAGCTGTTCCCACCCCTCCTTTCTTTCTTCTTTAAGTACAGATAGGTTTTCTGGTTTTGGGGGTGGAAGAACAAAAGCAAGGATGAGAGGCAACCAAAGAAAATTACTCCTGAGTTCAAGACCTAGAAGAAATCCAAGCTTCACATACTGTCATCTTCTTACAGTGTCTTTCCTTACAGAAAACCACCAGAACTCTAAAAAAAAAAGGTGTTGTCAACAAGAACTATGTTTTCTTAGAGTGACATGGAGCTGAGCAAGGCAAATTACTTGCAATATAATTTTCCTCAGATCGTGTTTCTGCTTTTGCAAACTGTCTGTACAGTTGAAGCTTTTGGGTTCATTTTTAGAAGGCCATTTCTTACTTGCCTCATGCAAGGTTCTGCCTTTATTTCAGTGCTGCTTTGTTTTCTTACATCTCAAAAAAATACTGAGCTGCTTGTAACATTTAAACCTCATACTAGTTCTGCTGTGTTGTAAAAGCTGCCTTTGGTGGGTCTGGTGGGTTGCTGATCCTCTTTGGTGCAATTAGGATGAATGGTGGATGCTTTTCGGTCTCCCCATCTTCTTGGCAGAGAGCTACAAAGTGGAGTGGGAAAAATTCAGTGGCCAATGTTAGTGGTGCACATAGGAAGCTGAGGGCATGAGGTGGTGTGTTTTGGTTTGGGTTTTTTTACTATGGCTCAGTGCTGTGTCCCCACCACAGCAGCTCTCGTTAAGGTTCCGCTGTGGCGTTTGGCAGGGTGACATTCAGCGGTGTTGCCGTGGGTGGTGGTGGCTCTCGTGTGCTCAGAGAGGTGGGTTCACAAGCATTTCCGAGTGCTGAGGCTGTCTGTCCTTCCTTCGCCACCAGGCTTGGTGAGCATTTGCTGGGGTTTTGGCTGGAGAGCAGTATCCCTTGGCATGCTGTAGCAGGTGCAGCTCTGCCTTGCACACCGTGACTGTGAGCACCTCAGGTGGGTCTCATGTTGAGTGCGTGCATCAGCGCTGGAGCCAGGCTGCTGGCAGCACATCCCTTGGGCACTCAGAGCCACCCTCTCCCCAGTCACAGCAGTGAATCTCAACACCAGCCATCCCTCTCCTCGCCGTTGCCATCACTGTTTCAGTTGCGTTGGGCTGCTTATGTTATATCTCATAAACACAGGAGTTCTATTTCACTCTGTGTTTGTGCATCAGTATCCATGTACGTTTGTGTGCGTGTGTATTTAAGCTAGCTGTTGTGTTTTGTCAGCTCTTAAAATATGTAACTTTCTGGTGTTCTTTGTGCTGTTAGAAATATGGAACTGAACAGGGCATTATATAAGTTTGCTGATTCTAATTTAATTCTGGAATGAAACCAGCTCTCACTCTTAGAACATACATACCATGAACTTCAGACTGCCAAGCGTGCAGGAGAGCAGTCCTGTTACTTTTGAAGGGAACAATTGGGATCACAAAAGAACACTTGCTTACTGGTTTGCAGGATCAGAGCTGTGAAACACTTGGTATACTAAAAGGAAGTGACAGTCAAACCGTTGACTGAGAGTTTCTTGAACTTCATCTTAATTGCTGTTCCTTCATTTCATTCTCACTGTCCGTTGCACTCCCCAGACCTGGTTGGCTCTTTCAAAAGGGTGTTCAGAAGCAGCTTTCCATCTATCAAAGAGGCAAACTCGTGGTGAGAAGCTGCCTGGTTGCTTTGTAGTCGGCAGGAGTGTGGCTGTGAGCCCCTCACAGACCATCGGATGCCCTGCCAAGCAGAGCAGAAGTTGAAAGGCCTGGAGACCTTGACTAGGCACATTGTTAGTGGGCTGCTAGTACGGGTCTTACAGTTGATAATAGTTATGATTTTAATGCAGTACAGTGGCATATAAGTACTACAGTCTTAAATAAAATTAATCCTTCAAAGTCTTAGATATGCACCTGAAGGGCCTCTCTAGACTTAGCGCTTCCCTTCCACATCTTGATGGAGTTTTGATTTTTCCTCATGAGTTGGAAGAGTTACTTTATTCTGTAGCTGGGAGAAGAAAAGCGAGGGCAGGGTCTCTGCTGCAGGGGCGGGGAATGTTTCACAGCACTGCAGAGATTGCTAAAATAAGTTGAAATACATGGAAAGTGGACTCCATGGGAAGTCCATGGAAATCCTCATCTATGGAAATGGGTGAATTTTGTCCTGAGCAAAAAGTCCAAGTCTCCTGTAGCAGCAGGCTTGACGTTCTTCAGGTAGACCTCCAACATGCAGTCTGACCTCCCTGAAATAAACCCACGGGGATGCTGGGTCAGGGAGCTGGTCACTCCATCAGGCTTTCAGAACTTGCTGCAGCAAAACGTTGAGGAAGGGTTGTCTGTGACTTGAGTAAGAGCAGCATTAGAAGTCTTTCTGTGTATTGTGAGATACATTTATCTAATGCATATTATACTATTGGAAAGCCATTAAGTAATATGTTTGCCAAATATTGAATGCATTGAGAAAAGGGTGAATCCACCTTGTATGCTGTAATAATACTCATTAAAAGTGAAAAAATATACTCTTGCTGGCACTCTTGCAAATGCAGGCTAGCTATGACAATTTGTTACAGTTACATGAAAATTAGGTGGCTTTTCTGTATTATGTCACATTCCCACACCAATTCTTACTAAAATCTTGCCCCATCTTCTTGTGCCCTATACACTTTCCTTCAGTTGTGGCTACAGCAGTAGTTTCTGTGCAGGAAAAGAAAAAATCACCTTACTACACAATGTTTCATAGATTAAATAGTAGAATTTCCCAAGAATATAAGTCTGCAGTGTCTAACAATGGCATTAAGCTTTGGTATTTTAGCTCCTCCCAGGCTCTTGGTACCCGAGGTGAGTCACTGGGTTTTACTTTGTTACATCTGTGGGGTTTTTTTCTTACCTCCCACTTTTGGATCTCAGCAACACTAATGGTGAACAGGGGGATAAACTGGATGTGTTACGTTATGAGTGCTGATAAATTTTCAATTACCTATTACCTACTTTCTGAAGCAGGCAACAAAATATTTCTCATGTGTGTTGTATTTTAATAACAGGAAGAAAGAAGGATGAGCTAGAGCTTAGCTGTCATATATTGCTGAATACTTCATTTCAGCTGCTTGCAACTGCAGTGGCCTTTTTATTTAATTCTTTAGGAAGTGTAGAATGCTGCGATTGCTGTGGTTTGAATTTTTTTTTCTCCCTAAACCAGGGGGAGCCTTTTTAAAAGCATGTAACATAGGGCTTTGGGATTACATTTTCATTAGAATGCTGAACAGTCCAGATGTACATCTCTCTCTGAAGATTGCAGTTCTCTCTTTTAATGACTCTTCTGTATTAAAAAAAAAAAAAAGAAATCTTCCAGTACTGTTAAAATATTTCTAATCTTCCTTAATTTGTAGGAAGTTAGTAGCAGAAATTAGTGAAGGGTGAGAGAAAAAAAAAGGAGCATCCAGATAAGCTATCCTGGCTAAAGAAATGCATAAAACAGATGGAACTTTTCACCACCCAGATATGGAAAGGACCAGGGGATGTTTGTTCTTGGTAATGAGAGTGTGGCACACCAATAATAGTAATTTCTGCTCCTCTAAAAGTGACTAAAATCCAGAAGGCTTGCTCAGAAGTGATAGGTTCTTTTCGCTCGGTAGTTTTTGAATGTTGCTCAGGTTTTATTTTATTAAGAAGTAATTTGAAGGTGAAAGAGATTTGTTATCTTTGACATCACAGCTTTTACCCTTTAGTGCTGCCATCCTTTAGAGGATGTCTTCCACGGAGGACAGGCTGATGTTAGCTCCTCCCTTAATTATTAGGCTCTTCTAAGAGTCCTGAATATTTAGGGATAGACCTTTTCAGTTTGAAGCCAAATCATCCCTCATGTGTTATGACAGACTTTGAGGAGGGGGGAGCTAGAAGGCAAAGGTTAGTTACAACTGCTCAGTGATATTCTCAGCAACCCATTTTGCTGTGCAGAGAACAAGAATGTGTATCATGAAAATGTTCGGGAAAAAAACCCCAAACCTGCCATATTTTGAAGCTGAATTAACTCTGTGATTTGAACATTTTTAACCAATTCACACAGGATGCACTGAAAGAGAATGAACAAACAAAAAACAACCAACACACTTTTAGGACAAGAGGAAATGGCATCAAGTTCTGCCAGTGAAGTTTTAGGTTAGACATTGGCAAAAACTATTATACTGTAAGGGTTATCAAAGACTAGAACAGGCTGCTCAGGGAAGTGGTTGAACTGCCATCCCTGGATGCATTTAAAAGCCGTCTAGATATGGTGCTCAAGGAGATGGTGTAGAAGTGGCACTGGCAGACTAGATAGTGGTTGAACTTTATGATCTTCAAGGTCTTTTCCAAGCATAGTGATTCTGTGAAAACTGCTGTCACCAACAGCCTGATTTTACACCTTGCATCCTCAGGGTTTCACCCAGCAACTGTGCACAGGTCTCATTGTGGTAGCAGCCTCATTTTTCGTTCCCAGAGGGTTTTAACGTCACTCTGTCTCCAGAAGTGAATGGTGATTTTTATTTTTTTTTAAGAACTGGTTAATCCCAAGTGTAACGGTAAAGCTACCTCACCAGTAAGTTAAAGTACCAGTACCTGGTGTTGGATTGTGCTGCAGAAGCAGGGCAGAGCCAAAGGCAAGGCTGTGTGCGTACGTCAGAAGCGAATATGTGTCGGTGCTGGATTCAGCCTCTCCTTACTTAGGCAGCAGAGAGAAGGTGGCTTAGAAGAGCTCAAAGTGTGTAATGTGCTTATGATTTCCTCCAGCAGTAGCCTGCTGGAAGGGTCTGCCCGGGTGCGTGTCACAGATGAAGGAACTGGTTTGGGTCAGCAGTTACTAACGTATTGTTTCCTTTGCTAGTCTCAGTGTGGAGCACTCTTCGTGCGATGGCTTCAGGTGCTTCCCCAAGGACACTTTGAGGGTATAAAGTGGGGAAATGCTTACCTGCTTTCCAAAATTCAGTATCATTTGTTTTGTCTCTTGCATTTTGTATTTTGGGGTTCAACTCCATTTCACATAAGCTCCTTGATTTTAATTTCATTAGATGACATGCTCTTAAACATCTTCCCTGTCTCCGGTGCCTTCCCTTTCCAAATATTTAGTCTTAGAAATGTCTAAAATATCCTCACAGTATTATCTTGGGTTTGTTTGTTGGTTTGTTTGTTGTTTTGGGGTTTTTTGTTATCATGGTTTTGGTTAATGACAATAAGTAGTCATTTGGTTGACTTGAATTCTTCATGCCCTGCATAGGTTAATATGAATGACCGTGCTAAATTGATTATGTAAGATCCACAGCTTGAAATTGGGAACTAGCATGAACATGATGCAAAAATGCTGATCCTCCCAGGGAGATGCTGATGTTACATTTTATTATTGCATTTCCTTTTTTTTTTCCCCAGTCATGTGATGAACCCTGTTTATCCTGAGCTTCAAAGACTTTCCAGCCTCCAATGGAAACTTAAAGATGTTGATTTCTTTGGCTTCTCAGGCCCTTTTTAGGAAAACAAAATATTTGGACCCAGGTGACAAAGAAGCACTAACTTTGTGTTTTTAACACACCACGTATTCAGAATTGGGTAACAGAGTAATCTTGGGTGAGGGTGGTAAGAGCTGGTTTCCAGTGGCATCTGCTAATGCTTTCATGTAATAGTAAGGACAACCATATAGCAGTGTAAGGAAGAAGGCAGGCTACAAAGCTTGTCTCAATGCCAGGGTTGTTTGTTTGGTTGGGGTTTTTTTGTTTACTTTTTGTTATGATTAAATGTCTGTGAAAACAAGCCAGTGATTGAATCCAGTCCTTAATTTGAAAGGGATGAAATGGAACTGGGAGTAGGAAATGTCACGCCTGGTTCCCTTAATCACTAAAATCAAAGCTTTTGATGGTGTCCCTTGCTGAACCTTTTCTCCTCACTGGAGGCCTGTGTCTTTAAGGTAAGGGTGAAGGGAGATGTTTTGGAGTAGCCTGCTCAGAGGGTTAAGGCAAAATCTTTTGCTCCCTTGGAAGAGGGCAGTGTGTTCTGCCAGGTGAGGTCAGGCAATACTTGGGCTCTGGGTGGGAGTAAAGCACTAATTTTAGCACTGTCAATCCAAACCAGTGCTGCTCTAATGTCTGCCACTCTGGCTCCAGCTGGATGTATTGGTTTCACTGTAGGAACACCCATACAGATCAGTCCCTCCCCAAACTGCTCATCCCAGGGATTGCTCTGCAGCATGATCTCCTGCTACCTTTCTCATCCCAAGCCCTGCTTTTTTCCCTTCTCACTGACATAGGTGAGTAGATGTTTGTGTGGTCTAACTCTAGATGTTTGCAGCGTAGATGTCTACATGAGAGCCATCCACCCCAGAGTTTCTTTGCTGCAGTCAGTCCAATGGAGAGAAGCAGCACTTTATATGTCTGTAAAGAATGAGATGAGTAGCCTGGAAGTGCTGCCTTTGCCTATGCAAAGCATCCAGATGAGCAGCTCAGATTTACTAGGTTGAATCCTACCCATGTGCCAGTCCCCTGATAAGCATTTCTTAAAAATGAGTGGTTTGGCTTTTTCATCTGCATGCATATTCCATAAATACTTTATGTAAATAACATGTTTTTCACGTTTGGCTGTTCACAGTACTAGAGTTCGGAAATGGAAGAAAGTGAAGAAGGTCCAATGCATGGAATCTGTCAGAAGACTCCATGCTTTCTGTCAGTTCTTAGGAAGGGCTTCTGGTTGACCTATTAACTGATCTAAGAGAACATTTACATTTCAGGAACTGACTTCTTTTTATTCTTCTAGAAAACCTTTGCGCATTTTTATTGCCATAACTTAGTGTGCACTTCTGAAATGAGAAGACCTGTAGAGATGCTAGCCATGTGTGACAATTGCTTGAGTAGTAAAGACCTAATTACAGATCTGTGAAGTCTCATTTGTTTTGGTTGTCACTTGCTCAACATCTTCCATCCGTTGTCACCTGCCACAGTGTCTGTGCTTCTGGCCACAGCATGGGTTGTGCTGCCAGTGTGCTTTTCCCATGAAAGATTTTATGCTGTAGTCCCAGATTTGGACTGAGATTTTGGAAGGGAAATGAGATATGGTGCTGTGTCCTCTGATTTTCACTGGAGCTGTGTCCAAGGAAGCATAAGGACACCTGGCAGGAGAGGAGTTAATGCATTGGAAAGGGATCACTGCAGGCTGAGTGGGTTTGGTTTTTCCCCCTTTAATCTTTGGCATTGCATAAACCTCTGTCCTTGATTTAGAAACTTAAAGCTAGTCCCCCGGCTTTGGGATAATAAAACAAACCCTTCCTGGAGAGTGGCAAAAATAAATAAAGTGTGTCCCTTGCTTTTGGGATATGTACAGAGCAGTTGCTTTTCTTCAAGAAAATATCAACAGAGCCAGTTCACAGTCTGGCCAGGATTAATACTAATAATCTAGTTCACTTCTGGCAGGGTCAGGCTGTGCTCTGGCCCTTGAATTTTGGCCTCATGCTCTGAGTCTTCT
Source organism: Chloroceryle aenea (assembly GCA_013399075.1). Lineage (NCBI taxonomy): Eukaryota > Metazoa > Chordata > Aves > Coraciiformes > Cerylidae > Chloroceryle > Chloroceryle aenea. The sequence goes on from VWZY01000270.1 coordinate 162,347, forward strand.
CCACACTGCCCCAGGGAGCTGCTGCTCTTTGCTCAGATGACTGTTGTGTTACAACCTTGCTTTTGTGGGTTTTCAGGGGTTCCACTCTGATGGCCATTCTTCTTAGCTGGGCCCCATAGGAAGCTGGCAAGGCAACAGCATCTTTTGCCCTCTTCAAGAGAAAGACTTGACCCCGAGTCAGTCTTGGTGTTTGGCAGTAGTATTTCAGCTCTGCTAGAATCTTAAATGAGCACAGAAGGAAAGTATGAATGCTAAGATAACACCATATCTTTGAGGACTTCCTGGGGAGCTTTCTCTGCTCTGAATTTTCTTAAGAAACGACAGAAAAAGGGATATCACATCCTATCCTTGCATTTTTAGGAAGGAAAAGGTTGACTGGATTAAGAGTAACTCACTTATGAGAAGAACTCATTTGTCATTAAACAAATACTGATGTTGGTGATGGCAGTATGCTGGCAAGAAAACTACCAGGCATTAAATGAATGGCTATTGTGATTAAATCTCCTTGATCCATTGAGGAAATCTCTTTTAAGTTGCTGCTGAGTACTCATTATTATGTAAGCAGATCTTTTGTTTGTATGTGTGGGTGGTTTTGTTACATTGAGACACTGAAAGGATATGAGAGGGACACGCTTGGACATTTTCCAAACTTAGGCACTCATCCTCTTCTTTTAGCAGAGATTATTCGTGAGACTTGAAAGCACACATTAATTGTATAATGAGTGGAAAATAATTCAAGACCTCTTGCTATCACCTATGTCTGTCTTGACCATATTATCTCCCAGAACTTACTCTGAAGAAGCTCTGCTTCTAATTTTAACTCTGAGTTCTGATGACAAGTTAGCACAAAAACTGTACTCTTTGTATCAGCTTTCTTGTTATCCCTCATGTTTGCAGGTGAGTGATGGTGACAATCCCTGTGTTTCTGAAACCAACACAAATATTTTCTTATATGGTATTTATCACATTTTAAAATCTTGCAACTTTCTGCAAAATGGGCTTCCATCAAGAAGAGAGAGAGGAAGCTTGAGTGTAAACACTGATTTGCTCATGGAAAATATAAAAGCATTTGAGGCCATGTGGGAGAAGAGCTATCCCCCAAAATGATCCCATACTAGAGAGACCCATCTGTTAAGTTCAAGCATGGTTCCATGCTGGAAACATTGCATAAGAAACAGATGAATGTTTTTAACACATTCTCTATCATAGTTTCCATAGTATGTATGACTCCAGGGGGAACTGAGAGCCAAACATCAAAGGGTAAGTTGCTTAAGAGTTTATTGCCCCAATCATTTTTGAATATGAGAAGGCTACCAAAGCACCTTTAGCTGTTTCAGTGATAGCAATTTCTCCTTGTCATGAAGGTTCTGTTGTTTTACTTTGGTGATTCACTGTACCTGAAAGGCTCAACTTGCAAGTGGCCTGTTGGGAAGCAGCCTCTCTTTACACAGCTGACGTGACAGCTCTTACCCCATGGTTGAAGGAATAAAATGCTGTGCTTTGAGGAAAGGTGGTGCATCTGCAAGAGTGTCATTTCCCCTTTAGCCCCACCACAAGCTGACTTCCTTCTGTTATTATCAGAATACCTATGGGGTTTGCACATGAAGAGGGACAGTTGAAAGTAGCCCACTCTTGAGAAAGGTCTGTGGACAAGGTACCTCCTTGGAAAAGCAGAATCATTGGCATTTATTGCATTCCTTGCACCAGGGGTGGCCACAATGGCCAGTGGTATGTGGTGGAAGGCATCTTGTCTGCAGTCTAACATGTAAGCTTCAGGTCTTGTTTTAAACTTGTTGGAGATCAACACCAAGCTTATGCTAGATGGGGGAGTGCTTTTTCCTCTCAGATGAGTACAAGACTTTGTAAGTGATTTTATCTGTGGGCAATGGTAGCTGTAGAAGACTTACTGTCCTGAGAAAAAGTTGTAGTACTGTATCCTCAAGTCAGGGGAGGCAGGTGGGAACATAAAATTCCTGTAATCCGCAAGCCTGTGGTTTTTCAGGCCTCCATTTCTGGTGCTGATCAGTGCAACATTTTACTTGGTTTTGGCTGAACTGCCTAAAAGTCTTTTTGGTTACTCACAACTTCTAAGCTGTGTCGTTTCACTACACAGTGAAACATGAGTGTAGTGAAATAAGATGATGTGCTGTTGAGAATAGATAGTAAGTATTAGGCATCTAAGAAGAAAATGTTCAATGATGCAGGTCAAAAGAGCATAATAAGGCAATGTACTGTATATATCCTGCAGATAACATCCAGTAGTACCAGCTTAATTTAGAGAAGTGCAAAGAGGAAAATCTTGCTTTGCAAGAGCGGCAAAATCTTGTTCAAATGATGACAAGAACTAGTCTCTGAGTAGGAAATGAACATTTTCTTGAAAGAGATACTTTATAAGATAAAAGCTTCCCAAAAGGGTTGTTTCATACCGAAGAGTCACAGATCCCCGGGGTATTTTTCTGTGTTTTGATATCTGCTTCACAAAATGGCAAGATGTAGGGATTGATATAAAAGCAAGACTTTGTATGTATAGTCTTCCCTTTCTTGAGAATAATCACTGGTGGATGATTTCTAAAAAGAGTGTTACAAGCTACTGAAATGGTACATCAGTTCAACAGAGCAGCCCGAGAATAGAAAGATGATTCTGTAGAAAAATCAATGGCAAACTCATCCCTTATAGTGCTTGAATCCTTTAAAAGTACAATATCCAAACAAAGAATCCTGCTGCTGAGGGGCAGACAATAAGTGCTTTTACTATCATCATCCTCTGGGGCAATGCTTTGTAAATCCATAAATCTCCAGCCTCTGATATTTTTAATATAATTTTTCTTAGCTTTTAATATGACTTTATGTTTGTTTGCTGTCCCACAAACATTTGGTTCCTATGGCAGCTCTTGGGGGGAGTCCAATAGAGGGTATTTGATGCAATTTGCTTTCAGTAGAGCTGGCTTTCAAATACTTTCTTGTGCTGGAATCCCTTTGGGTGGAGTACTGGACATACTTTTTGGAGAGGTCACACTCTGAGCAGCACAGAAGAGTAATCCAATGTGACCATTGCCATGGGACATTTTTCCTGCCATACTCAGTCAGTCTGAGGGCTGACTCATGTTGCTGTTCCCTGGGGGTGTACTGACTGTGAGCTGGTTTGGGTGGTGGGTGCAGGCAATGGGAACTTTCCTCCTGGCTGGAGATGGAGTGGTTGGTATAAAGGCAAGGTCACAGAAACACTGCTTATGCTTTCGCTCTAGATTCTGCTTCTTCATGGCAATTTTTTTCATTTAGAAATTGAGGGATACGTTATCCAGAAAGGTTAGAGCAGTCAGCTGTCAGCCTGAAATAAGTATGTCTACTTTGTGCTCTTACAGAGATATTCAGAAGTTACTCTTGGGGGAAAAAGACATTCTGAAGGTAAAAGAACTGGTATTAATACAAATTCCTCTCTTGCTTTAGGCTTTTTGGTGGTGGGGCACCATCTCATTTTCTAGACTGCCTTTGATCAGGGCAAGAGACAGAATGCTGTTTGTGTGGATCTTGAAGGAAAAATGACAGTGTATTGTCTGGAAGGTAGGGCAGAAAAGCCAGTAAGTGACACAGCAAAAAGGACATTGAACCTTGCACAGCTGGATGGAGATGAACCCAGGGAGACTCTTTGCTTTCTGAGTCCCTGTGCCAGAAAGTCCCTCTGGCTGGTGCTATGCAGTTGGCATTTCCGGACTGCTGGCACTTGTCATCACAGCAGAGCTGGGGGTAGCAACAAGTGGTGCTTAAACCATTTAACAGTGACGTGATATTCCTAGATGTAAAAGACTCTCGCCAAATAACCAGCGAGCCTGTTAATACTGTTTTATGTGTGGTTTGGTGAATAGTGATAACATTACAGAGGAACTGGAAATGGTATTTTAAACCAAGGAAAAATGCCTGTGGAGCAGCCCACTCAGCCTAGTCAAACAAAGAACATTTTGAGGTGGTTAGAAGCAAGCAGTGAGTTTTCCCACAAAGGGCAGAAAAAAAAGGAGAACAGAAGCATCAAGAAATGAATGTTTAAAAGACTGAAACACAGACCCATACTAAAAAAACCCCGAGTCCTGCTTAGTTATTATAAAATAAATGTGCCAATAGTAAAAAATGTTTAGCTATTTATAACATAAGGGATTGCAGTTGCTCTGCAGAGGTGGCAGAGCAGAGAACCAAAATAATCGAATGAAAAGTATGCTTCAGCTTGCTTTGATGTTCATTGATGGAAAAAAGACTAATGGAAATTAGGCTCGGAAGTGGAAAATAGCACAATGAAGTGGAGGACAACTGAACAGAGTGATTCAGAGGGTGTTTCATTATTGCCACATTTTTAAAGTAAAAGGATTTTTAATCTTTTAATCTAAAAGGTTTTTTAATGAGTATCAAGTTAGTCAAGTTGATGACTGTCCCTAAAGGAACACAGGGCAGGAAATATTAAACTTAGATCTGAGAACAGGTAAAAAAAAAAAGTGATCTAAGCAATATGGATTCGTTAACTGAGTTTCTGTATGACCTAAGGGCTTTGAATATGTATTGAAACAAAGCCTAATTAAAAACATGGAAGATAACCTAGCACTTGTCTTTGAAAAAAGCTCATTTGTAAGAATGGGAAATGTAGTAGATTTGATCTTTATTTCAATATTGCCCTGAAAAATCCTAGAAAGTGTGGGAGGTTGGTGTGCTGTATCAATATAACCACAGTAAAGTGCCTGTCTGTCTGTGCAGGCATTAATGGGAATTATATACTGAGCAAGAGGTCAACCCTATATACTGAGCCAGGCATCTGTCATGGTCCAAAATGGATTAACATTTTTTATTAATGACTTGGAAAGTGGAGTAGAAACTGTTTATTCGCTATGCAGCCAATGCCAAACTGAGGGAGGAGTTGCTCTACAAACACTGAAGGACGGGATTCATATTAATTTGTTTTGGTCAGCTAGATTTGAAATAAGATACCTGTCAAGTGTGGAATACTGTGTTTATTCATTGGCAGTCAAGGGCACATCCCCCTGAGAGGGGATGAATTGTTTATTAGGCAACAGGTCTGCAGAGGAAGATGCAATGGCTGTTGCTGCCTTGCATTCAATCTGTGGTTCAGGATGGCATGTGCTGTAAGGGAAGCAAGCACCATACCAACAACTGGAATCACAGAATCACAGAATATTTATGGTTGGAAAGGAACTTCTAGATCACTGAGTCCAACCATGCCCATAACAAAAAAAAACCAACAAAAAACCCCACCTAAAAAAGAAAAAAACCACCCAGCTAAAGGCCCTGATCAAACACGACTTCAAAACCACACAAAATA
>VWZY01000270.1:170939-190550 GCA_013399075.1 Chloroceryle aenea
TGTCCTTTATGTCAGTGGCCAAGCTGAATTCCATCTGGGTTTTTGCCTTCCTAATTTTCTCTCTGTATAACCTGACAAGATCTCTGTACTCCTCCCACGTTGCCTGGCCCTTCTTCCACAGGTGGTAACCCCTCCCTTTCTTGCTAAGTTCCATCAAAAGCTCCCTATTCAACGAGGCTGGACATTTTCCCTGCCCTTTAATCTTACAGCACATGGGGATAGCCCTCTCCTGGGCCTTTAAGATTTCCTTCTTGAGGAGTGTCCAGCCTTCCTGGACCCCTTTGCCCTTCAGGACTGTCTCCCAAGGGACTCTCAACTAGTGTTCTGAACACTCCAAAGTCTGCCCTCCAGAAATCCCAGGTGGAGGTTCTACTCACCTTCCCCCTTTACATCACTAAGAATTGAGAACTTAACCAGTTCATGATCACTAAGTCCAAGATGGCCTCTGAGCACCACAACTCCCACTAATTCTTTTCTATTTGTGAACAGGAAGTTGAGTGAGGCACCTTTCCTCATAGGGCTGTCTACCAGTTGTGTCAGGAAGTTACTTTCCCTACAGTTGAGAAACCTCCTAGCCTGTCTGCTCTCTGGTGTATTATATTTTCAGCAGACGTTTGGTAGATTGAAGTCCCCAACCAGAGCATAAACTGGACTGCTGCATACAAGACTTGCAAAGTCATCTGCCTACTCTACTTAGCCTTTCTCAGTCTTTAGCAGAAAGTCCTATGTCCATTTTTGGGCACCTCTCCTCAAGAACAATGTGGGCCATCTTGAGGTAATTCTGATCTACCAGAAGATTACAGAGTGTTATATATAAAAAATTCTGAAACAACTGGGATTCTTTAAGGTACGGAAAAGATGTGGGAGAGACACTCCAAATTTCTTTTCTTCAATATAACCACAGGGAAAGAGGTAATAAAATTCTGTGAGCATGGCAAATAAGACCCCCAAAAATAGAGTGAAAGGGAGGCACGTAAACATCAATGTTTCTTCAGTGATAGGGCTAGTGAAGAACTGAAATAGATTGCCTGACCTGTACTTCCCTTCCAGGGAGAGTGCTTTCACAGCTTTGCTAGGTAGCCATGTCCTGGAATAGCTCAGCTGTAGCTGATTCTGACTGTCAGAATTTTCCATCTATGCCTTCAGTGACTTTAGCTTGTCCACAACTGAGCACAAGGGTTTACACACTGATAAGAAACAAGTAAGGAAGGTGACAATGTGTAGTTCCAGAAGGAGGAAGGGCATGTATATGGACAATAGCTATGGAGTTCGTTGTGATTAATTCTACTGCAAAGTGGGATACATCTCCTGAAGTTTTTAAATCACCCAAAGATGCATGACAGAATTTGCTGTAAACTGGCAAGAGAAAGAATCAAAGTCCTCCAATGAAGTCCTCTGTTTCCAGTCTACTTTACAGAGAAAATATAACGATTAGCAGCAGTGCAAATTCTCTGGTGTGTACATAGTCCATGTATCCAGAGACCTGAAAGATCTGTAGGATTATTTGCAAATCCCTTATGTGAGGAAAAAGACAACTCAAAACTACTGGCCTGAGCACATCTTAAACCCAGCCTTACTCAGAGATGACAAGAAGTGTGTTGCTTGGACAAAGCAGCACAGCTGCAGCTGCACAGGAGTTGGTCAGTCTAGCTTTTGGAGCAAGTCATTTCTTCTGCTTGCTAATTTGTCCATGGAGCTGCAAATTGCTCATTCTGTGTACTCATTAAAATAATGAGCAACATATCTTTGCATGCACGGTGGGAAGCATCAGTTACATCAGTGTGACCAGAAATGCAGTTCTAGCACCCAAGGCGATCATTTGGATCACTTGGCAAAGCTGGGTTAGGATAGGACTGGATGAACAGTTAAATTAGTAGAACTGAGAAGATCAGTAGGTAGGAGGGTGTGTGAACTGTTGGAAACTGGATAAACTGGGTTTGACAGTAATAGAATAATTCTTGCATTCTTATGGTCACTTTTGAATACCAATCATGTAATAAAAATCACTTTGTCCTTGGTGGCACAATAGAAATCTGTAACTTGCTGTTATTGAAAGGAACAATGATTATTGAAAAAAAAAATCATTCCTCCTATTCCAGTCTTTTGCTAGAGGACAAGGACAACAATTTACAGAAGCTAGGCCACAGATTAGTAGAAACAAAAATCATGAAGTCTGTGGAAGTGATAAAATTAGGTTAAATGTGGCTTCTGAAAGGAAACAAAAGGAGAAGGAAGAATTCCACCCGTGTTTCTGTGGGGAGGTTTTAAATACAAATCTTTCAGGGGAAGGCAAATTTGTCTCTTTAATCAAGTTCTTACCCCAAATACATGTGCCTGTAGAGAGACTACCAGAGCAAAGGAAGTAGTGGGTAGAGAGCCTTGTACCACAAACTCCTTCTACAGAGAGGATTTTCTTTTACTAAATGTTAGCATTAGTTCAGCAGTGTAGAAACCCACTGTGCATCGTGTCTTGAGCTTCCCTTTGCACACGCATGGGGATAAATGTGGGCAACCCTGCGTGTCCTGTATGAAGAGTGGGGGCTGGACAGGAATGTGAGGTTGCCCATCATTGTTGTGAGACATCTTGGGCACGTGCAGGCCTCTCTTTCTGGACTATACCTTCGTTCAAATGGATTTTGCTGTAATAAAAGCTTAAGAAGCAAGGTGCTGTGCAACATAAGAGGACCCAGCCATAGGAAGAATGGAAGACATGAGACAGTTTATACCCCATGGTTTATTTTATTTGGGGGAGAGGGATAGAAATAGGAAGTTTGGGGGTTTGTTTGTTTTATTTTCCTTGAAGATTCAGTCAGGGCAGGTTCTTCTGTGCCTTGATGATGTTCAAGCCTAGGGTAAGAACTCTGGGACATGAGAACAGAACTTTTCAATAAGTTAGTTGTGATATGCAAAAAGTGCAAGGTTCACTGTTCTGTCATAAATGTGTGCAAGTCCTTCAAAGATGGAACTGGTACTTAAGACACACTACGTTGACAACAGCATTTCTGGGCTAAAGGTGTGGAGAAAGTGTGTTGAGAAGGAAGGGGCAACCAAACAAGAACACAGAGGTCATGGTCTAAGACTTTTGATCAAACCAGATTAAAATGAAACTGTCAACAACATCAGAAAACCTTGTTAGTTGGTTATCCTGTAAGCTAACCCTCTATCTGTTAAGATTTATTTATGTGGATTCTTGCATAACAACTAGATTCATCTTTTTATTTTTGACCTCCTACTTTTTGACATTGTAAAAGGGGGGGAAAAAAATGATTGTTGAGAGTTGTTCCTGTTCCTCACATATTTCCTAGTAGTGCTGAGTTGTTGTTGCCTAAACCATGACCCAAAGTATTTCCCAACCCAGCATCTGTGTGTGTGCACCACTTACCTCCTTCCTGCCAACTGAGATGTTGCTTGGATCTGTAGCTTCTTTCTTCATTCCTTGCACATTGGTGTTACTGGAAGGAAACAGTCAGGTCACGGTACACGGATGGGAAAGAAGGGCCAGTCTGATGAGGGGATTTTTGGGATGCGTTGCAGAGTCCAGGTGTCTCTTTCGTATGGAAGAGACAGCACAACATTCGCTCTCCTGCTTTTCTCCTGACACCTTCAGCACACTTCATCAAGATAGAAAGCACATGCCTCACTTCACTGGCACTGATTAGTTACTTGAACACCCTGGTTATGGCTTGAGCTGAAATGCTTTTTGAAGCGTTTATGTCTGATTTTATTCTATATTTCTTTCTGTTTCATAGATAGTGACCATGTGTTTTTACTATATTCAACTTTGCTTTGGATTTTTCATTTGCAGGGCGAAATGATTCAACATTGCCAACACCAATACTATGAATTAAATCAGGCTGAAATATCTAGTTATTTTCCAGCAATCTTCATTCTGAAACTATCAGACAAGACTATTATCTGGCTAAGAAGGGGCACTTTTGCACATCAGCAGACTACTTTAGATGGCTATCTGGGGAAACTGCTTTAATGCTATAGATTCAGATCAATAAGTTGTGCCAGACGTTTACTTCCTCGTAACAACTTCCTATAGTCATCAAACACCACATCTCTAGGCAGTAATGCCACCCAGTGGAGAAAATGAAAATGAATATGATCAGCTTCTGACAGGGACCAAAAAAAATAGTAATAAAAAATAACTTCTTACTAGTAACGAAACACTCATTTAGAGAAGAATTTAGCATTTTTTTTCCTTGTCTATATTCAGTAATTGTCTTGCTATTTTCTTATTTCTAACTTTTTACAAAGATATCTGAAATTTTAGTGTTTGTTGTTTTGTTTTGGTTGTGTATTTTTTTTTTCACTAGTAATTTTATTTTATTAAATATCTGTAATTTAAAATGACAAAATAATTGTGCAGAAAATTGAGTTCATGTAATGTGTGAGATTGCATTATTTCAAAACTTTGCTTTTCCTTTGAAAACATCTAAGCTATTTCAATCTGTTAGGGAGAAAATTGTTGAAAAAATATGACCAGCAATTAAAATGCTTCGTTGTATGTTGAAATCTGTTTTTTATATGCTTAATTATTTCTTATACAGAAAAGAGAAAATGAAACATGCTGAAAAGTTGTAATTCAGTTTTACTTTTCATATATTTTTCCAAGGATAAAAAGCTAATTCCTATATCCTTAAACATGTATTCTGGGGGAAAAATAGAAAAAAATGTGAAGATTTTTTTTCTTGTGATTCATAAATACCAGAGTTTGAGGTCTTGAGAACTTGTGGGTTGCCTGTGAATTTACTCTTACTTCCTAATACTCAGTGTCATGTGATCCTCCAAAGGCTGCTGAGGCTCCTGTGGTGGCAGAGGCTTTGCTCGTGTCCATCACTGAAGACAGTGAAGGCACCAGAGAAGAGCACAGGGGTTGTGGAGGTAGCAGGTTGGTTCAGTAACTTTGGTTCATCCTTCACTGTTATCTCCATCTGAAGGGTGGGATTTCTGTTTAATGGTGATTGTCTGGTTTACTACCAGACTTACTCAAGCTGTGAGCCCTGGTTGAACACAAGTAGGGCAACCCAGCCTGACATTGCTATTGTCCCATCATTGTCCCATCGTTATTGTCTGTCCCAAAGTGCTGCCTGTGTCTGCTGTCTGGTCTCATGGTGAGAGTTTGTTTAGAGCTGCTGTGAAACAAGTTAATTTTTCAAGTAACTGACTGCTTGGCAGGTGAAAAAAGATCAGATTACTTTCACTTGAAGTTTCTTGGCCATCTTGCTGTTTCTGTTGTGTTGTGAGGGAGACAGCATCCCTCATGGCTTACAGCCGCAGCGTTAGTCATATGCTGGCCTGCATCAATGCTGCACAGATTTTGGAAAACAATCTTCCCAGGGAAACTGAAGCCTTCTCCAGCTCAGCCAACTGATGCTGAGGAGCCACTCAACTCGATGCTGTGTATACTAAGCTTGTTTGCAGCTGTAGTTGCAGGCTCACGGGATCCCAGTTCATAGCACATTGAGTGTTTTGCCAGTGCCTCTGCACCAGTTTGGAATTTTTCATCACTGATTTCTCATGTCCCAGTTTGGATGTATTCAACCCCACTGCATATCTGTGGTCCCACCTAGCAGGGTAGCTCAGGGTAGCTCCTGCCACCAGAAGCCAGGCATGGGCATGGCCAGGAGAATCATAGAGTCCCAGCTTGGAAGGCACCTCAAGGATCATACCTTCCTTGGCAAAGTCACAGTCTAGACAAGACCTCCCAGCACCCTGTCCAGTTGAACCACAAAAGAGTCTGATGCTGGGGAATCCACCACTTCCCTGGGGAGATTATTCCAGTGGCTGATTGTTCTTGGGAAAAATTTTCCTCTAGTGTTCAACTGAAATCTCCCCATTGTAGCCATTACCTCTCATCTTCTCCATGGGACTCGGTTAAAATGGAGTCTCATTGCTACCCTTTAAATACTGGAACATGGTGATAAGATCTCCCCTAAGCCAGGGGCATGGACTTCATGGGGACACCTCTTGCCTTGTAGCTGCTGTTTCAGCTAGTAGACCCCTTCCTGACCAGACCTGAGTGCTGATGATTTTATTAGGTCCTCTACTCAAAGGTTTTCAGCTTTATTTTGAGGTCCTTTGTGACTTTTTTTTTTGTATTGTCTATTGCCTCAGAGTGATGCTATAGCCACCAGATTTACTTTTAAATCTGCTTCCTAAAGTCAGCAGGTGTATGTAAAGGGTATTTTAAACAAAAAAAAAAGCTACAATTTGTTATACAGTTGTTGTTTGTTTGGGTTTGTTATTTTTAATTATTCTTTTTACATGTTAGAATAGGCAGAGGAATGATGATTGTGAGTTAGAAAAACACACTGCTTTCCTCTGAACTTTGTCACTGACTGGTTTTTGTGGTAGAATAATGACTAATTTTTCAAAAGTGACTCATTAAAAAGAACACTGCAGGGTGATTTTCCTTATTTCCTGCAAGGCTCCTACATGACATTTTGCTGTGACTGAATGAAACAGCAAGACACGATTAGAGCATGTACTGATAGAGATATATTCATGTCAACTGACCAAGAAGCTGAGGTTTGTGCGTCAAGAAGTGTGTCTTTTACAGCAGGCTTGCTGCTAATGTAGGAACCGTCGGTTGGAGAATGTTTTGTTTCATCAGTATGGAAGCTGGAGTTTTCAAGAAAGCTGATGATACAGATAGTAACGTTACTGGCCCCAGATTAGAGAAATGTGTGCATGCAACTATGTAAAAAAAAAAGGAAATGTCATTCGTGTTTGTTTATGGACAAGCATGCTCAAGTTTATGCGTCTTTAACTGTAGTAGTTACACTGGGTACTGCACAGGACATCTGTGATGCAATGAGTGTTCAGTGATTCACTGGTACAGAACACGAGGACGCATGTGATGACTCACTTTTTCCCTCCTGCTTTCTTTTCCCATTAATCTGAAGAAAAGTTTAATAACTTTTACCAGAATTTAAGGAAAGATGCATACAGGCTTTAATAATTTGAGAGTGAGATGTATTTGATAGCAAATTGAGTTTTCCTTAAGATTCCCTTAAGGGAAATAAGATTCCCTTATTTGCTTACATAAAGAAAAAATGAAGGAGACAAAACACTTGAGGATTGCTACGGGGATTAAGCTTGGCAGTGCTGCCTTTTTCTGCTACCCAACGACAGCAACACTTGCTGGTTTTTCTGAAATAAAAAGAATATGAAGAAAATTGTGCTCTTCCAGACTGTGATTTTTCTTCTCCCATTTATGAATAGAAATATTTCTATTTGAACACCTCAGAATTTTTCCCATCCTAAGGAGATAAAATAGTCTTTTGTAAGAAAAAAAGTGAAAAACATTGGAAGCCACCTCTGGAGAGGAAAAAGCTGGGTGTCTGCTGTGCTGCTTAATGGGTTCTGTTTCAGTAACCACTTTTGATGGGCTAGTCCCTCTACAGCCGTTTAGATTTGCCCATCATCATTTCCCATGCCTTTCATTTGATGTATCCATTTGGCTAAAAATTATTTGTGCTTAGCTCTGCTATTTGGTGGTGGTTTCACTTCAGCTTCCCGGGAAGGAAGAGATGCGTTTCACAGACCACACGAGGGAGTGGTGTTCTGCGTGTCTGGCTGCAAGCAGCTCTCTTGCTAACATGGGACACTTCAGCTCCTTGTTTTCACTCTATCAGAGGAAAACATTTTCTTCAGCAGTTCTCAACTTCTTCCCGGCTGAAGCAGTTTCTCAACAATTCAAACCTTTTTTTTTTCTCTTTTTTTTTTTTTTTAAATCTTTTTTTTTTCAATGAATAGTATTTGGAATTTATGGCTTAGTAACAGCTCATCCAGAGCACTGGCTATGAAGCTGACACTCTGGCTTTCTACGTGTGCACTTTAGATTTCAGTAGGTGCTCTTCTCAGAGCATCACCCTTTCTGCTCTAGGGACGGTGGGTTGCTCTAGGGCTTGCATAGACAAATACTTGGCAGCTGCATTGTTGGTAGCCCTCAGACTGGCATCCTACATGAACTGAATCTAGGTGCTTGGCAGCTGCATGCCCACAAGTTGCTTTACTCCTTTCTAGTGCTCTAGTGTGATCTTTACCCTCGGTGTAATTCAGCAGGTGTATTTCAGCTGTTTTCCCCAGCTACAGATGGCCCAGCACTTTGTTGACTAGAAGGAAGTACCTCTCTAGTTATGTGTGGCTTTTAGCCCACTACTGCCAGCTTCTCCCAAGAGGCCGCTATGACAGAGATGGAAATATTTTGTCTTTTATTTCCTACAGTATCTTTTCCACTCATTCCTCTTTCATGAAACTTCAGAGGCCATGATTCAAAGGCTTCAAGCATGTCTGCAAGAAGGTAAAAATCCTTGTATACTCAAGGCACTATCATATGTAGTGTTCATATAGAAATCCATCATTTTGTCAATGCACTTGAGTTTGTGGGAGTTAAGGCAAAGAAAGTATTCTGTCTGACAAGAGTAGTAGTAAATAATTGAGTAACTCTCTCAGCATCCCCTAAATAGCTCCAAATAGTTCCAGGAATCATTTGGTTCATCCCAGCCAAGAGATGCAAAATTGGACTTATGGAGAATTAGCTTCCTGGAGCAGTCTCAGTGGAGCAAATGATAACACGTGGCTTTGTGCAGTGATAGGATTAAAACCTACATAGGAACACAGCTGCAGGGTTGCATCTCTTATTATAAGATCAAGCACTGTACTCTAGTGCCCTGAAAAACCCAGTCGAGGCTCCACACTGGAGTATCTGTTTCAGTGAGCCAACCTGTCGATTGTTTCTACCATGCTCAGTCCCACAGGAGATAGTCTTCCTTGCCATGACTTGCTTCTCTTCTTCCTAAGTTTAAAAATTTCCAGGTTTTGTGGGACAAATGCTGGTGTTTTCTGAAACCAACACATGCATTTTAAACTTTACATAATTCTGGTCAATCTGTAAATGGCAATAGGAAGGCTTTCTCTGTTTTTTCATACCTAACTTCTCCTTTTCCATATTTATCCCTTCCTTCCCCATGCAAAAGTATATTTCCTTTCTAGCAAAGAGCTTTCTAGCCACAACTGCCCTTGCAATTGAAGTGGCAACACTAATGTATCTATGACCTCTTTCCCTGGCAAATTGCATTTTCTGCTGCCCAAAACTTCCCAAAGTCTCTTGAGTTCCTGCTCTGGCATACTAGTGAGAATTCTGCTCGTTAGATGTTGGGCAAACTGCTGCAGCCAGTTCCCCTGTGAGATCAGCCACTGAGAAGCACAGCCGTGCCATCCAGATGATATATTCCCAAACCACAGTTGTACAGCTTCTCTGCATTCAGTGGCATCTCTTCTTTCTGTTGGCCAAGCGTTCAGCGGGAGGCTCCATAAACCAGGAAAGCTGAGTGGAAGTTAGGCCTCTGCTTATGAAAAGGTTTTTAAACTTCTGCCCAGCTTCTTAACTCAGCAGGTACTACCTTGCAGCCACTCAGATGAACCTGACAACAGTGGTGATAATGAATTTACCAACATCGTCTGGATAGTTAATCTGCTGAGTTAAGGGCCATGTGGGACACGTTCTGCCAAAGTCCTAGCTTGGTACCTCCATTCTTTTGCCACAAACCATGTCACAGCAGTGGCAACATCCCCAAGCAATCCTAGATGTATGCATATATATTTGTGGACATTTTTGAGTGTGTTTTGTAATGATGCCTGTTGGTTCACAGGCATTTCTCTGTATTTATGACACTTCTGGAAAAATGCCCTTTTCCTATATTGTAGAGGTGGATTGTACAGAATTACTCTTCTGATGCTGGGTGGGATGTGCAGGGATATAGAGCAGCAGACTTCGTCATGAATGAAAGACTTTTTTCGACTTCGTTAATGTTTACAGATATGTAAAGGGTTAAGTGTGAGGAGGATGGAACCAGGCTCTGCTCAGCCATGTCCAGTGATAGGACAAGGGGCCATGGGTGCAAACTGGAGCATAGGAGATTCCAAAGAAATTTAAGGAGAAACTTTTTCACGGTGAGGGTGACAGAGCCTGGAACAGGCTGCTCAGGGGGATTGTGGAGTCTCCTTCTCTGGAGACATTCAAAATCCACCTGCATGTGTTTCCTGTGACCTGCTCTAGGTGACCCCGCTCTGGCAGGGGGTGGGATGAGATGATCTTTCAAGGTCCCTTCCAACCCTTAACATTCAGTGACTCTGTGATTATTTTTTAAGAGCAGCCACAGCTGCTCCAAAACAGTTTTAGCATAAAAAGACCGATGAAGCTTTCTGAGTGACGCATTGGACAATGCGCTGCTTTGCTGTAGGGGAATTTGGAAAATGGGAAATGGTTTAAAAATGGAACCTGTTTTTAAATTTCAAAATAGGTGCACAAATATTTGTCTGTACTATTTCCCTTCTCAGCACATTTTAGTCTTACCAATACCGTTGTTTCACACCTCCACCCTTATGAGCAAGTTAGGAATCATTATGACATCGTTACTTTGGAAACACCTGGAGATATGTAGGTTGGTCTCATGCATCAGAAGCAAAATAGAAGGAAAACTGTTCTACAAATAAGCATTACCACAATCATTTTTACTGTTTGGATTTCAGTGAATTTGATCTAAGACTTATCTGAATGTCATTGAGATGTTTCTTTTAAAGATGGGTAATTTACCTGGTCATCCTTTCTTCTAGATGGTTGGGCATGATGTATTAGGAAAGCAAGGTTTTCCTTTTCTGGAAAGTGAGCAAAGAATGGGAAATATTTGTTTATCTAGGTAATTATAACCTTTGGTTTTATCATGGAATGGCTATGGCTTCCCAGAAAAAAAAAAATGCTGCAATAAAAGCATAACAGAGTGGCACAGGGAAGATGATTTCTTGTTTATAGAGAGGAAAATAACTGAAAATTTTGGAGAAAAAAGTTGAGCAAAAAACTGATTCTCATACACATATGACCAATAACAGCTGTAGTTTAAATTTGATTTCCTGAGATGGTTTTTACCTAGAATTCCAGTACTTGTATACTGCAGCATCAAATGCACTTACAGCAATACCCGAGTTGGATTAATTGAATTTTTTACCCTAGCATTGAGTTAAAGAGAGGAAGGGACTTCAATAAATGAAAGAATAAGACCGTGTTCTGTCAGTGACTTGCAACACGAGCCCTAGCATGCCTTTGCTTATAAATAATATCTACATTGTAGTGTTATGAGGAGACTTATTTCTGGAAATACCCTATCATCTTTGGAAAACTATTACTTTGCATGTGTATATAGGTTACTTGAAAAAGTGTTAATGCATTTTACAAGGCATGACTGAGACTTCATGTACAATTTTGGTCATCCATATGACCTAGGACTGGATTGGATCCAAGTAAGTGCTGCTGAAATCAGGGAGGAGGAAGATCAAAAGATATTAGATTGCTTAGCCTCACAAAAGAAGGACATTGAGAAGGTGGTAGGATTATCCTTTCTTAGAAGAGACCAAATACTACAGTTGAAGTGGAATAGCACAGCTATTTAAGCTGGAGGTTTAAAGGGCTATAATGTGCTGCTGAATATCATTAGGGCATAAATTAGAAGATGGTTTCCAACCATCAAGGCAGCGCGGCTCTGAGAGTCTTCAGAATGAAAGTGATGGGAGTAAAGTGAACAGGTTTACGAAGACGCTTGCCTGCTCAAAAACCTGGGATTGTGACATCACCATAGTTGTCAGCATCCAGGACCCTCGACTCAGAGGTTCCTTCTAGATCCTGAACAGCAGATGATGTAGCTATAGTCTAAGCCTATTCTACTTCCAGTCCATTGTTTTACTTGATCTTTTATTTTTCCTTTTTCTTTAAGACAAGAACATGAACAGATAGGCAGAAAAACCAGCAGCCACAAAGAGCATGCACTCCAGTGATATGCTTTAAGCAGGGTGTAAGGATTGCCACATCTGTGGCTTCAAGTTACGATGCTGAAGCATCATGATAGCATGCTCTGTAGCATCACCTCGAGGATCAAGACCTGCTTCTGACTGTATGGCAACTATGTAGGGATCCAGGGCAGTCAAGTGTGTGGTAGAGTAAGGGACAGAGTTTAGGAGTCCCCAGGTAGGTGGTTGTTGAAGCTCTGAACTCAGAATAGTGCTCTTTCCAAGTGATTGCATGTTGAGCATGCTTTGAGTGGCCTGAAGAGGAAGGGTTTATCTAAAGAAGGCTGTCTGCCATCAGTTAGCAGTTAGGAGAAAAAAGATGTGTAGGGCTACCTGCCACTGGTAAAAAATGGTAGAAAATCAACATATAATGGTTCTGTTGGGTTTTTTCTTCCCTTTTTTTAAATTTTCATTTAAACACCAATAAAATGTTCCTTTAGTTGTGCTTAATTTTTTTTTATTACAGCTTCCTCTTCTTGATTCTTGACTTTGGACTCTGATTCTTGAAAAATACCGACGTAGGAAATGAATGGCTTTGGAAGAAAGGTAGTGCATTATAGTGACTGAGTGTGAACCACTGGTTTGGGATGATTAGCTAACGCTGAACGAAAGAGTCAAGTGAACAACAGAGCATATGTAGCTGTAGAGAGCGTCAGAGATTGCGAGGAGGCTCTCACAAGCCAGTCTCCATGGTACACTGCGTACATTTCCATGTCCTTGTTTATACAAAGAAGCATTGAGTAGGCAGCTTAGCTGTTCTCCTTCTTCTCTCTAGGCAGTCTTATATTACAGGATTTTAGTAATGCAATTACCATTGTAGCTGTTTAGCACACCTACAGATTACCTTGCATTCCCCCACCTCTTCCTTAACACAGGAGGCATGCAGAAGAGTGATGCTGGAGAAGAGGGGCGACTGATTGCCTCTCCTTCCTTCTCCTCACAGCAAGAATAAGCCTGACTCCATTTTGAGGGTGAGGAGCTGCTCAAAGGGCAGGAAGGGGAGTCAGGGGATGACAAGAGTCTTTGCAAGATGTGTACGATTGTTCAGAACAGACTGTTCGGGAGAGGGGTTGGGAGAGAGGGGAGCAGTGGGAATGGAAAGTCCTCAGCCTCACTCCCACTGACTCCCCTTGATTGTGCTTTCCAGTGTGGGCATCAGTGGTGGGAGGATGGACAGAGGAGGCAAGAGGTGCATCCGGACTTACCTGTCCTCCTTCTGCATGGCCTTATGGTATTAGTGCCTGTTTCAGGGCAGCAGCTCTGACAGCCCACAGTCCTGACTGGAACATCACGTTTCACTGCCTGGAGCCACAGGTCAGCCTGAGAACATGCCAGGTCTTTCCAGCAGGTCTAGGGTGCCTCATTCCTTCATGCACCATTATGCCCTGACCCAGCAAGAAGCAGCTTGTGCTAGTTAAAACCAAACTTGAGTACAACTTCGGAAATACATCGCTCTTTGGCAGAGGGGAGGGATGTGCTAAAGGGCTGTCAAACCTGCAGATTAGCAGCATGCCACATAGACTTGGCAGCAGCTCTGTAACTGGGGTCTCGTGGACCAAAGTCAGATAAGCCCCTTCTTCCCTGGCAGTGAGGGAATATGCACAAAAAGACTGTGCCAGGAGCAAACAGAAACACCTAATCTAAAGGCCTTGAAATGTTTGTGAGAAGGGTCATGTGAATCTGCAAGTTGGTGGCAAATATCCTGCCCCATGGGACTTGTGCTCTCTGAGACATGTTTATGTGGATGGAAGTTATTTGTCCAGATGGCACTCAAATAGCTTTGCTCTACGTTTCCTTGTAGCAGTAAAAGAGCTGCACATGGATCACATTCAGGAAGTTGGCTCTCTTTATTTTTCAAAAGCCTAAATATTTACAGTTTTCTTTCTGGGTGAAAGAAAACCAGGTGAAACTGCATGAAAGTCCATCTATCAAGAAGAATTAAACGAGTTGACTCATCCTGTTGACAGAGAGGCTAGCTCTGTGGTTACAAACCAAGCCTGAGGTTGCTCTGTGCTCCAGACCTCCGCCAAGGCAGCTGGGTCACATCTGGGGTGTGAAGCTGTGTGAACCTTGATACCTGTGGCTTTTCCTGGCAGGAGAACCTTGTGTGCAGGGAGTCCCTCTGGCAAAGCTGCGCGCTACCCACTGGGTGTTTCTTTTGCTGTCTGGAGGCTTTCTACACAGCACAACGCGATGCTGCCGGAACGAAGGTGTCCCAGCCAGAGGCAGGTTTAACAGATCAGCCTTCCCATGTAAGTAAAATACTTGGGAGCCTCAGGGTAGGGAAGTCTAGAAATCTGACTTGGCAGATTCCCCAAATACTCACGTGTAGGTTGTAACGGGTATGTAGGAGCTTTCCCACTGGCTTGCCCGTGTAACCCTGTCCCTCTCAATACTCCAGTGCTGCATGATAGGGCTGCAGCACTCAAAAATGCCATTTCTCAATGAAAAATTGCATTTGTTCTCAGGCATCTGGAGGCATTGAAGAATAGTCATGGGTGATTTTGTTTGCCCAGCCTGAAGTGCCTTTAAAACAGGCATGGATTACTCCGTGCTTTCCAGAAAGGGTGGTCTGCAATAAATCACCTCATTTAAAATCCTTCCAGTTTTTCTAAAGGGACTAACAATTTTTCATGTCTGATTTAGGCCAGCAACTTTAAGATAGAAAGCAGTGTAAAAATGCCAACACTTTTACTGTTGTCTGCCACTGGACTGGATACAGGAGGGTTTATAGGCTGTGGCAGATGAAGCAGAATTAGTGTTTTATAGTGTTAAACCATGGCTCTTTTCAATGTGGTTATTCTGTATGTTTCCTTCTTCTTGCCTCCAACAAAAATATTGTAAAGTGTGGGCTGGGAGGGCAGGGAGTACTAAAAATGCTATGAATGCTTTTTCACACCCTTTGAAAGAGAATTGGCTTGAAAACTTAAGCCACAGCATAGTTTCTTGCTGAATCCTGGTTAAAGGGCTGTAGGCTTAATGTTTGGGGAAGACATCTTCAAAGTACTTTTGTGAGGTAAAAGGGATGATGGCAGAGGCCATTATGAGTTCAAAACCAAGGAAACTTTGGAAACCAACTTTTAAATCCAGAAATTACATGTAGTACTGAAGTCAAACATGTGGCAGAGAAATACCACTTATTAATCATGTACTGAAAATCAAGTATTTTGCCTGTGTATTTGAAAGGTATGAGACAAACCAAAATACAAACACACCAGTTCAAAATAATGATTAAAATAATATTAGCTGTACATAACTAGGGTATTTTTTCTAATTTCAGCTGTATTTCAGTCTGGCTTTCTAAATCCTTCTGGAAGAAGAGTATTTATTTCCTTTGTCTGCTCATACACTGGAGGAAACATCTCCTGAAATTCTTTGGATACACCCATCAAATTGCCTCAGAAGGACTGTCTAACAGTCCTCATCCTTAGTTCCTTACCCACTGCATCTCTTTTCTCACATACCTACTATTCCATCTCCTGTTACTGCCTCCCCAGAGTTCCCACCCCTGCATCCTTTCTCTGCTGTTTCACATTGACCATTCGTACCTCCCCATTCAGTAGAAATGTGAGATCGAAGGTAAATCTTCCTTCTGAGCACCTTTTCCAGCTTAATCCACATCATCTTGCTCATCATCTCCTCTACATTTAGGATGAGAATCCTGATGTATTTTGCTTCCTCCAGCAGTGGAAGTGCCCCACATTTTTGCACTTATTATTTGTATCTTACATCATAGATAATGCGATTTTGGCCAAGGAAAACCATTTTCTAAGGTCCTTAAATAGTGACAGGTACAAGAGGGAGGGAGTAGTGAAATAACATGAATAAATGAACCCTTTGAGAAAGAAATTAATTTCTGAGTAGGCGTCAGACCAGCCTGATGTCATGAGCTCTCACTGCCCAAGTACTGGCTGTTCCTCCGTGTTCCATTGTTCCATAGCCTTGTGTGGAAGAGTGGTGTTAATAGGTTCCTAGTAGAATTCAATTTAAAAAAAAAAAAAAAAGTGGAATTGCAGAAATTGGCACCAGTGTGATCTTTCCTAAGGGAACATGTCCAGTAGAGAGCTGTGGAGGACATGCTCTTTTCAATGCCCAAATGGTTGGTTTGATTTCTTTTTATTTATTTAAATATATCTAACAGCAGATGACAGGTACAGCAAACCCCCCAGCTGGGGTTCAGTGTGCTCCAGTAGTTTTGTGGTTGTTTTTCTCTCAGAGACTTAATGATAGCTGAAAGCACATCACTATGAAAATGGTGCTGAATTATTTGCACTTATCATAACCATTTACTGGAAATAGTTTTTAACAGTTTCTTGCAGTGATTAGGATCATATGAGGAAAGGAGAGCTATTACTCTGCTTGTCAAATTCACACAGAAAGTCACTTGCCATGAGGAGATAGTGAATCACCTTCGAAGCACAGCACAAGGAAATAAAACTAAAGCTTAGGAAAAGCAGCATCTCAAATGGGAGCATGTGTGGGACTGCAAACGTTCTTCACTGAGGACTGATCTCAGCTCACAGTACTCTGAAGTCACCTTATGAGTGGCTCAGACTGAGAGCTCACCTCTGCCAGAAGGGACAGGCTCACTCTTTCCTTACTCTATCTTCCCAATTGCATTGCCTTCCCCCTCCCATCAGGTCTTGGCATTTCTTTGTGGTGAAACAGTTCATGTCTCAAGCATAGTCCCCCAACACCTACCAAAAAAAAAAAAGGAAAAAAAAACCAACCAAAAATAGCAGACATTTTTATATTTAAACCTGGATTATTCTTCTAGCAGTTTAGCAGAAGCTGGAAGAAATAGAGTTGACTGGAAATTCCTCATTTTGGAAATGAAGAATTTAGGTTGTCTTAGACCTCGGCATGAAACTGCAACATTTGAGCTTGTTCCACCAGGCAAGGCAGAGTGAGATAGGAATTTAAGAAGTAGCTGTCCCTGGTAAGTTTTCTCCATGAGTGTTTGAGCTGTGTATAATTAATCCAGAATAGTGCCCCAGAATAATGTCTGTGACACTGATAATTCATTAGAATAAAAGAAACCAAGTCCCATTGCTTGTTTCAGGAAGGCTGTTGACATCTAGGACAAAGAGCTATTTAAGTCCACGTGAACCAGACTTGACATGGGTATCAGGTTATTAACTGAACCCTTGGGTAGCATCTTTAGTAAATTTTCACTCAGAATGGTCTGGGAAGCTCCAAGCTACTCCTTGGATGTTTCAAAAGCTAATGACTTCTTACTGCACTTTCAGAGCCTGCAAACTTTCAGTGCTGAACAGTTTCAGTAGAAGGGACAGGAAGCCCTTTGAGAAGCTAAGTTACTGGAACCAAAGCTAATTATCACAGAGAAGTAGAAGCTAAGTTACTGGAACCAAAGCTAATTATCACAGAGAAGTAGAAGGTTCAGCCTTGCTGTGCACCAGTCACAGACATACAAACTTAGTTTCCTTGAGAATCTGGGATTATCAGATTAGTCATCAAGGCTAAACCCATGGGGAAGGCAAAGAACTAAACTGGCTCATCCCCAGTGGTATTTGTGGTTCGCTTGTATTTTTCTCCTTGGGGCAAAGAAGGAGACTATTTGGCTAACCATAGGCTTATGAACCATGAGTTTTGTGACGAGTGTCCAGGTGGACATGTTGCCATGTAGGAAGGATCACTGTGCATGGCAGTGGCTCTTTCTCACTGTTCCTCCTTTTGCCTGCCAGCAGGTTGACAGGTAGTCCCCCTTGTGCTGTGTTAGGAGGCCACACAATGAGCTCACTCACCTTGGGCTGCCTTCCTAGTTAAAGCTGAGACAACACAAGCCCAGGCTAACATTTTAAATCTAGGTCAGTGCATCGGTCTGCTTATAGCTGTATTGGTGCTGCCCAGGAAAAGTTTTCATGGGTCTTTCCCATCTTCAGGACATTCCTGCTGCTTCCCTGGCCATCAATGCAGTGGAGTGATTCAGATGAGCTCACAGGTATGGAAAGGATCTGGCCTCCTCTATGGGGTGGCTTGTTATGGTCTGTGCAAAGAGAATTCAAGCTTAGCATGAGGGCTTGGGGTGGAAATCCCCCCATGTCTTATTGTGAGCCTTTTCCTGCCATTTTAGAAAGTTATTAGGATGTCTTTCTACTGTCCTAATGTGTTATGGCTCTCTGAAGAGGCCTATGAGCACCAACGTCCAGGCAGGAAGAGCAGAGAGGAGTGCAGGGGCAGCACTGCCTGGTCTTGGGGAAGGAGGAAGAAGCCCCTTAGCAAGTACTTTATGGTGGAGGACACCCATCAAAACAGCAGGTGAGAGCACAGAAACAAGGTACATGCTGTGGTATCTGGGGGAAAATCTGGCCAGACACAGCAAGAACAGCCTTATTGGCCTTAAAAACGTGCAAGCAACAGAGTGTCACCAGAGAGGAGAGGGTGTTTTGGCTTAGAGTAGGTCAGGTAGCAATGTATTAGTCTACTACAAGCCCGGTGAGGAACACCTCAGTTCTGTAGCCAGTAGGACCCCAGAGGATGCAGGAGGATGTGCATGGAAGGGGCTGGGATACTTGTGCTCAGAACCCCTAAACAGCTCCTGATGAACACCTTTGGCTGCAAGGAGTTGGCCCCTTGGGTGGGGGCCCTGCGATATCTGGGGTGTATGTCTCAGCAGATGAACCTTTGCTTCCCAGCATGATGTCGTTTGCTTTTGACATTCCTGTCCAGCACAGAGGCACTAGACAATGGGAAAGGCAAAGAAACTG
The DNA here is from genome assembly GCA_013399075.1 of Chloroceryle aenea. Classification (NCBI taxonomy): domain Eukaryota; kingdom Metazoa; phylum Chordata; class Aves; order Coraciiformes; family Cerylidae; genus Chloroceryle; species Chloroceryle aenea. The sequence goes on from VWZY01000270.1 coordinate 189,521, forward strand.
CACGTCCCAGTTTTATGGTCTGATAAGGGTGGAAGGAGAGAGATTGCTTGCAGTCCCAGACAGATCTCCCACTTTTGTGTCACCAGGTTATCCAGAGTCCAGCCTAAAGATAATGCTACTGTCAGCCACCCTCCTTCCAGCATGGTTAACCTCACCCTTGTGACTGCTGTGGGTTAGAAGGAGGCTGGGGAAGCCAGGAGGAGACATTTGTGAGGATTGTTGTAATTAAAATTGTCAAGGAGCTGCATTCACACCTTTTTATGGGTCTTTGTTACAATCTGATGTTCTAGATTCAAATTCAGCCAGAGTCCTAACCGTTGTAACCCTCGTTATTGGGGTGACATTTTGGGCACCGTAGTTACTGTTCAGGGACCTGGAGAACTGACATTAATCCATGGGTCCACTGGTGCAGGCACTTGTTGTGTATGCACCCCAATGTTAGGCCATGTTGGTGCTTGGTGCTGTTTTCATTTTACTACAGGATCATCAGAAATGTAAACTGGCTTGCTGGAGGATATTTCTGGAATGTTTTAACCCAAGCTCTTGCTTTGTTTCCCTGTCTCCAGAGGCCTCTGGGTAGATCTGTGCTCACAAATGGCATTACCTACAACCCTGCAGCAGACGTATTGTGCCCCAAAATAAGGGAGGCTTAAACCCACCCTGCTGCTGGCAGACCTGTACTGCTGCCTTAGCTCTCGATCTGCAGGGGCTGGGAGCTCAGCCAGGCTGGGAGCTCACAGCACAGCCTGGCAGCCAGGGCCCATCCTACCCCAAGCCAGGAGCAAGGCAGCCAGGGGGCACTGGGCAGCTCCAGCTCCAAGCCTCAGGCACCTCCCTGAGGACAGACCAAGTCTGAGTCAGGTGGTGGGCAGCTGTAGGCTGACCCTCCCTTTGGCATCACTGAGGCAGGGGCTGCTGACCCTAGCGGGCTGAAAGGGGGTCCTGGGCAGGGTGGGGTGAGCCTTGGTAGGCTGCCATGGGGTCCTGGGCCATGGGCAGGGTGGAGAGGAGCCCCAGGGGGCTGACATGG
>VWZY01000270.1:192311-266353 GCA_013399075.1 Chloroceryle aenea
CAACCTCCTTTCAGGGAGCTGTAGAGGGCAGTGAGCGCTCTCCTCAGCCTCCTCTCCTCCAAACTAAACCCCCCCAGCTCCCTCAGCCTCTCCTCACACGACTTGTTCTCTAAACCCCTCAGGAGCTTGGTAGCTCTCCTCTGGACACCTTCCAGCATCTCAAGGTCTTGCCTAGTCGGTGCTTCTGTGAATTGTCTTACTTGTAGGTTTTGTATCTTTTTGTACGTGCTAGGTTTTAGGATGCTTCTAATTTTACTGCTGTTGTCCTGCTATTCAATGTGGGCTAAATTAGTCAGAATCAATTTTTAACATCAGGTAGAATTGTGTGGCTAGGTTTAATGCCAGAAATTTAATATTATTAATTGTGCCTGCCATGTCCTATAGGATTAGGCATTTAATAAAGCAATGATGAACCTCACAGAAAACCATTTCTAAATGTACACATAATAAAAACACAAAAGAGAGATGCAAAAATGTCAGAGCCAAGCGTTCCCTGAAATGAAACTATGATGAGTCTGAGCAATGAATGCTGCAGAGGGGCTGCATTCCTTGCTTTTCAGAGACCATCAGCCCTGCTGTTTTTGGAGGGGTGCTTGTATCATGACCTTCAGATAACAATAACTAGTTTTTGTGCTCTTTCTTTGTACAGCACAATGAATATAATGGGACATGGACACCCCAACTTAATTCTGAAGGCAGCCTGGGGGCCCTGTTTGCACTGCACCCATCAAAGGGTTGCAGTGTCCCTGTGGTCCTGCAGGTGAAGGTTGTGGTGTAGCCCTACCCCCTTAACTGGGCTGATACTCTGGACACCCACTATCAATAAAACTTGCAGCCACTGAGAGACTATTTTAAACCTAGGTCTGGTTAGGTTGCTCTTTCATGATTTGAGGCAGTTGGTGTTCATTCTGTTTTCTCTGCACCAATGCCCAGTAAAAGGATGGCTCCACAGAGAGTTGTTGGATCAGAGAACTGATTCAGCTGAAAAGTCATCTTTTGCTCTTATTTTGCCACTGGGTGAATTTTCAGCATTTCATTTCCTTTCCTTCGCACAGTCACACAATTTTTAGCATTGCAATGAGAAGGAGACTGGGAACATGAAGATAGGAGTGATGGGAAGGTGTGACCATCACTTTAGGAGGCAGTTACACTGAAATTAGATTACACAAATCAGGAAAAGATCTTCATTTAAAGCTGGCATAACTGGGGCTCTCAGTGGGAGATAGGCAAGCCTGTACACTGAGAGATTCCTTCCCATAACCAAACAGACATCCCTGGGTAAGCAACCTCCTTCCTGAACTGAGGGGCCCAGAGCTGAACACAATACTCAAGGTGTGGCCTCACCAACGCAGAGTACAGGGGAAGGATCACTTCCCTGCTCCTGCTGGCCACACTGTTCTTGATGCAGGCCAGGATGCCATTGGCCTTCTTGGCCACCTGGGCACACTGCTGGCTCATGTTCAGCTTCCTGTCGATCAGCACCCCCAGGTCTCTTTCCTTGCCCTTAAGGAGAGGACTTCCCAGGAGTGCAGTTAGTGAACATCAGCCTTAATTGCCACTGAGTTCTTGGATAAGAGCATTAAGCCATTCGTTGAATAGAAATTGACAGAATTTATGTCAGAAATTATGACTTCTGTTCTCAAAGAGGTAATATTTTTTATTCAGTGTCAGGAAGCCCAATTGCATGGTAACTCATGGAATTCACTTTCAAAGTATGACCTAATTAAACAAAAGGATTCTCCTTGTTTTGATTAACCTGCTGGGATGGAGAAATTGCATTAGAGAGGTAGAGTTGGGTAACAAAGAATGCGTGATGCAGGTACCATCCCGTAGCAGTTTGATGTGGTGGTGCTTTCATGTCTCTTCAGGTGTGAGGTGCTGTGCTAGTAAGCAGTAATAGTTACTTGCTGTGTACACCTCAATCCCTTCCTCGTATCTGTAGGTGGGTTTAATCTTTTGCAGTCTTTTTGGTATTTGGAAACAAGCACATCCAGAGGTTTTGGATGGCAGTAACCATGTTTTGAAGGTCTGAAAATCCAGACTTATGCAGAAGGTTAAATGCTTATTCTATTTTTTTCTGTTCTATTGTTTTGTTGTGTTTGTTTTGTTTTTTTTTAATGAAAAATTTGGAATTAAAATCTATGCCATTGTGGAGGATTTCGTGGTTTTACACTCTTCAAAAGCAAGCTGCCATAAAGTCCAGAATTTCTCGTGCTATGTTGTTAAATCCTATCAGTGCTGAAGTACGTAGAAGCAAACCTTACAACATGGAAAGTTCAATACGTTTACTGGACCATTTCAGCAACCTCTTTACATTCTGTAAATGAGTTAAGCTTGCTTTAATTTCACTTCATCAGTTCCTCTGTTACTGCTTGTTAGCTGGATTACTATGCAATAATATTTTTATTTAGCTTTATGTAAGTTTATCTTTCAGCTGAAGTGGAGTTCTGTGGTCCCTTACTGTTATGGACAAAGTGCTGAAATTTGAAGTTTCAGACTTGTGCTTCATGGTATCTAAAGTTACAAGTACATCTCCCTACCAGGATATTTTCCAGCTGAAGTCATTCTTGGCGAGGCTAGATGGTCCTGAACATAAAAGATGGTATGTTGTATTAAACAAAACCTTATTCTGTACAGGATCTTCTTTTCTTTTTTTTTTTTTTTTTTTTTTTTTTTTTTTCTCCTTTTAAAAAAAACCTTTTTCTTTTCGGTTTTTTTTTTTTTTTTTTTTTTTTTTTTTTTTTTTTTCCCTAGTACTACTATAAGACACTTGATTGATATCAGCTTTTACTTGGAAATCATTTACCACGGTAAATTATGGTATTTACATCACAAATATTTACACGGGTTTTGTATTTGTAATATTTATACAAAAATAAAGCCAGTGAATTAATAGCAAAAATTAACTTGAGGAGAATAATAATGGATGAATGAGAATAATTCAGGGACCAACAGCTCAGCTTCTTGGGAGATAATTCTAGGTTTTGTATTCTAGGATGGAGTTAGTGGAGAACAAAATACAGGTGGTATTTCTGCAGGTTTCTGAATGTGAGGGAGAGGGAAATAGAATCCTCACTTTTGACATTTGATTTTTCCCTCCAAGTTTCTGTGCTTTCTAACCAGAGGGATTTGAGAGCAGATTAGTCCCGTAAACTGTGATAACACAGGGAATTCTGATGAAGTAGCCAAACTCAGGCCATCCTCTAGCACTGGCCTTCTCCTCCCTACCCCCCTGCTCCAAGGTGCCACGCTCTCTGCTATGCCCACAAACTGCCCATGGCTTCGGTGGGCAGGAGGCAGGGCTGCAGCATGACCAGTCTCACGAGCAGGTACCATGAGGGGTGATGATGCTCAACCTCATGCAGAGGAGGGAATGAGGCATCAGGGAGCTGGGGATGAAGATTCCTTATGCTGGCGTTGTTGCCGAAGGATTCCTTTTGTAGAGAAGTAGCTGCACAGGTCTGCAGGGTCAGTCCATAGGGCCCTGATAACACCTCTTCTTTTGGCAGCCTTCCACGTTGCTGTACCAGAAGACTCTGGGTGTAGATGTAGCACACAGAAGGAGGGAACTAGATCCTGTTTGGGCAAGCAGAGGATACAGGACTGGAAGGTGCCGTGGGCCGATCCTTGGACTGATGTGATGAGACTGACCTTCCTAAGCTGCAGAGGCATCCCACTGCTTGCCTGTTGTTGGCTCTGCAGTATAGATGCCTCCAGGCCTACATCTGTATTGAGTTCAGTGGTGCAATGAAGCGAGAGGTGCCCCTGAGGCTAACTGGTACATACTGGCTGGATTCACCATCTCACAGAGCAGTTGACCCTGTACGCCCTCTTGCCTTTGGATGCTGAATTTAAGAAGGAAAAGACACAAAATACTAACAAAGTTTATGTAAAACCAAGGTGGCTATGTCATAGTCATCCAGAATATGTTCTTAGAGCACGAAGGCAAGAATATGTGTGGCATGAGGGCACACAGGGGTGCCTGAGAGGGCAGAGCTTGTGGAGCTACTGCTGGAGGACTGCCCTGGCTCCACCATGCACTGCATGTGTTAAATGTGGCAATTGGCCCTAGAAATGAATTCATACAAAAGCTTTGATGTGATTAAGGGTTTCTAATTTCCATTGTCACACACAGTTCTGGCCTGAATTCACAGTGTTTTGTAGCTGCTCAGCCAGACAATCCAGGTGACTTGCTCTGATTTCAGAGGGGTGTGATTCATCTCAGATGATGAGGAGGATTGCACAGGAGCAGGATTTACAGTATTCAATACTATTAGGAGATGGGTTTGGAAATACTTTGAGTTTCTTGACTGTGTTTCAGGAATGAACACTTGTCACATATTGTGTGAGAAAATCTTATTTTCAGCTGCAAACTGTCTGCCTAAAGTATTTATGCGCTTTTAACGTTCTGCTAGGAAATGGGAAATATTTTCATTCAGAATGTAGATTTTTTTCATTCTAAGAGTTCAACAGTTTCAGCCTCCCAGACCATTTAAATATTTCTGGTGCTCTGTCTTGGACAGCACAAGGCCACATGCTGCATAAGTTGTGTGACTGTACTGAGGCTCTGTCTTACAGGTAATAAATTACTGCTGACTTTATTATCTCTGAGCTCTCAGGAAACCAACTGGTGTATCTGGGTGAGATGATTCAGGTTCAACAAGAAAAAAATAAAAAATTTAGGAGTTTTCTTGAGTACAGTAATCTGCCACTATCATTTTAACATTGAGAAGCATCAATACCAAAAAATCAATAATGAAAACAGTGATACTTCTGCAGCAACCTGGATTTGCAAATAATTCTTTCAGGATTTATGCAAGTACCTAAGGATACTTACTTGAAACTGGTCTTACCAAAAGCTCATGTTTTCCTTATTGCTATGCATAAAAACCCACACCTCTTTTGGAAAAAAAAAATAAATAAAAAATATTATAGCTCCTTTAGATGCAAGTGCAAAAAGTTAAATGGACATAATACAAACTCAGGGCCAGGCTAGCTTTCCAGTCATTCTGCCAATGAAATGATAGCTACATCTTTAACAATCCCAACTCAGTTCCTCCAGTGACATCCCTGCTGCATTTTCCTGGCATGACTGAAGCAGGGACAACAGACCTGGGGGATGCTGCTCAGCCAGGCCATCTGAATACAGACACATCCAGTTTTGTTGTCCTTGTTCCAAGGAGAATAGTGTTGGGCAGGGGGACCAGATGGATAGCTGGGAAAAGGAGCACCCAACCATGATCTGAGTCCACAGGTTCCATTTCCTCATCAACAACAACAACAAAAAAGGATGGCTTCTATTTAAATCTATTTAAAAACTGTTCTTGCAACTGCCTGATGGGTGTGCTTCTTCCAATAAAGCTTCATTAGTACTGGCACTGGTGCTCCTGGAAAACTAGTGGAGAGAGAGGAACAACCTTTGGGGAAAAAATGAAGTGATAGTTTTTCTTCTGTGTGAATTATTCATATCAGCTCTGTAAGCTCAGGCAGGAGCTGGTGCTAGTGGTGGGTTGAACAGGGGTGCACTGCAGCTTTTGGTGGCACTTTATCATTACCTGTGGCATGGAATTGCACCCAACTGGTTTTAATTCACCACAACTTCTCATTTAGGTAGATTCATTTAAAATACTCTCTCTACTGTGTTGCAGAAAACGCTCTGGCAAACACTGCTCCAGCAGTTAAGAATTTATTGGTCCTTCCTTCCCCACTCCATCTCCCAGCTGGAGGTGTCTGCCATCACAGGAGCAAGAGCAGAAGAAAAGGTCTGTCAGATGTTGGCATAAAACTGCCCTTACCAGCAGTTTTAGCTGAGTGGCCAACATCCTTCCAAATCAGCTTTGGCCCAAGTGGAAATAACCTCAGCTGAGGTTAAAGCTGTGCTCACACGTGCTGTCTGTGCTCAAACTGGGAGGAGGAGAAGGCAAAGAGAAGGGGAAAAGGGGACCAAGTAGTCCACACTGGAAGACAGGCCAGTTAGCAGATACTTTGTCATGGATCTGGTTGTTCTGGAAGGTGACTTAATGAAGTATTTGCTTGAGCTTTTCCATTAATAAGATTTTTTTGGATGTGTAGTTCTTTAATTGACCTTAATGTTTTTATTACATAGAGAAATGTTATATACAATGAGTCAGATTAATAGGAAAAGAAATCTGAGATGAGTAAAGAATTGGCTAATGGGTATATGACAACAGTTAGTGCTCAAAGCCAAAATGTTGGCTGGAGGGAAGTTACTAGAGAAATTCCTGTTGGTCTTGGGACCAATTTAGAATAATAGACCTTTGGAATTCGAGAAGAACTGTATTAATGAACTCTGCTGATGACTCAAAGTTTGGAGTTGTAATCAACAGAAAGGAGGATTAAGATATCCCTTTCTTAAAGGGAATGAAGGAGATGGATTATCTTGCAAATCAGACCAAGGGAAGAGGTGTAATATGAGGAACAGAGAGCCTACTAAAGAGGTGAGATTAGGAGGTTGTCTGTTTGGTTTAGAAAAACAAAGACTGAGAGGATTTGATTACTACCTCTATGGAGGATAAAAAGCAGGGAACACTGAGAACTGTTTCAGTTGCATGTCTGTCTTAGTTTATAAACAGATGATCTGAAGGAGGACCCATTTAGACTAGGAATTAGAAAAAAAATAAAGTAATCTAAGCATTGGAGGAGCAAAATTCTGCAACAGCTTCCCAGCATGAGAAGTGGAGATGCTTACCTAGTTCTGCCTGTGCGCTTGGGTAGCTTACCAGAGTTTTTGTGTCATGTGGATGTTTGTGGCAGCAGGAGACTAGGCTGGAGATGCAGAATTCAATATTCTGTTTCCTGGCTGAGAGTATCTGGAAAACCCCCCACTGACGTTATCTTAAATTCTCTTCATAAGCTACTCAAGCTGCTTACTTCAGAGCATGATCTTCCCTCTTACTTCTGGTAATTTCATTAGGTTGCTAATGAAGCTGACGTTGATTTATCACCAGCTTTCTAAATTCACAGCCTGGTGCCATGAACTGAGCAAGGTCACACCTCTCTCAGCTGTTGGTGCAGGTTGTCAGTGGAGCTACTTCAAACATTGTGCCCCTGGTCTGAGCTTTCCGCAGCTCAGAGGGCTCAGGATTTACCCAGGTTTCTGCCAATAATCTCTCATCCACGAGATAAAAGGCTCCCATTGCAGGAAAACCTACCAGGTGTTGGAGTCTTGCCAGCTAAGCCTGCGTGGCCACCTGGGCGCAGCAGGAGGCTGTTGGCACTGGCCCACTTGAGATGCTCTGACCCCTCATCCTGTAGGGTGGGACATCAAAGATGTGGGAACTTGAAGCAGAGGCCTTGGGTGTAGCAAAGCACTGCCAATTGCCCTAACAGCAGAGCAGAGCCAGTTAAAATAACCCGGGGATTAGGTCAGAGAGTGTTTAGATCAGACAGACAGTGTGTTTGGTCTGTGGGATTTCCAGAAAAGTCACAAGTTCCTTTGTCTACCTGTAAGCACAATGACTCAAAGAAGGGATAACAGAGCTTTGCTTATTTAGGAGCAAATTCTATTAATCTTAGTTTTGTTCCCGAACTGCTTCTTGTAATTTACTGACATAGTAATTTCAGCCCTTTAGCTGTAGCTGGAACTGGATCTCTGGGAATTCTGGTGACCCACTGCAGCCCTTACCTGGCCTCTGTTCTCTCTCTATAGGCTTCTTCCTGTATAGGAAAAAAAGTCTGCAAAGTCTGTGTTTTTTTCCAAAGTTTTCCTAGTCTTTTGAGTAGAAGATGTGCTCTGATAGTGTTCTCATCCTAAAGATGATTGATTCCCTTGGCTTTCCACTTCTATCATCGTTTCCCCACACCTCACACAGACAATTTCAAGAGGTTTTTGCTTGTTCTGACAACTGGGTGTTCTCACCTGTACCAAACAGTATCTCTGTGTGTACACACTTCTGCACATGTGCTGACCACAGTGTTTTACAAGAGCTTTTGGTCAAAGAATCCTTTTATGTTAAAATCAAAATACCCCCGGAGGTGCATGCAAATCTGTTGCAGTTCTTGATGGAGGTGAAGCCTTCTTTTTCCTCCTACCCATCCAGTGCAGTAGGTAGGCTATGAGCAAGGCAGGCTGCTTGATATGCTGAGTGACACCTATCCAGGGAGCTGGTGTGACAGCCTGTTATTTTTCAGAAAGGTCTATTTAGTGGAATATGTCACATTTCCAGCCTTTTGCTCCATTTTAAAACATGAAAAGGAGAGAAATACAGATTTTCTCATAAGATGGATGCTTATAATTCATGCATAACTCTAATTATTGAGGATTTTATAAGGACTATAACGTGAAAATTAAAATATTGTATTAGAAAATATTTGTTGACTGTAGAAAATGAAACATTCTTAACAGTGTGCTGTTACCTACTACCTATGCAGCTCCATATCTATATTCTCCTGAATGATGCTGTTGAAACTTTATACAGTGATGCACTTTAAACAATGAAATAACTTCCAAGTGGTTTAAGTAAATGAAAAGTTATTTTTCCTTTTTCTAACTGGTCTGAGACTCTAAATTAATGAACTATCTCTAAATTAGATGTTTTCAAATTGTTCATAGAATGAAAATCTGAGCACGTTGAGAAATTAAAACATGTATGGGATTATTTCAGGGGGGAGTGGTGTTTAAAACAATATCAATAATTTTCTGTTCCAGTCAACTGACTCATCACTCTGACCATTCAGTTCTCCATGTATTTCTGGTTACCTGCAGTCCTAGGTCAGGCCCAACTCTAACCTCCCTACTTAAGCTCAAGATTATTCTGTGCCTGGGTTTCTCTAGATGTGTACTGTGTCCTGACTGGGAGTTCTGTCAAAGTAACTACTGCTTGTTTTTCTATGAGTTTTTCAAGTGTCTTACATCCTGAACTAAACTGCCACATAATTGTGTAGAACTGGATTTAGTTAAATCCAGTGTTTTGGTCTCAGTGCCATACTTGTGGGTAATTGGAGACATATAGGCTTCTGCATTTACTGATGACTTTACTCTTTATTTGCCACTCCAAAACGTGCTGGGCAGGCCACCCTAGACCCAGTGATCTGATGCTTTCAGGAAATGCTGGATTTATTTTACTTGCCTGAAGCAAAGGGCATATACATATGCCAAGAAATGGCTTGTGCAATAACGTCCTTGGTACACGTAGACTCATTTTGGGTAAGAGCCTGGTTTGAAGTGGGATGTTCTTGGAAATTATTAAACCTCCGGGCACACTTCACCACCTGGTAGTTACTGGAGAAGTTAGATGATCGAGGTACAACCAAATGATGCATCCAGTCTGTTACAAAAGCAGCCATCAGTCAGGCTTCACATGCCCTCCCAGCTGTACAATCACCTTTACTATTGCCTCTTCCTCTGGTCTGTAAAACAGTTAAGGTCTTAGAGATGTCAAGTAAAGGAAACAGCAGCAAAATGTTTTGATTAACCTCTAACTTCTAAATATAGCTCACAACTGTCCAGAAAGTGGGTGCACAGATCAGGCCCATGGCAGTATCCTCCCAGTTACCATCTGAAGCAGTCAAGTGTCTGTGCCCTGTATCAGTGGCTTCAGTAATTTGTTTATTTTTTTCTGAGGATGGAGAGCACAGCGTTTTTGAGGAAGTTATGGCTGTGTTATCACTATGGAAATGTCAGCCTGATACACTAGCTGAAACATTCAGAAAGCAAAACCTATTTTAATTTGCTAGTGATAAAGCCACTGCTTTTCTTGAAGAGAGTTGGGTCCCCTGTGAAAGTGCAAGGCTGGTTTCTGTGGCCTCCTTCTCCTCAGCACCCTTGTCCTGTCCTCTCCTGCCTCTATGTCCTCTGTCTCTGCACCTTCTGATCACTTCCTTGGGTGATGTGGGTGGCAGTTTTCTTTTTGGGGCAATCTCCCACTGTAAGACCACAGAGAGAATGGCAGGAATCTTATTTGGGTTTCCCACGGTGTAAGAAGTTGCTGGGGTGGCTCCTGGACTAGCTTACTGCTGTACCTACTAGTGGATAGCTTTTTTGACTTTGAAGAACAATATGTGGCAACAAAATTGTCAACCCTGAACTCACACAGGATCTTTTACAACTATGGTTGCACTCTGATCTTTTGAGATGTACATCCTTGCACTTTGTGCAGGGACTTTAATTTTCTGTGCATGGGAGCACTGCACATGGATGTCACTGGGATTCAGTCTGATGGCAGCTTGTGCTCTGTGCACCTCTGCATCTACTCCTCTAGGTAATAGTCTCTGAGGAGGAAGAACAGCAGTGTTATTTACAGGGCCTTAAATGGTTTTGGTTTGTTCTCTGTGTTGATCATTGGGCTAAGTGCCTATCAAAGTCATCTTTTTGGAAAGACTGGAGACATCTGTGTGCCCACTGACTCTTCCTGGTGGGCTAAGGTAATTCTTCTTGACTTCTGAGTAAGAGTTTCCAGACTTTCCCCGTGGGACAGCTGATAGGCTTGGTAGGTATGATTTTAGCACATTAGCCTGCATTTCTGAAACAAACAAATACAGCACATGAGTGTTGAAGTAACTAGCACAAATCTCCTTCTGAAAAATCCACTGTGTTGAGCAAAACCTTTGTACGAAAGACTCAGGGTGTATTCAGGTTTCCAAGACTCTGCCATATTAGAAATCCTCTCATACTTTTGTTAGATTTCCACGTTTGTGAAATCAGTGTGAATTTGGAAACGCTTGGGGGAGAGCTGATGGAACAAGAAAGCCACGTGATCAACTGCTGCACAAAATCCACTGCTCTTGAAGGGGTTTTTCACTTCAAGCACTGCATGCTTGGGAAGATGGCTGCATCCAAATCGCCTTTTCCTGCTTAACATCTCTGTTCTCTGTGTTTTGTCTTCACTGATAATGATTTCATAGTGATTATTTCTTCCTCACTTTAATCTCTGAAGTGTGTTCTTGCTGCTGTTGCATACATGGAGGTAGTGAGGTGATCAGAATGTGTGCTGAGCTCTGTCAGGCATGGCTAGCAGGGATCCTCTCTTGAGTTCTATGCACAGAGAGCCTGGAGGATGCTCTCCTTGCAGAGTCTGTGCAATCCCAGCAGACAGAGTGGCAGTGAAATACAACTCGAGAAGAAAAAAGCCCATCCTTTCATATCCCATGTTTAATTTGGGAGCTGGCAGTTAGTGAAAGCACCCCATTAGCTTGGAAACAACAAACGTGCTATGATAATTAGCAAGAATCAAAGAATATGGCACCCCTGAATATCATTTTAATTAAAATCATTTTTCAAAGAACAGCATTTTGAAGACATGCTACCTTGGTAGCCCTAAGAGGAATATTAGTAGCAATTTGAACTAGAAAGTCTGACAGTCACCTCTGGAGAAAGAACAGCTCAAATTGGTGGGCACAGTCAGATATTCCCTTTCCAGATCCACGTGGAGCTGTAACGAAGTTACTTCTCTGCTCCCAGAAATGACTGATTTCTCAGCTGAGTAATTGAAGAGGTGAGCACTTAGATTTTGCTGTGATAAAATGAGTTTGCTTAAATCCCCCAGCTGAGGGGGTGCTGATTTCTGACTGAAGTGAGGTAGCTAACAGCTGTGGCCAGTAGCTTTGAAACAGCTCTCACTGGATTGCTTAGAACTGCCTGATTATAGCTCGAGTCAATTAAAAAATACACTTCTACTTCATCAGTCATTAACTCAGAGCTGCTGCCTTCTAAATCAGCTTTTTAATATCATTAAAAAAACCCATTCCTTTTATTCTCCAACAGTGCTGTTTCCATAAATTGCAATATTGTACGTTAAGGCAGAGCAAAAAGGGCTACAATGTGGAAGACCAGCAGCCAGAACCAGAATCCAAGAGCAGCTTCTCTTTTCTTTAATCGAAAACTGGCAAGTGTATGAAAGAAAATATTTGTCTTTGTTGCCTGTGATTCCAAAGGCCCCCTTGTCTATTCCTCTGTACTTTTTCTTCATTTTTGCTGTCAGTCAGCAAGGCTGTGGCTTTAGGAGCTTCTGCTGCCTGACTAGTTGCTGGCATTTTGTTTCCCCTTTCAAGGGGCCTCTGACTTAGGAGCCTCCAGCTCCGAAGCGTCAGTATTAGCAGGAAGCCCAAACTTTAACAACATCAGTTTTGTCAGGTCTTTGTCCAAAGGATCCTGACAGATCAGAGTCTTCTCTGGTTATTTGCTATGTATTGACCTGCCCTAAAACCTAGATGTTTGGTTTATGTCACCATGGGTAAAATAAATCCACACATGTTTATCCAATATAATCTTATTAAGCTTTAATAATAATAATTTCTGCTTTCCTGGTGTCCTGAAGACTGGTGATAGTGTGGAAAGCCACTGATGTGACGTGGTGAGGTAAGAAGAATTACACTGTGAGAAAACCCCATAAACATAAAAGCTGTCATTTATCTACAGGCACACACAACCTTCATAGCCATTGCCTTTTGTTGGCTGAAGGCTTGCGTTGTGCAGTCATACTCCTCAAAGAATGTTGGTGTCATTGTTTAAATGCATGTGTATATTTATATATATTTGTGTGTATAAACCCAGCCTTTGGACTTGGAGAGTGCTTTGAGATAACAACAGCTACGAGGATTTAAAAACCACGTAAGCCAAAGCATTCATCTCTTTCATAATCGTCCATTCAAATCGCATCTGAGGAACGCTGTTAGCTCGTGGTTGCTGAGAAGTTCTGGATGAGTCACTGCTGTCAGCAGCAGCACAGTCCAGGCTGGGGAGCTTTTCTGCTTCTGCTGCCTCCGTGGCAGAGGCAGATGTGGGAGCAAGGAGTAAGAAAGAGCAGCTGATGACCTGAGTGGCTTTCTCTGGGACTGGACAAGATCTATGATGGGAGGAGAGACTATACTACAAAGGATTATGTTGGGAAGGGGAACAGTGCTATCTGAACTATCAGGACATGCTTAGGTCAGGATTTTGCCTCTGTGATAAAAACAGGTGGGGTGGAGGTTGCCCCAGAGCTGGACACATCCCTTGAACCCAAGGTATTACCGTGCTGCATCCCACAATGCTTACCTTTGAAATGATGCACGCCATACTGGACAGTAATTGAGGGAAAATCACCATTTACTGGGGGTTTAACAGACGTGACATTTGTTACACGCAATGAGCAAGGCTGATGTCAGAAATTTGAGTGAATCACTGCAATCGTAATGAGTTTCCAAGGAATCTGCTCTACGCCTGGTAGGAACTTTTCTTTTATTAGTTTGAGACCATCAGAACAGTTTATCTGCCCTGTGGGGGTTATTAACATATGCCAAGAACATCAGATAATATCACGAACACAGAATGAGAAATAATAATTTAGGGACTGAAATGTAAGGGCCTCAGGGGAGCACATGGACTGGTGAGTGGATAGACAAACCAAATACTACTGGAGGTTTTCTTTACAGCTATGCCACAAATGGTTCCCTGTGCACGAGCCTGTAGTGAAAACAGTCATGTTTGCCTATCTTCAACACGTGCCACATCTTCGTTAGTTAAAGTCTTTAGGATATTGCAGTGTAAGACCTTGAAGATGTGCAAGGTTTGGCATTATTTCTTTGTCACAAATATCTCCATGCACAAAAAGCGGAGTTGACCCCGATTCCTGAATGAGGCAGTGCTTTGTTTTGTTAACATTTTGCCCTTCTTTCATTCGGAAAGATTTTTCCTTACCAAAAGAGTGCTTTTATGAAATGTGTGTTTATGAATGAATGACTTAAATTATATTTATTCCATTCCACCGACCTCATGGCAAAATGAGGACCTGGCAGAAAACATGTCTGTATTGCATCACTCTGTGCCATTCACTTCACCTACGGGATGTTTGCAACGAGGAATATCCCTGACAATGTGCACACCGAGTATCTTTAATCAGCTCTTCGTGTTACTACTTTAGTGTGGTACCCATGTGGAGGATGAAAACAGGGATTACAGGAGAAAGGGATTTGAAGGTTGATGCCACATCTATCCACACATGTATGTAAATCCTACATTGCTGCTAAATTCTTGGGGCTATTTTTACAGATAAATCATGGGCTATATGTGGGTAGGCTGGCTGATAATACTTCAAGACCAAAAGAAGCAGGTGTAACTGCAGTTTTGAATGCAGTGGATTAATATGCATTAGTTCCCTTTATATTATAGCCAAAAAAAAAAAAGGCAGCTGTGAAGAGCAGTTAAGAAAACAAAGTAATCTGAATAGACAGACATAATAAAAACATAATAAAAGCAATCTGGAAGTGACATTTAGGTACCAGATTAATTCCTGCCTTCTCTTGGTGCTTACATTTCAGATAAGTTTGCAGATGTTAGCTGAGCTGTGCACCGCATCTGTTGGCAATACCAGTGGGGCAAGTGCTCAAGCAATATGCCAAAGTCCCTCCAGAGTATCAGCTTCTGCTTCCATGGAGCTATTAATGTCTTGGCAGTGGAGAAGGGTGATCCTTCTCACTGGCAAAGAGAGGATCCTGATACTTTAGTGCAGGTGAGCCCAGAGGAGAGGCTGTTGGAGTCAGTGTGGTGAGAATGGCAAAGCAAGGGCATTCTGGAATGCATCTAGGACCTGCAGGCATCTTATTTTCATGACACATTCAGAAACACAAATTAATAACTGTTAATTGTTTTACACTGCTTAAGAGGGAAATGATATAACTTTTCTCTGCAATCACAAATTTGCCATTGTTGCCCAGGTTACAGGAGCTAAATGGCCTTCTAAAGGTCTGTCCTTGACAACATACTTGTGTGCTGGTGTTGATTTATGCTCTCCTGTTTGTCCTGTTTTATAAATGCAAATATTTTCACAGGTATTTAAAAAGCCACATCCCTGTTTTATGTTAAATATGTCCATCCCTCACCCTTCTCATTATACAGAATAAAGCCTTTAAAAAATTTCATCTTGAGCCAAGTGGCAAAAAACAAATGTCACATATCCAAGAGTTTATCCAGCAAAGAGCCTTTTAGTTGAATAAATACATCCATAACATTTTTACACATCATTTCCACATCAAATCCCTCCCTGGTATTCTGCCTCTTCTCTCTCCAGCTTCCCACAAAATTGAATAAGATATCATCAGACTTGACCTAAAGACCAGAATTCCTTGTGTATGAAAAAAAATTAATGGACCCCATGAGTATGATCATGAGTGTATGACCTCAAGGCCCAGGATTACCCTGGTTTCTAGAAGGTGCCTAGCATGGGGTAGGTTCCTGAGCCATGGATCTTCCCCAGCATGCTGAGTGGTTAGAGCAAAGCAGTGCTGTGCTGTCTGGATGCAGGGATGAAGAAGATAGTCATGCAACCTAACAGAGTGCCACGGATGCTTTTCAGTTGCTGGAATTAAGACAAACAGGTCAAATCAATGTAACCTATTCCATGGAGATGAGTGACATGTTGTTCTGAAAATCAGTTCTGTAGCTTTTAAGTATAAAGTATTCTGTGTGTTAGGAACTTCACATGCCAGGGCTTATTTAAAAGGCACAGCCTGAAAGCATAGTAGCAGGAGGAGAGAAATTAGAATGTCCTCTTTCACCTCAGCTTTGAAGTCTAAAAACCAATTTAAATATCTGTTATTGATTTAACGCAGAAATATTGGAACATCCAGCAAATGGGTTTCTTCCACTTCAGCTGGAAATGCTGATACTCGCCCATCTCACTGATTGTTCCACAGCTGCATAAGTCTAAGCAAGTGGTATTGAATAAAAAATAATAACAAAGCCATCAAATCAATCTAGGGCAACACTGGCCATGTTCTCTTTCACTTTCTGAGAATACATGCAAGGAATTAATAAATTTACTTAAACATTTCACCTTTAAAATTAGGTTTAAAAAAAGCAAGTATATATTTTTTAACTGAAAAAAAAGCCTACATGATCTACTACTCCTTCCCTTTAACTCCTCTGAATGTAAGTGCTTTACCCACATTGTCTAGGAAATGGGATGCAGAGATACTGCTGCCCGTGTTGCTGCCAGATGCTGCTTGGGTTTGGAACTCTGGGGTCAGACTGGACTACTTTGCAGGTACAAGCTAGGACTGCCACACTGCTTGCCACCACATCGTCAAAGTGTCCCTGCTTGACCTGGGCTGATTTGGCCACCAACACTGAGTTGTGTGGTACGAAGTGAAGCATGTACTTCTCTCTGTCTCACCCTCCATCTCTTCTTGCCCTGGGGCCAGGCTTGGGGCCAGCCTGGCCACCTGGCAGAGCACTCCCTGTTGCCTCCAACCTTCCCCCCTTCCCTGCTCCACAAGCCCCTGTGAATGTTGGACCAGTTGCACGAGTGTGCCTAGTCCACTGGGTGCTCAGTGTCTGGGGTGAGGCAGATGCCAGGCTGCATTTTCACCCTGCCCTTGGCTTTTGGTGTGAAGAGCCTTGATCCCTGTGCACACTGCCATAGGCATGGGGCTGGTGAGGGAAGGGAAAACATCAGTGGGTAGGAGATGCTTTTCCCCATCTTGTCCATTTTCTTCTTCCCTTTTCTGTGATAGGAAAGCAACTTGTGGCATACCAGTGGCTGCCAGGATACCTGACCTGCCCACAGCGTCCTGACCAAAAAACCTTTGCTCAGTGCCTCGTCAGACATGGTGCTTCGGGCTCCTGGTGGCAGGGATGTTGTGTGGTTACGAGTTTGGAGAGGGTTTCCACACTGAGCTCCTTATCTTGGGAATATGAGAAACAGTGATGCCGACATCCCACCTGCTGCCAGGGATTTACCAAGGCAGATGAAGAGAAGTGACAGCTTTTGGGGTGCTACAGCCTGGCAGTGCAGCTGCACCCACCATGGCAGCTCCCTTCTCCCCACACTGGCCAGGCTCTGCCTGCCTCCAGCAGAGACAAATGTGCACGTCAGTGCTTGCCTATTTCTTTTTCCCTAGTTTAATGAGCTAGTGACCACTGATGGAGATGCCTCTGTTGCAATGGGTGCTTTTTGTGGTGGCACATGTAGATTTTGTCACTCCAAGGGCAAGTATGGTTGTACACATGGAACAGCAGACACATTTGCTTTCTTGATTGAAAAAAAAACCAAACAAGAAGCACTTTGGTAATGCTTATGTAAAAAGCAGATACCTACAGCTGGTAGCTCACGAGTCTAAATTAACTCTGTGGTAAGAGGCTATTGTTCTAAGAAGGGGTCTTGAGGAGGCAGATAGGGCTAGCTCCTCTGGAAACCCTGTCAGCACCATGGCATTGTGAGCCAGTGCCAACACCAGCTGATAAACACATCAGTTTCTGGCAGCGGAGTGAAAGCAGGGGTATGGTTTGAACTGCTGAGTAGTTTTAACAAAAATGTGTCTTTTTTTCTTCCTCCTACTCTTCTTCTTTGTACTGTGCTATTGTCATTATATGGAATGGGATTTTTGACCTATTAAGTGATACACTTGCCATGTCTATATTGGGTCAAAAAGGAAGAAGTGCAGTGGATGTGACCACAACTGCTGCGCAGCTGAGGGCGAATGTGGCATGGGCAGGAGTCTCTTCCATCTGCAGTGGAAGAACAAAATTCAGCAGAACATTTTAGAGCATTAGCAGAAATCTGCAGTTAAAGTACAGCATTCTGCCAGTCACTCTTGAGAAATCAATAGCAAGGTATGCACTCATTTTTTTAATAGAGAGAAGGTTACAATTTTCTTACAGCAACAAAATTAGCATTAAGAGCTGGCTTCACACAGACATTTATATGCTGGCATGAGTCATGAACTTGAAAAGGAGTCTGCCTAGGTAATTAATTTTCTCTGCATTATTGCAGATCTTGTTTTTTGCTCATGTGGTTTTTGTTTTTTTTTTTTTTAAAGGATCAGTTTAAAATTTATTTTAGCCATAAGACATTGGGCTGAATTTAATTTTAATGGTACTCTTCAGCATGGCTTCCAATACAGGACATGGTGGAAATTTAGTTTTAAATTGATGGGAGTCTTGTACTTTAAGCACTTTCCTGGCATGGAGTGGATCTGTCACAGAGGAGCGACCAATGTGTGTGATATTTGCAAGTTGTTCTCTGCTTCAGCTGCTGTCTTTAAAATGGGGTAATTGCATTCATTGTAGAAGTGTCCTGGGAGCTGAAAGTCTTTGTGAAGAAGCCTGGTTTCACGATGGCAGAGACTCCCTGGGCAGTGGTCTGAAGTGTCACATGTCACAAAGCTGTGATCTTTCAGGGATGGCTGAAATGCCATCATACACATGTGGAGAGAGCTGAGTCACCTCGTTCTTCTAGGCTGTGGCAGTAAGGAAAACAAGCACGGGCTGGTTGGTACCATTGCTAACTCTCAGAGAAGCCACCTATTTGCTTCAGATTGCTATGCCTGTGGAAATACCAGCTAGGGACACTCCAGAGTGCTGGGACATGCCCCAAAATCAAGACAGCACTGCAGAGCCCTCTTCTCTCCACCCTCATTATTGCTTCTTTTGCCAGTATTGACATGTAAACAAGAAGAGATTCAAAATAGGGGGCAAAATTAATTGGATCTCAGAAGCACCACTTCATCAGGCAGCATCTAGTTGATGCTGAAGGTCACTTGAATGCTGACAGTCTGACACATAAACAGTTTATGCATGAGGCAAATGAGCAGTTAGTTTGCATCCTTGCAAACCTCTCTTTTTGACCTCTCTTTTGATGCGACCTAAATACCCATCTAATTCTGCTGGTGGAAAGATTCTGAAGGCTGTTGATGGCACTGCTGTATGACCACAAGTGCAAAAGGGCATCTGCAGATAGGCAGTGGATTCAAAAATGTGCTCTGTGCTGCTGAGCACATCACTGCTGTACTTAACCATGTTGAACCTCCAGAGTACCATGCTGAATTTTGGGGAGATAAAAACCACAGCATGCTAGATTTATTGTTTCTCATGCAAACTGTGGTGCCAGTGAATAACAACAAAAACACACCTACAATACAAACACTTATAGTAGCAAATCCATCCTTATGAAACTACCTGCTTTAGGTCCTAGAGTTGCTGGTTTGGGAATGTACTCTTTATTAAAGTTTTTTTAATGCTTTTTAATGAAATATTTTAGACACCAAGTATTTATATCTCAGGAAAAGAATTTCTTTTAGTTTACTGAACTCTTGAGTAATCAATTGCTTGCCATCTACAGATAAATGTATTCTAAAATGATGATTAATATGGTTTACAAGTGTTACTGGGAGATCCAGTTTAGAACATCTTGAATACTTGATGTGACACAAAACTGAGATCATTTACATGATAAGGCAACGTTTTTCTGAAGTTGGTGCTGTATAGAATCATAGACACATAGAACCATGGAATGGTAGGGGTTGGAAGGGACCTCTGGAGATCATCGAGTCCAACCCCCCTGCTAATGCAGGAACACCCAGGGTAGACCAGACAGGAACAGATCCAGGTGAGTCTTGAAAGTCTCCAGAGGAGACTCCACAGCCTCCCTGGGCAGCCTATTCCAGGCTCTGTCACTCTCCCAGTAGTTTTCCCTCATGTTGAGGTGGAACTCCCTGTGTTTCGTCTTGCTCCCATTACCTCTTGTCCTATCACAGTGCACAACTGAGAAGAGCCTGACCCCTTCTACTTGACACTCACCCTTCGGATATTTGTAAACATTGATAAGATCTCCTCTTAGTCTTCTCTTTTTCTGGGCTAAACAGTCCCATCATCTTTGTAGCCCTCTGTTGGGCTCTCTCCAGTATTTCCCTGCCCCTTTTGAACTGGGGAGACCAGCACTGAACACAGTACTCCAGATGTGGTCTCACCAGAGCAGAGATGGAGGAGACCCTCTCTCCACCTTCTGGCCACACTCCTCTTTATGCCCCCTAGGACACCATTGGCCTTCCTGGCTAAAAGGGCCCATTGCTGTCCCATGGAGAATTTATTGTCCATCGGGATGCCAAGGTCCCTCTCCATGGGGCTGCTTTCCAGTGGGTCTACCCCTAACCTGTACCAGTCCATGGTGCTGTTCCTCCCCAGGTGTAGGACTCTACACTTATCCTTGTTGAACTTCATCAGGTTTGCCTTTGCCCATCTCTCAGCCTATCTCCCTGGATGGCAGCACAGCCTGACGGTGTAGCAGCCACTCCTCCCAGTTCAGCATCATCACCAAACTTGCAGAGAATCCATTTTTCAGTGTCTTTCTTGACCTTAATGTAGCAGGCATGACAAGAGAAATCCCTGGTGTTTCTCACTTTCCTGGGTACATACTTATAGAAGAAAGGCAGATTTGAGAAAGCATCTGATCTGTCTTCCTGGAGAAGAGCCAGACTTGTGTCTGGGTTCACCTGTGATTCCTTCTCTTCACAGGCTTAGCATAAGAATATGGTCCCTGTCCCCACCATATTAGCTGATAGATCACCTGATGGAGAGGAGCACACAGGGAAAGGGCAGGATGATGAAATGTTCCTGATGCTGCCTTCCATACAGTCCACCACAGACTTCACTGGGGAAAATCCTGTGTGATCTTGAGTGGCAAAGGCTTAGGGCTGAACCTGCTGGAAACTGTGAGTCCTTTTTCACCTTGACAATTAAACTGGTGCCATTTGTTATGAGCCTGTTTCTTTTCTTTTTTTTTTTTTTTTCCTCCAAGGGTAAAATCTTTTTCTTCAAAGCCAAGGGTGCAAAAAGGCAGAAGTTGCATGTTGACAAAAAGTCCCACTGTTTAAAACCATGCTGAAATGGTCTGCAGGACAGAAGACATGACTTGCATTTTGTTAAAATATCATAAACCTGGCAGAACTAGAGTCTGGTTCCTGACAGCTGCGCTCCTCTCTTAAGCTATCCTTTTTAGAGGCTCACCCTTTTCATGGAATACTTTCTAGGCTGGACACTAATTCCTCTGCTGGCTTCTATTTTTCTATCTTACTTATTTATTTTCCCTTCCTTCTCTCTGGAGGAAGGGAGTGTCCATTTCAGGTTCTGGTTGCTTTTTCAGTAAACTACCAACGTATGTTGTTTGTGCAGCACCTGGCAGAGAGAGGTCTCTGCTCACTCCTGATAGCACAACAGTGCTAAAGGAACTGGGCTGCACTGGGGCTACCACTGGTGCCAGGGATTCGGGGTGCCCAGTGGCTCCATGCATTTTCAGGTCTCCCTGACTTCCAGGCAGCACTGGTGAAGTGATCCTGGTCTAGTCATTCTCCATTGCGAAAGGGGAGAGGAGACATTGAGAAGGGGGAGCTCCTCTCTGGGGAGAGGTGGGAGCAGGCTGCACGGACATCTCCTACCCAGTCTGGGCTCAAGGTCCCTTTTATGTTAAAGAAAATCACCATTCCTGAGGCTGTGTCTTGCTATAGGGCAGCTGTTGTGTTGGCCTGCTTGGTAAATTATTTTGGGATAGCTTGAATTGGAGAAGCCTGAAGAGGAATTTCCTTACATGATATTACATGCTATAATATGATGTTATGTTTTAAGGAAAGTCGGAGTGGTTTCCAGAGGTAGTCTAGCAGGGAAAGAATTGTCAATAAAGAGGTTTTTTGCTTCCAGATTAGAGGGGACATTTGCATTGCCCTGTCTCCTTTTTGATGTGTATATGGATATATAGAGGGTCATTTTTTATGCTCTGTACAAATGACAGTCTCCCTTATTCACAGTGCAGAAAGACAGGCTGTCTTTCTGCCTCCTGCATGTGCCTGGAACCATTAATGGCATCAACCTGGCAAGAAGAAGTTTTGTTAAAGGAGCAGTTTTGCCACCTCTGAACTTTTTGCATCTGAGGTGATTTCTTGTGTCCAAATACAATTTATTCTGCAGTTCTGCAGCACAGCCAGCTAGAGGAGAGAGTGTAAATATTTCACATTTTAATGGTTTTTCAGAGTGACCTTTGATGCACAAGCACCGAATGGAGAGGACAGAAACAAAGTGTCATGAATGATGTGGCCAGGTTTTGGCTAAATCTCTTGGGTCTCATTTCTCACCTCCATACTTGCCTTCATTGCAAGTTATACTAGAAACCCCTCACCTTCTTGTGCTTGCTTTCTCCTCAAAAGGCTATGTGAGGAACATTGCGTGATGCCAAAAACAATATTAGTTTTTGGAATTAGCTTTCGGGATGTGCTGAAAGTTGTGTAATCAGCACCTTACCTCTCAGAAAGACTGTGTGCTTTACTCTCCTATGTCTCACAGATGTGTGGGGCATGGGAAAGGTGGTTTTTTTTTCAGATACTTGGAGACCTGACTAGAGAATTAAATGGTCTGGAAGTGTATCAAAAGTTTCTCCACCCTGAGTTCAAAGCTAGGGCCAGCTAGACATCAGACCCTTTCTCCAGGCTGTAACAGTATTTTGGGGAAGATAAAAATGAGTCAAATGAAACAGCGTAGTTACTAGAAGTATATGTTAGCAAAATGCTAAATAAGGTTATGATTTTTCTTAAAACAAAAGGGAAAATAAGCACCAATAAGCACAGAGAAAGAAAAGTGTGCAAGCAGGGCAGTGAGATGTTGTCAGTGCTGTCATCCACAGGAGAGCTTTTCTTCATGATTGCAGCTTCCAGGCAATCAGGAGTGATGCCTGGTTCTCTCACCTTCAAAACCATGTTCCCTCTACAGATACAAAAGTGCTGTCCTGAAATGATCGTGCATTCAGAATGTCCATAGCCTTGACATAGCCATGTTTTTATCTTCATTTGGGGAACCAAAACAGGAGTGAGTTACCATAATGCCCTGCCTGGGAGTGTACGCTGGTGCAATTTGGATTTACTTTCAAGCGTGGGGCAGAAACTGAGGGAGTCCAGAATTTACTTCAGAGGTTGTTCAGCTTTCCTGGCTGCAGGGGCTTCACTCTGCATCAGAGCAGCAAATGGGCAGTGGATGTTGGTACCCACTGCATCGCCTTGGCGCATGTCAGCTGGAGCTCTCACTCTCAGAGATGTGTTTTTTTCTAGATGGTTTCAATAATATTTGGTTTTGGATTATATTTGTGAGGCATCTTGAAGTCCACAAAGATAGGTCATTCAGGACTATGCATGTGTAAGTAGCTTGTGTCTCCTTCTCAGCAGCTGCCTAAGCAAGTTCTGTGATTGAGAGTTGTGTGTTTTGGATTGAGGTTCCACAGTGTGAGTGGTTTGGCAGCAGAGCTGGATGAACGAGTTCCCACCCCTGGAACCATGCTTAAGGTTGTGTAAACTGGTGCAGAAGTGGGTTTTGCCTTTGATATAGCTGGGACCCAGTTCTTGGGTGTCAAGAAGTCCTTAACCCTCGTATTGCCACTGGCCCACCAGGCTTATAAATTGCTGAACACATTCTAAAATGCAATCTGCGTAGCAGAATAATCACTAAGTGGCCAAATGTGACTTGAAAACAGCTTTTTGTTCAGCAAAGAATCCTCATCCTACTTCACAGTCACTCAGAAAAGGCTCTTGGGGCTGGGGTGTTGTCCATGTGCCCCAGGAAATGATTTGGGGCTTAGTGAGACAAGCAGAAAACCAGTGCAGGAGCTGAGAGACACCCAGCTGGAACCATTCCCTGGACATCTCAGCAAGCCAATGTTTGCACAGGGCTCTAGTAGGGGAAAGCAGTGTATTGATCATCGCTCATAATAACAGACTCCTGAGTCTCCAGGTAAGCAAAGCACTTCAGAATCAGCTGGACCTGGAGATTTGCACTGGAGCATCCTGACGGGAGAAGCAGAGCTGTTCAGATGATATGATAATGGGCAATACTGGCGAGTATTCATTCCTGTTGAGATCTCCTCTTTGTAAATGGCTAAGTAAACAACCCAGCGTACTGCTGGCCAGTTCAATATCTAGCACAGGGAAAAGCAAATAAAGAGATTATTCTGTAAACGTCCAGGTGGTAACAAGCTGATATACGGTGGGGAAAAAGGATTTTTAGAAAACAGAACAAACTTTGCAAAGCTTCTATATTTTTGAAGCAATCATAACCTTTTTAGTAAGGCGGTTGATGCGAAATTCAGGGCTGATATCATCAAACTAAATGAAGTTTGGGAATTAATGAAGCCATTTATGCAAATACCTTTGTGCCAAGGGTAAACCAATATTTAATTTTGCTTGTATTTTGCTTTTGTGAATGATCTTGAATTTTAAGCTACATGGTTATTGCAATTTGTGGATGGTTATTATTTTGGAGCACTGAAACTGCTAAAGGCTGTTCTAGCAAAACCTGCAGCTTCCAAGAGTTACAAAGTTATGTCAATGAGAGGAAAAAAATCCCAAGCCAAACTTTTATCAATCAAAACCCGGAGGAAAAAAATGGTTATATAGTAACAATGGGGAAGAGGTTCTGGGCATTGATAGATAACAAATTAAACACACCACAGTGTAACTTGTAAAAGGCAGAGAGTGTTCTGGGCATGGTTCCTAATGTTTCTGCTCTATCTGATCCGGGATTACCTCCAGTTCTTCCCAATAGGGGCTTAGTTTTATATTCTCCTCAGACTTTTACATAAAGCTTGAAGAATCATGAAGCACATTTTACAGATCAAGTGTGTTAAAGTAATTGCAGGTTTTAGTTTGAAGTTGTATTCCGTGGGGGTTTCTCTGCATGTGCATGTGTGCATGCCTTGGACGTCTTTGCTGGATTAGTACAGGTCACGGTGATGGTTCTGAGTTATATTTATCCTTTTTCTTCCTTTTAAGTCCTCAGAGTGATCATTTCTCTCTGAACAACATAGGCAAGACCAGGAATACTCCATGGAAGACCAGAGAATAAATAAAGAACCTCTTTCATGAACAAAGGACAGGGATAACCCCCCAAAATTGGGAAAATTACTTTAGGCTTAAGGCCAGCTTTCATAAGAAGGCAAGTAGAGCTGAAAACACACAGTGTAAGAGGATGGCCAAAATACTTAAAAATTATTTTTTAAAACACAATGTTGGTATTTTTAAAAAAGAAAGAAAAGAATTACTGCAGGTCACCAAATAAATAAGCAAAGAGAAAAAGGGTGGCTCAGACTGTGTATCAGGGAAAATATGTAGGACTGGTCAGAGAAAAAGGAAAGATTTGTATCACCCGTTGAATTTGGTGTGCTCAAAATAAGTTTAGCACTCAAAGTGCATCAAAGGAAATTTTGTTGAATGGAAAAACTGGTCTTTGTTGAAATACAGGATTGTCTCCAAAAGTGCTTGCTAGCCTCAGAAAGTAATTTTTTGTCAGGAGATTCCCTTAAATTAAAATTACTAAATGATGAGATTTTCTACTGATAACTTACGTTAGGGGAGGAACAGAAGGAAAATTCTGTGTGAAGGTAAAAGCTTTTCCAACCAGTTTCCTGTCTTAGCTTGGGTGAGCAAGATGTGTCTGCGTAGTGGAGCCAAGCCCTGGTGAGGTGGAGATTACAGCCCTATGGCTCTGTTGGGAAATTGGGCATCCAAGAGACCCAAACACCTCACCCTCTGAGCTTCCATCGTCTCCTGATGTGGGAACACCCAGGGACAAACGGTGACATTAAAGCTTCCCCATCTGTGGCAGCAAGAAGGAAGGGAACATCCAGGAGCGCTCATCCCTGGGAGGTGCCTCCTCTCTCTGAACCCTGCCTTTCTCCCGTGCTGTTTCGAGGGAGAGCAGTCTCCATCCCCTATGGCTTTCCAAACTGTTTTCTCTGCAGAAAAGAGAAACTTGGGCCTTTTTCTGCCTTCCCTTTGCCTCACTGCTGTGGCCTTCTGGGAGGGGTGGAGGGAAATGTGTCAGTGGAAAATGAGGAGTGAAGTTGCGGTGCACGTTGTACAGCTTTTCTGAATTCTTAGTGCTGAAGCAGAGCAAAAATAGCTTTAAAGAGAAACAAGCAGGCATGAGTTCAGGTCTGTGTCTTCAGCAGACTGCAAAATCTGACTCACAAACTCTGCTGCGTGATGGGTTAAGGAAGAGCTGTTTTGCTTCTGGACCAGATTTTCTGGTCAATTCTAAAATGACCAAACAGTTTTCCTTCCTAGCCCATGCTCATACATGGCAGCAGCCAGGACGGGGATGGGTGTTGCATGTCAAAGCAGTGGTGAATGAGCAGGGCTGTCCTGGAGAGGGATCCGAGGCTTTTGTGACAAGCCTGAGCTTTTGGCAGGCAAAGGAGCAGAGAAGGTGGTGACAGCAGGGGAATGCAGGGACCACTGGTGGCCTCCATGGAAGGGCACAGACAAGGCTGATGCTTTGTTCAAAGCAGGGAGCATTTCTCGAGGGAGCCTATCTGCCTTTTTTGCTAAATATAGGACAGCCTTTTTCCTTCCCAGTCAGTAAACATGCTCTGTGGGCTGCAGGTGCTAAAGCTGTCTGCACATTCTATCCTTTCTTTTCCTCATGCCCTCCTCGTGTCTTCTGTAACCAGCTCTGTAATTCGCTTGTGACAGTTTTGCTGCTTCTAATTTGCTTGCTGTTGTTCCCCGGTGTGGAGCTTGCTCTGCGGCTGTGTCTCAGGGGGACAAGAGGGTGCCCTGCCTTGGGTGGGATTCAGGGCTCAGGTGGCATTCACAGGGCAGCAGGATGATTCATAGAATCATAGAATGGTTTGGGTTGGAAAGAACCTTAAAGCTCATCTTGTTGCAACTCCCTTGCCATGGGCAAGGACGCCTCCCACCTAGACCATGTTGCTCAAAGCTTCATCCAGCCTGGTCTTGAACACTTCTAGTGATGGAGCATCCATCACTTCCCTGGGCAGCTTGTTCAAATGTCTCACCCTCATGGTGAAGAACTTCTTCCTCATTGTTAATCTAAAACTGCCCTCACAGCCATTGCACCTCATCCTATCACTACAAGCCCTTCTGAAAAGTCCTTCACCAGCTTTCTTGTAGGCTCAGGTTCTGATGGGTGAGTGTCAAACAACAATCCACCTGGCTTTACTTCTCCTCATCACTGATAAATTCCAATGAAGGCTAGAAGAGCCATCCTGCAGAAGGTCTTGTTTACTTAATGGGATTCTGTACATCAAAGGACCATGTTTCATGTTCTTGCATTAATGCAGGTGTTTCTGAGCTGAGTCAAAACCAGTCCTCTGTCCCCAAGTTCAGGAAAACATCCTTCTTCAAGAGGACTCTTGAGGACCCACTTTCACTTGCAGGTCTGTTTTTATGGCATCCTGGTTTCTAGAGTGAAAAGCAGGTAATGTCCCATGGAAGGGGGGCTCATGGTGAACAGTGGTACTGAAACCTGTGACTACATCCCGTCCAGCTTAGGGGGATCTGAAGGTCACTTCTGCAGAGAAACTTCATCCATCTAAACTCAAATACTCATGCAAAAGCTTAAGCTAATAGAGCAGATTAAGTTTAAACCAAATCTTAAATCTGAAATTAATTTAAAATACAATATCTCCCTTAAGTATTTCTTCCTATTTATTGTTTGAGTAAAAAATACCATCTTTACTGATTTATTTTTTTTCTCTTTGGTCCAAAAGCAACTGTCTTTCCAGGCACTGTATTTTTCCTGCTCTATATTCCTTTTTAAAGGCATTTGGTTTCATGGATCTCTTTTTCCCTTCCCATTCAGGAAACTGTAGAAGACAGAGGAAAAATTTAGAAGCAGAAGATGTAAGATACATATGTATAAGATATATATGTTTTCCCATTCCTGATGGTTAGTGATTTAGGGTCTTCTTGAATTAGACAATAAGATGAGCAGTTTTGTCTAGTAGTCACTGATGGCTGGAAACTTGATGTTTGGTTTTTGAACCCACTTTTGCTTCTGTCTCTCTCAGTTGTGAGTTCCACAATGCAGTTACATATGGCACAGGAAAAGACTTCCTAATACTGATAGGGCCTTGCCTTGTGTAGGAAGGGAAAGTGACAGGCTATGTAACCTCTTTTAGGAGTAACAAGCCCTCAGTATGCAGGGATTTAGGAGAGCTAATGTACAGTTGCACCAAATGCTTAATTACTCAAGTTTACTTGCAGGCCACGTCTGAAAAGCAACCCACAATCATCCTTTCCTCACACTTCCCCTGCACCAGCTACAGCAATTGAGTGACCTTAGAGGGGATTGACCTGGCAGGAGATTAATCCACCAGAAGATTATTAGTTTTCCTTCAGAGCAGCAGTCTTACCACACAGCCACTAAAGCAGGAGCATGCGGATGGACGTGAGGAAAGCAGAGGGATGCAGGATCACTCCTCTGGGCACAGCCCACTGCTGGATGGGTTAAGCCCATCCTGCGTCTGCACAGGGTCTCAGTAGCAGGAGTGTTTAAGAAGTGCAGAGCAGCAGACTGTCTAACTTATCATATAGATACCATAGCTTTTCAGGGCTTTATCATTAAGTGAGAAACCCATTTGTTTTTCTTTAGTCCACTAAGACAAATTCCACCCTCAGCAATATGGGCACAACAGCCACCCAGGTTTGAACACAACACAGTTAACTTCAACTGCAAGGAGAATGATGGGCTTGTTCCTATTGTGCTTGAGTGAGAGAAGCCTCCTGAGTGTAGTTCTCTAATGTGTTTCCCTGACCTCAGCTGGAAAAAAACATTCCACCAACTATGCTACAAATGGTAGCTACAAGATTTTGTCCTCTCTATTGCTGCTCTTCAGAACTTCAGTTGAGTTTTTCCATTACAACAGAAGGCATCAATGTACTTCTGGTTTGTATAATGCACGGTGCTTATCCACACATTGGCAGTGCCTTCACGTTCCAGTGCTGTGAGGAAGGAAGAAGAGTTTATGTGCAGACGAGGCGACAGACACTGTCAAGTTCACTTAGGTATTTGGATTTAACTGCTGAATTTAAATCAAAAGAACATTGATTCAGATAATTTCTTTTCCTTTGTATTCTCATATTATCTAACTACAATAATACCAATTTAGCCATAACAGCATTGGACATTTAATAATAATTAACTGAAAATAAATGTGACAATTAAAACATTAAAAGGTCCTGAGTCAGCTTAAAAAGCCATCAAGCTCAGACCTTAAAGGTTCTAACAGAGATTATTTTTTATAGAAATTTACAAAATTTAGTCTTTTTTTTTTTTTTTTTAACTAGGAAACATCTGAATTTCCCTTTCCCTCCTTAAAAAGTCTGCAAAGCTTTCTAAGAAAAGAAACAGAGAAACCTCCAAGTAATGCATGAGCTCCAGAGGAGTGCTGTGCCCTAGCTGCAGCCAGGGCTGGTGGCTCCACGTGTTTGCTGCAGACCCAGAGCACTCTCCTCTCTTCTGCTAAGAGTTCCCTCGCATTTGATTTGATTCCCTCTGAAAATGGCAGAGTGGGCACCACGGTTCATGCTCTGGAACCTCCCGCAGCAGTTGTTGGGCTGTACCTGTGGGGGGATTACACACTTCACTCTGCAGTCACACACTCTGCCTGTTGGATGGTAGTTCAGAGGTGAATCTAGAGGAACTGGTAAAAGGTCATGGCAGGAGAACAGAGGGGGCAATATGGAAGGTTTTCCCGTGTGAAGTTCTGCCATGTTTTTCTGCCCAGTTGCAATAATATGCCTGAGAGATGGCTTCTCCTTCTGAGACCCTTAGCTAGAGCTGAGGTCATCCTCGGTGCAGCAGATGGAGCTGGTCTATAGCAGATACAGCACCCAGAGGGTGTAGCTTTCTCTGCCTTTGGTTCAGGAGCAGTTTTCCACAAGAGACCATGAAGAATCCCATATCATTTCCAGGGGTCACTGTCCAATTCACCGTGCTGCCCTAAGACTTTGTAAAGAATCACAGGGAAAAAAAATCAAGTTAGACCTAGATTTAGACAAACACTTGAGCATGTCCAGAACTCTAAACGTATGAACAGTCTTGGGACCACAACCATATCAAAGCCATGCGAGTAGTTCGCTGCTGCCTTGAATCACAGACATTATCAGCAGTGCAGGATTAAATGAAGAGGGAGATTTGCATTGCACTTTGGATGATTCACAATGGTCTTGAAGTAACACCATACCAAGAGCATTCATTCACAGTTCAGCAGGGTAACTACATCAGTCTAAAAATCATCCCATTTGTTGGAATAATCTAGATGGTAGACAGACATATACAGGCATCTTCTTCTGGATCCCTCTAAGCTGATGGAATAGGTCACTGCAACCATCTGCTCATCACTGTACTGGGTGCCAGAGGTACCAACAGACCAGGATGCGTGAAAGCTGGTTGCTTATGGTTCAGATGAAATCAGACAGATCTTCTCTATCAGTGTAAACCATTCAAGCAAGCCAAGATGCTTTTGTTTAAAATGACATAAGGAGTGGCATAACAATTTTCTCTCTGTGGACCCATGGGGTCAGTAATTTCTGTTAAGCCAGTGATGATTCACCACTGATCAAGAGAACTTCTTGTGCTGGTACAGCTGGGAGCCTGAGGCAGCAGAAGAGTATGTCAGGGGCAGTTTTCAGCCATGACTTTGTTGTTTCATGCCTGTGTTGGAGGGTTCACCTGTAGAAGAACACGAGGCCTGAGCAGCATCAGGCACAAAATACTGGAGCAGTGGAAGCTCTTCATCTTTGTGTCTTCATCTCTGAGAGCTGCTCCAACAGGCAGGCACTGGAGCCTGCTCCCAAAGACCCTCGAGTTGGGGCCACTGGTCACATGAAGGTGTCCATTTCAGCTAATGATCAACAAGTTGGGTCATCCTGTTGTCTTGCCATATCCATCTCTTCATTCTTATTTGCTAACACTGCATTTTCTCACGTTTTCTGTCACAGAACAGTTGAGCAAATCTAGTAGCAAACCTTTACCTACAGTGAGGATGTTACATAATACAGTGGAAAAAACCTGAATTGCTTTGCAACCTTCAGCTTCGTATCAGTGATGGCTGCTGAGATGTTGTAGGTGAAACCACGGGGGGACATTTTCCCATCTTGCTGCCAGGCACATGAACATCTAAAGGGGAAGCTACAGATCCTGTGATTCCCAAGTTTGATATCTATCCTTGGGTACTTCGGTCTGGGTTTTATGGGTAAACTTTTATGTGACATTTCACTGAAAGATGATAATTAAACTGACATCTTAAATAAGAGATACTGCTTGGGCTATTGAGTTTACAGCTCTGTGTACACTGAAAGTTGGGAAACCTTGTTACCACAGACAGAGTGATATTCTTGTAAAGCTGTTACAGATGGCCACAGCCATTTTTAATGGAAAAGGAAATAAAACTTATCCGTTTGATTCTTGTAATTTCACCCACTTCAGGACTTCAGCTGTGTGAGGAAAAAGTTGCACTGCTAAATTGATTTTGCACTACAGGTCCAGCTTTCTGTGAGACTTGAGTTAAAGTAGACATGTAGGAAAGGGAAGGAATGAGCATGTTGGGAAGAGGGAAATACCTGAAAGCCCTTTTTCTCTGTGTCCTGATGTGCTGTGTAGCTGTTCCTAGCTGAGAGCAGGAGGCTGTGAAGCAGTGGTAAGAGAAATGAAGGAGTTAAAAGTGAGTTTGAGAGAAGCAAGGGCAGTGTAGATCTGTGGAAGGAAAATGCTTCCCAAAATGGTTCAGAAATAACAAATACAAAATGTACTGAATGAAGTTTTGGTTTTGCTTAAGATTAACTTAAATTTTTTAGAAGAGAAAAAAACACTTTCTCTAACAACACGAACCCTGTGTATATTTACCTGAGGCTTATAGAAATAGCTCGTATGACAAGTCTGGCTCCATAAACTCCACCTAAGAAGCCTGGATCAGCAAAATTCAATCTGGAAGCTGCCTATAAATTTATGAAACCTGTCTGAGGTTTCTAAATTAACTAATAAAGTCATCTTTTGTTTGTAACAAGATGTAACAGTTACAGAAATGAATACTGAAGTCCATGGAAAGCAGTTTTCAGCCTTCAGTGCTTTAGCTAATGTTCATTTTAATGCCACCAATAAAGCAATGCTAACTCCAGAGCAGACACAGAAAATGAGGGCTATTTTTAAATGTTAATTTTTTGGTTTTTTTGAAATCTTTTTGTCTTTTTTACTCACTAGAAACTTTCAGCAGTTTCATGCTTCAAATAAATCTTCAGGAAGAAGTGACAGCAAGCAGTTAGCTGCTGCTCTAAGGCTGATCAAATAGTGCTTTTCTGCATGTTTCACTAACAGATGAACAGGCAATCCCATTTATAGAGCATACTACATGTTGACAGAGCCCATTACTTCATTTTGCCGTATTGGCAATTTGAGATCTTAACAAAACAATGCTGAGGTCGCTCTCATTCTGTATTGCCATCCTTGGAATGTGGCTTGGGTTTTCATTAACTCTGTCGCTACAAGGTACCACAGATGGAGGCAGATTTTAGGGGAGGAGAGGGGCAGTAATAAATGTTAGAGAGCAGAAATTGTAAACAGCTTAAATTCTTTGTCCTGTGCAGAGGAATTGCTTTTCTTTAATACTCTCCGGTGTTCTCAGCATCTCGTGGATGCTTGGTCGCTTGGAGGTGAATGGGTGGAAAGCTCACACGGGCTGTGATACCTCCCAGCTGTTATGTGGGGAGAAGTGGTCTCAAACTCCTGCAGCCAGTGAATATGAGCTTCAATATAAACAGTAAAAGTTTGGAGATTCAGCCCAGCACTTGGCTCACAGCATTCTGGCTCTGCTTAGGAGCACAAATAGCATGCAGGACCACTTCCAAGATTTCCCCTCAATTTTTCAGTCAAGGGAGAAAGACAAAAGGGGGGGGGGAAATGAGCACAGCTCTGCTTCACCGTTGCATTATTCCCTCTTTCCCCTGTGATGGCTTCAGTGGGATCACCAGTATTATCAAGCTGGTGTAAAACTGCAGGGAACCTTTCCAAGGCCTTTTCTGTATGTACATTTTTGTGAGTCTTACCAGGACAGTTAAAGCAATACAAGTCACTTGAGAAGAATTTAACTACAAAGGAACTGGGCGTCCTTATTGCAGAAGTAGAGCAGGCTTGTGGGGGATTCTTCAGGAATAGCTGTAGTGCTTTCAATTCACAGCTTACCTTTTTCCAGAACAATTGCCTGGGAATAGGACAGCATTTTTGTATAACACAGCCTTTCCCAAGCTATTCTGCCCAGGGGGATCTTCCCCTCTCAGTTTAGCATAAGTGTCATTGCTCAGTGCTCTGGCTATACCACCTCTGGATCCTTGGATCTGGGAGGTTATGGGCTGTGCCCTGCTTTCACCTTCCTCCCACCTCTGCAAAGTCAATAGCCCCAGTTTGGGCTATACTGGAATAACTGCATCTAAGCTATGAGGGATTCAGTATCCTTACACTGGGAGAGGATCCTGCGGCTTACAACACTAGAGCTCTTGGATGACAGTGAATGTCCTCCATGAAATGTGTTTTCATGCTCCGGGTGGGTTTTTTAAGTCACTTTGTCAGCAGTATTTACATTCAGGGCTCCAGTTTCCAGGTAACAGGGAGCACTAGATGCCCAAGTGCTGGGTGGTTTCACCTTTCCCTGAATGCAACTGGGAAGCCTTTGTGAGCACGAACATGTTACAACCCTTCAGTTAAATGCAGCTCTTTTGGCATGAGGGCAAATCTGTGAGCATGAGATGCCCTCTTTATGGCACAGTGGTCAACATCTGGTGCAACTGTTGTCACGACTGCTGCAGGGGAGAACAAAAGGGCAATAAATACACCTGTTGCTCTATGATCACTGGGTTGTGTTTTCAGCATTGTGCACTGCCCAGTACCAAGTTAGTCCATCAATCCTCTTGGATAAGGTAATAATTCTTTCTGCCTGGATTCATGTCTTCTTGCACAGCCATTCTTTCCTGGGTAGCACAGCTCGTTGTAGAGCTTTGTACATGGACGTGTGTGCAATGGTGATTTCTACAGTCAGCGTATTCAGCTGAGTCTGGAAATGGGTTCAGCAGATCAAATGTGGTATCTCCTTTCAACTGCCATGTCCCAAACCCTTTTGACTCTGTTGTATGTATAAGGTAGGTCTTCAGTGACTATATTGGGGACCACAGTGCCTGACTCATGCGTAGACACTAACATGTAGCTAGCTATCTGAATCTCAATCCCACTAGAACACTTGGACAGAATTGTTAGTTGTTTTCTTTCCCCTACCTACTTTACAATGTTTTTAGGCTTGGACTGAGAGTCATCCAGAGTGTTCTGCATTTCTCCATCTCTCCACTGAGTGCTGAAGTCAGTTCCCTCATATTATCTCTTGCTTGTCAAGTCAGGTTGGGGGAAGTTTTATGCCTGAATCATTAGGTGGCTGAAGTTTCTTACTAGAAAATAAATATGCTTTGATGCTCTGCAACCTCGAGGTTAAAACAATGATGGACTTACAGTCAGGGAAAATGGTGCTGGAATAAAACTCATTACTGCTCAAAGCCCTTGGAACTCCATACAGGGGAATTGTAACCATACACTGAAAATGTAACCATACCTGTTCTTTGGAGTAAAAGCAGACCATAAGTGTACATTGCTGGAGCACACTGTAAAAATACTCATTGTTAACTCAGTGGACAGCTGTATATACAAGTTCAAAATACCTCATAAGGAACTCAGAGTGTGAGATTATCGCATGTGATTCCATTTTATAAATACCAAAGAAGAAACATTTCAAAGCCATTAATCACAGGAATGAGTATAAATTTGCTGCAGTGGAAAGAGCCAATTTGATGGCCTTCAAATATTTCATTTGCAACTCCTTGAATCCACTTCTAATCAGTCCTGGAAAACTATCCCTGGCTGCACAGAGACTCTGGGTTTACGACTCTGAGAAAATCCTCCTGGGCTGTTCTACAACACAAGACCCAGAACTAACTCAGAGCGAGTGTGGATCTTTGGTTAAACTCATCCAGTGATCCAAACCAAGACCCAGTGATCCTGAAAATTCTGGTTTCCCATTTCTAATGCGGGCTGCCTGGCAGAACTGCTCTGCAGGCTGCCTGCCGGGGCTTGGCATGGCTGGAGAGGGGATGGCCTGCAGCCTGCCAGTGCCAAGACCTCGGGGCATCACAGGACTGTGGCAAATCCTAATTCCATAGTAATTCCCAGGCTGGCTTTCTGGCTTCCCAGGCTCCTTGCCCTGGAGCTGAGATGTACTGGGATGCCTCCCAGGGTCTGTAGCTTCGAGGGCAGCTTGCGTAAGTGCTTCCCCAGGGCTCGGGGGAAAGGGGAAATTTTGTCAGGCTCATTGCTAGCCAAGCAGACTACTTCATGATTTGTCTTTTTCTGGCTCAAAGGAAGTGTTAGAATTTACAGTTCACAAGAAGTTTTAAAAAGCTGGCTTTAGACTCAATTGGATGAAAAATGCTGAAAAGCAGAGTTCCTTCTCAACTGGAACACACTAGCTTTCCACCAGCTCCAGTGAATACTATGCATAAATAGTACCCTGACTCTTCATTTACAGATGAAATCCAGAAAGCAAGAACACAAGGACCGTCTCTTTACATGACCCCAAAATTATTGACAGCTACAAAAACACCATGTTTGCAACCACTTCATTTACAGCCTGAAGCCTATTAAACAATGACCTCATCTGAAGAGGTTTATTAACATTAAGAATATTATTATTGTCGGTCACAAGAGCCTTGGTCTTGTTTCACTCTTGAAATAATTACTTTTACACTGCAAAACTATGAATTAGTTTATGAATGACAACATCAAATCAAAATGTACAGTAGTCACATTACTTCTTGGAAGGTTTTATTCGGTAGTTATTACTCTGCCCACTAAATGGATTTTAATAATGCTATTCTGCCAGTAAAATAATTTGCAATGAACTTCAAGTTTGTGAAAGAGGCCTTCCCGCTCCTGAATTCTTGTCAGATACACAGATGGTGAGTTTAGATAGAAGCCCATGCTTCTATGTGTTGTTGATAAGCATTCCTCCTTCTAGTCAGAGCGAGTAAATCGTGTATTTGGGGCTGATTTTTTTCAAGTAGTGTTTGCAAATTATTTTCTTTTCTATAGCTGCAGTTTCTGTAAAAGTCATATGTAATGGAAGAAAATTGTGCTCTCCTCCCTCTCCCATTCTGGGAAGGCATTTTAGGGAAAAGGATAATTGCTAGGGAGAGACAGCTCAGCCGAGAAATGCAGTTTACAGTGGATGTGAGTTGCAAGGAGATAAACAAGAGGGAGATACATGGAGATCTACCCACTTCAGGAACTAGAAAAATCTTCCAGTGAGCTGTTGTTTTCCCAGATGTGTGTTATTTACAGAGACGAGACTTCACTGGGATTTTTATCTTGTATGCTTAAACCCCTTCAGCCGCTTTGAAACTTAAAACTTGGGAGTTATGTTTGCTTCCATTTTTTCCCCTTCTTTTTCCCACCTTGATTTTTTCCCCTTATTCCCATCTTGCCTTTTTAGCTTGTTCTGTCAGCAAGGGAAGTAAATTAATTAAATAAATAAAATAGGCCTGCAACTCTGTCATTTATCTTCACCTGAAGCAGTGAGTGGTCCCTTTCATGTAAATTGCAGCCTTTGAGGAGAGAAAAAGGTGGCAGAATAACTGGTAGTTTCTTCTGCAGCTTTAAAACACAAAGGAATTTTAGTGACCCACAGGGTAAATGCTAATTTTTGTCAGAAAATTATCTCAAGCTATGTGATAGGGTCATATTTTTGATTTATAAGTTAGCAGATGGGAGTTTTCATTTAAAGATATTCTAGTCAATTTTCACTGTAGCTGGAGACAGAGACTGATGTGAAAACATAAGGGATGCAAAGTAATTTAACCTTCTTCTAAAACATGAGTCTTTTAAATGAAATTTCTTTGCCAGGCTGCTGCTAGCTCATAGTGCAGTAATGTGCACAATCACATAAAGAACATAATTAGACTATAAATTACACAGTATATATACAGTGGCCTGTAAATTAAACAGGGTAGAGATTTACTGGATGAAAAAAAATATGAACGTGGTACGTAGAATTAAAGACCTGAGTGAAATTCTGGTGACATATCAGTGCTAATATGCTCCTGGGTGCTTGCTAACACACTTTAATTAGGGACAAGGTTTCCCTTGTGATTGCTCCATGTGCTGTCTCTTATACTGAGTACTTCCCAGAAGTTCTTGGCCCTGGGGCACATTATCTTAAGTCTCACCTTCCCCTGGGGCTACTTTTGCATTGCTACTGCTCCTTCCCAGCTAGTGCCCCATCAGGGAGTAGCAGCTCCAGCTGACCACTCGTGGAAGGCAGGGGGAAGAAAGGAGGGGACCAGCTTCCTCTGGACGCTTACTGATGCCATTCCGAAGAAAAGCTGCTCCTCCTACAGCCTAGTTTACAGGTTTGAGTTAGTAATCTGGGGGCTGGTTTGCCCTCTTGGGCATCACAGAGTTGGGCAGTGTGGGTGTGCACAGGGTGCAGCTCCTCTCAGCCTGCAGCACCTGGTGCAAGCACAAGATGAGTGTTTGCGTCTAGGGAACACTGGCTGCTCTGGCTCTGCTCCCGAGGAATAAAGCACTAACTTCCTTTCCGCCAGTCTAAGCAACACTTGGGCAACTGCTCCTTGGAATCTGTACCGGTGTCATGCTCTTCTAGTGCATTAGATCTTGCAGAAAGGGGGTTTAGACTTCTAGGAAGTTACAGCGATTGAGGTCATCTGAAATGGGGTTTCTTTTGCCCAAGATCTATGTCACTGTTGTGAAAAAGTGTCCCCCCCAGTGAGATGGCACTTCATTCTTAACGGGCATTCAGTACTATTTGCTTAGTTCTGTTACAAACTGCTGAGAAACTATCAACCTATTTTGATAGGTAGCAAGGAAATACTTCAAAATAAAATTAAAAAAAAAAAGTTAGTTCTGAACAAAGGATTTTTGCAGTG
Organism: Chloroceryle aenea; assembly: GCA_013399075.1. Lineage (NCBI taxonomy): Eukaryota > Metazoa > Chordata > Aves > Coraciiformes > Cerylidae > Chloroceryle > Chloroceryle aenea. The sequence continues at coordinate 229,836 of VWZY01000270.1, forward strand.
TGTTATCCCTCAATGTTGATTCCTTAGTTTCTAGTTTTAGTTTGTATGCATTTGATTTACTTGTCTGTCATCTTTTCTCTCTTATCTTTTGGGGAAATAGACTTAAACTGTAACTTGTAATGACCAAACAAACATTTGGCAGAATAAAAAAAGTGTTAATTCCCTGAGGAAGAATTGTGCTGCCAGTATCTCTCTTGGCCCTGGTTCAGCAGCCACAGAGGCAAGGCTTTTCCAGATTTGGAGTTAGTTCTGTGTGGAAGCTGCATTCATGTGCTATTCGAGAGGTCAAACAAAACAAGACCTTCATGCTTACTTAAAGGTTTTTCACCTGAAGTTGTCGACTGTTTTTTCACCCAGCAAGTACAGTACCCCCCCCCACTTTCTCAAATGAAAATAATTAAGGCACTGAGACTTTTAAGGACTTTTCTGGAAGTCAAAGTGAGATTTAAAGGCTGATCCCATAGCCCTGCTCCTAGGTGGGCTTCCTCTCAGCTGCAGATGCCTGAAGGGCAGACATCAGAACTAATTGTTATGGGCTCCCAGTGAAGTGAAACGGGCATTTCAATTTACATGACCTAATTTAGATGTTGACTTGGAATGATGTAAACTGTCCAGGAGATGTGTCGGTTTCTTCCCTGTGAACTGTCCAGGAGATGTATCAGTTTCTTCCCTTGGCCTAGGGAAACCTAGGGTGATAAACTAAGAGCTAGGTTTTAGATCTTTAGATTGAGATGAGCCAAATCTGCTCTAAGTACCAAGCTGGCTTCCCTCCCATAGCAGGATGGATTTGGAAACTTTTTCCTACCTCATCTGATGTGACATCAGAGAGCTTGAGTCACTGGTTCCAGGAGTTGGGGCAGAGAAGAAGAGAACTCACTTCTCCCCAAAATCATGTGCTGTCTGCAACTGTATAGCTAGTTCCCTTTGTTCAAGAGCAATTAGTGTTGAGAAAGCACTCTGTTCATAAAGTAATATTGAAAAAACCAAAACCTGTCTTAATTAATGATCAGCAGAGTGAAATTCAATTACCTACTCATTTCCCAGCTGCTGTTTTGGAAGGAACAGATTTTTAGCTGAAACCTTGTTCATTCTTCTTTGCTGTTGTCAACAACAAGCTATAAACAGGAGAGAAGGAGCAGAGGTTTTACTGTAAGCTACAGCTGCAGGTGTAGAGCATACATTGCAGCCTCGTAAAGCAGTGTAGGAACCATAATAGGAATCATGGGAAGCATTAGGAAACAATGCAAGGAAACAGCATCTCAGAAATGAACTACTGAAAAATTTCCAGTTTATATTGGGTTTTTAATTCATTGAGTAGCCTTGGAGTAAATGTGCAGGAAATCGTTATGGTTTGTATCCCCTGTTTGGAGAAGCTGATCTGGAGGGTTTACACTACCCAAAGTGAGCTGCATGCGTTCCATTATCAAGAAAATAAAGGAGGAAGGAAATTTGGAAGGAACACAGAGGGGGAATCATAAATGAATGTGAATAAGGAAGGAATGTAAAAGGGGAAAAGATAGATCTGCTGTGAAAGATCCATATGTTAATCCCAGTTGCTAAGTGGCTTAAAAGAGGGACGGATGATTGCAAGCAACTGAGTACCACAGCTCGGTGACTGCTCGCTGGAGACCAGGGGTGTGCTCCAAACCCTGTGCAATTTGAGGTCAGACAGACTCCTTGGCCACCGTAAAAACAGTGTGAGTGAGCTTTCTCATCACAGGGACAACAGTTCGCTTTCAAAGGCCAGAAAGCTTTTGTTTCAGGGTCTGGCATTCGAAAATGCTTACTCTAATTAGCAAATAGTTGTAAGTGTTGTTACTAGGTACTTAAAAATAGTGAACTGTAACAGGATATTTCTAATAGCTGCAACTTGCCAAATCCTTCTAAGTTTTTATAAATTAAAATATCTTAGAAAATCTTTTCTCCCTCTTTTTCATAGAATTAACCCCTGCATCTAGTAAACATGCATTTTTCTGGGTTGACAGCCCCAGACTATAAGGTTTTGTCTATAACTTTTGTAAACCACTCTATTGCATTTTCCTGCTTGCATATTCTTCACCTTTAATCTCAGCTGCACCAGTGTAAAAACCTGTCCGCGTTGCAGAGGTACTTCCACGCGTGCTCTTCCTCTGCCCCCAGTATCAACCAGACACCCTCGGCTCTCACTTGTGCCAGCCCTGGCTTCCTCGCCTCCCTCGTGAGCTGAGTCAGCCTGCTCAATGGGAAGAAAACTGCGGGCTCCGTTTGCTGTGCTGCTTGCGACAAGCGCAGAGGCAGAGGGAAGGGAGGTGGTGGCAGCGTACAGCAGGGAGTTGGGGATGGTGGGGGTGTCAAGAGCCAGGCTCTTCTTTCTGGTGGCAATGTAGGTCAGACGAGTTCAACCTGCAAAACCTCACCTTTAGTCCTGCCCCTCTCTGACTTCTCCCTCTGGGACATTCCTCACCTTCCTGCCTTTTTAGTTTTCTCCCTTTTCCGAAGCTTCCTCTGTTTCACCCCCAAGTACTTTTCCTAGTCTTTTTCTCTGTACCTTCCAGATGGGGGTTTCTCATCTCCCCCATACTACTCTTTTCACTTTGGCATATTTATGGAAACATACCCCACCATGTTTTAATCTTACCCTTTGGTGGTGTTTAGCTTGTCCTTTCACGTTGATCATTTTCAGAAGATACGGCTAAAAATAAGGTGGTGATGCTACAGAACTTCAGGGCAGAATACCATACACCTCTCCCACTGCAGGGCAGAGGCAAGAGATTTGGAGTCACAGCATATGCAAAACCATGTATTTGAGATAAATAAAAAGCAGAACTGCAGAAGGAAAAATAAAGCATTAGGATTTTTATTTCTTTAAAAAAAGCCAAAAAAACCAACCCAACCCCAACACTTTTTGTTCTGTTTTGCCTGCCTGCTTGTGGAGGTCCTGATGATTTGAAATGTTTGCTATGTAAAGTTTCTTTCTGTTGGGTGCTGCTTTCTAATACATGCTCTGCAGCTGCTCAGATCCCTGCCTCGATTTCCATGAAGGGCAACAGCACAGATTGTTCACCCGAGAGACAAAAATGGACTTTATGGGTAAATGCAGATATTGTCTTCTTTGACCTCACCACACTAACTGAAAATTACCTCCCTGCCCATGGGAACTCCTAAGGATGATTTCCTCTGCAATAGGAATTAACATCCATGGAAAATCCGTATCTGGAAGCATCTTCAGAACATATAAACCCATTTATCTTTCCAGAATATAGTCCGAGTTATTTTACTTTTTCTTTTTTTTTCCCCAAAATACCTTTTCCTTTTTTTTTCTTTCCCAGAAGAAGTCTGTTAGTTTTGTTTATGGATAATCCAGTGCACTGGTAACACCTTTGTCTAGAGGATAGGTCAGAAGCAGTTAAACTCATCATGCAGCACTAGAATAAGGCCACTTCCTCAGAGAACGACTTGAGAGAAACTGGGGGGGTTACTGTGCTGAGACAGATTTGTGCCAATCACTTAGAAATGATTAAAAAGATCGAAGAGGGCTCAGTCAATCATCTCGCCTGTCCCTGGCTGCGCTCTGCTGAGGTCATGCCAGACGGAGGGAGGTTTATGGTTTTTTAATCACTACCATCGATGGAGATGCCACAGCCAAGTCACGTAGAAGACCCTACTAAAGATAACACCGCAGGATTCAGCTTTCCTTCAGAATTTGCTTCGTTTTCTACAGTTTGTGTAAACCTGCATTCACAAAATAACAAATAGGCCGTGAAACATCGACTCCTTTTTCAAAGCCTACATGCTCAAGAATTGTGAGCCAGTTCTTTCAAATCACGTACTAGGAAAACATTAATGAGAAAGTTAGTTTTATTTATTTCTCTCTCCTTAACCTTTAGGTCCTCGCTTGCAGGACCGGGCTGGCACCGTCGAGCTCCAGGTGCTGCGGTGGCCAGCTCGGGCAGCTCGGCTCCACGCCGTCAGCCGGCGTCGGGGACCACCCGGGACGATCCGAGCCGGGCACAGAACCCCCTACCCAAGCGCCCCCCTCTCCTCTTCCGTNGGTGTGTGTGTTTTTGCGTGAGGATGCGTTTTGGGGGAGTCCCGGGAGCCCCGTCCGGCGCTGCGCTGCGTGTCTGTCGCTGTTATCGCAAGTGGAGCGACGGGACGAGCCAGCAGCCTTCTCGATATGACCGGTTCCGGCACCGCTCCCGCTGCACTGGCGATAGTAACACCCTATTTTAGTTTCCTTCACAAGAGGTTGTGCTGTTGAGAAGCCACTTCCTTTCTCCCAGCCTTATTAGGAGCATTTTCTCGGGTGCTCGAGCAGAAAAAAAAGAAAAAAAACAACCCCAAACCGCATACAAACAACCAGCTGCCTCCTCTCCTGAAGTCCTAAAGAGCTGCTAGCACGAGTAATAGCATGCGAGGTCTGATGCTGATTTCGTTTACACTCGTGTAAATAACGGATGATTTTATTGCTGTCGGTGGAGTTCTGGGGGAGCTGTCAGTCAGAACAGGCTTGCTTGGCTGCTTCTGGGGAGTCCGGCTGCTGGTGCTGCAAGGATGGGTTGCTGAGTACGTCCCTTACGGGCCACACCGTCCTCTGCTTTACTCACTGGGTTTGCTTTGATTCTGTCAGTGCTGGCCATTAAAGTTCTGGTTTGATCTTGCCTGGTTTTTAAATCTTACATGAACAATTGGGAGTAGAAGAGGTTGTTTGCCTTTATTTCTTTTTTTGGAGGGGTGTATAACGTCTGTAAATACACCCACTCAGCTGTATTAGTGCAGTCGGCTACTGGAGTAGCACTACAGCTTTTAGAGGTATGGCATGTTGACTACAACAGTTTCACAGAAGCAAGTATGTTTTGTATCAGGAATGAGCAGTGACAGTGGTTTCACTGGGAAGCTCAGTATGATGCACCAAATGAATTGGAACCTCTTCTTTTAATTGGGTAATCGCCCTGTTCATATTTACACACGCAGAGACCAGTGACAGTCACGTCACATGCCAGCTCCATGAAACTTTTATTACTTCCTGTGATTGTGCTTGTCAGTCTACCACTAACTCCTAGTTACAGACGCATGATTGTTTCTGTCAGTTGGGTCTCGGTCCGTTTTCTTGCCGGCAGCAGACAGTGCATTAAGTTCAGGTCAGCAGGCATGCAAACGAAAAAGCAGGATGGCCAACCATCTCAGATGATCACTACCCCTACTCTTTGACTGCTCTGTGTTACAGCAAAGGGGAAATTATGCACCTCAACACTTGAAAGTATTTCTTACCATCTTTAGATGTGTTTCAATAATAAAGTAACACCACGTATATGCATCTAGGGGGGAGTTTGGCAGGTGATGTTAGTGGTTTGTTTAGAGAATATGGATCTGGATGCTTTGCATTATCCGTGCGTGGTCTGTGAACAGCCTGACTGAAAACAAATATCTGTTGACCTAAAGGTAGGCTAAGGCTTCAGAGCTTTGTTGGATTGAGGCCTTCTAATTACTGCTTAAATGTAACTTTCTCACTAATGTTGAATAATTGTGTGGTGCAAATACAAACCAAGTTCCTGAATTGTTTTGATAAGTGCAAAATAAAAAAATATACAGTATTTAAAATAATAGTCTTTGATAGCAATTATTTTATTGGCAGAATATAGTGATTTCTTTGGTGGGCTTTTCTTTGCTTTTAGGGACTGATAATTAAAGTTTCATGGTTTTCCTAAAAGCTCATAAGGAAGCATCTGCAGTAGTGTCTTGGTCAGATCAGCAGTGTGCTTTTGAAAGGCCTCTCCCAGTCTTGTGTGCCTTGGTTCATGCCTTGGGGCAATCCTAGAATGCTGGGAAACAGCACTTGTTAGGTGGTGCTTAACTGCTGCTGGTGCTGCTCAGTGCCTGGAGGTTATTTGAGCCTTGGGACCAAGCTGGAGTCAGCTTGAGTGTAAACCGTTGAAGTTGGTGTGGTCTGTGCAGCTCCTTAGCTTTGCCATGCACTGCTGCCAGTGGGACGAGGTAATGTCACCATAAATCACCAGGGATGCTACTGTCATGCTGAAGCTTCGTGGTGCAAGCATGAAGTTCAAGCACAACCTCGAGAAAGACAAGAATTGAAGGCTGTGACATCAGTGGGAATGATCACATAACCTAGAGAAAGTTTGATCCAAGGTATATTGAGTGTGATTGGGATGACTGATAATTATGTCGTACTTGGAACTCAGCACTGGTGTTGACTTAACAAAAAGCTCCTGTAGGCAAAGAGGTAATTTTAACTAGATGAAACATTTTTTTTTCCTCAGTGCAAAGTAAAGTAAAAGAAATCAGCCAGCTGCATATAAGTAAAATAACTAACTAAGTGAGAGTAGGTTAAAAAAATGGGGGGGCGGGAGGAGGGGCACTTGCACCAAGTCACAGGATAATTTTTCTTCCCCTCTTAATATCTTTTCACCAGCCCAGAGACCTTTGAGAGCTTCTCCCTTCCTGATAGTGATACCTATATAGTAATTTTTATGAAAACTTGTAGAAAATTGAATAATATCCCAGCCTCACTGTGTGTTGCCAGGCCAAGCTGTATGCTTTAATTGACAGACCTAGATTAGTTTTACCTGCCCACTGATCATCTCTCTGGATTCACTCTCATTTACAAGGTGTTTTTGCTGTTGTGGTGTTTATAACTGATACGAAGATCTCCAATTATTCCAGAACATATTTCAGATTGTTTCATTAAAAGAGGTGGCTACCTTCCTTACTTGAGATTTCTTCCTGTTGTTTCTTAAATTCACATGGATGTATTTTGTTTGGTTTTAGCAGCATTTATAGGAGGAATTAAAAGCTGCTTCATCTCTTTTTTTTTCTAAAACCCCAGAAATCAATATTGTACTTGGTTTAAGAGATCTTGAAATGTAGGTTTTTTACATATGTGAAGAAAAGACTCAAAATAGTCTTAAGTATTTCCCAACCAACCAGCCCTTCTTCAGTGGTCCTAAGCAGGAGTCTTGAAGTGTGATCTGGTTTGGATATAGTTGTTTTAATCTTGCTGTAGCATCTTGAATCTTGTTCTGTCTTGAAACATTTGCCAGAGGGGATTTCCCTGAAGGGAAAGGACGTTTTCCCTGATGAGGAAACTCTGGCTGTCTTTAACCAGGGAATATGAGAAACTGGGGATGAGCTGGAACTGGAAGTGGCCACCATGACCTGTGGGGCACCCCAGGGGATTCATTTAAAGAGAAAGTGTGTGACTCCTCCTTGGGGCCAAAAACTGGGAGTTCTGGGAGCCAGAGCAGAGGGGATTCATGGGTCCCTGGAGGACACAAATGTGAGTTGCTCTCTACTGCTGATAAAGAGGTCACCTCCAATTCAGATGTCAGAGTATTTTGAGAAAAGAAGGGTCTCTCCTTGCTGCCAGCAGTATTTGGGGTATTGTCTCATCTTGCGTGTTGGCGCAGCCTGCACCCAGCTGACCCTTTGCTGGTGTGGTGGGCAGACTTGCTGCTCACCCTTAACATCCTAAAAAACCCCTCAGTCTGTGTAGAAGGATGGAGGAACAAAAGGAACAGTTTGTGAGGGAAAATGACATCAGTAAACTGCAAAATGGCCTTCTGGAGCGCAGAGGGAGTTAGAGAATAATGGACATTTTCCTACAATATTCTAGTTGTAATTACTAATTATTACTCATAACAATTAGATTACAGCATATTTCAAAGCGGAGTAGCGAGATTGGTGGTGACACTGTGAAGCTGTAAGCTCAAACTGTAAAAACCTCCTCGTGAGGAGGACTCAAGCACTGACATCCTTCCTTGCTTGTTTTTTGCAAGAATCTGTTTTCTTTAAAGAGAGTTCCTTGTCATTCTGATTTCAAGACACGTTGCCTGAAGACTTGAGCCTTCAGCCACTCATGGGTTTTAACAACAAAATTATGTGCCACAAGCAGACCACATTTATTATGGTGATTGGAGTAAAAACTACAAGTAATTTATCTTACAGGACTAATAAGAGTGCTGCCTGTACCCAGACCATTTGTCTGGTTTCTCTCTCTTCCCAGTGGGTGTGCCAGCAAGAAGCAGCCCAGAAGCAGACCAGACCAGTGGGTATCCAGGTCAACCATGATGTACATTTGCAGTCAGGTTTGGGGAGGTGGGATTCAGGCAGTGCTTGATGTGAGAGTAAGTTTTTGCCCAGCAGGCTCTAAAATTTAAATGTGTCTGCTCCACGGGAGGTAACTGCTTATTTTCTTGTATTCTGAGTGCTTGAAGGCAGAGTTAACTCGTTCAAAGAAATTAAATCACTCTGTAGGTGTTAGTTTGCTTCACAATTTTCTAATTTGAAACCTCCAACTTTTCTCAGGTAAGGAAGCTACAGAACAGGCATCTAGCAGTCGAACAATGGTCAAATGTCAGATTGCTGGCATCTGACTCTCAGATTTTATTCAGAAGGGGCTTACTCTGACCTCCTGCAATTTGGATGTTTTGCAGGAGGAATATAACTTCTGATTGCAGCTGAGCCCAATCCTTCATTCTCCATTTGGGTGAAATTCCCAGTGACAGCGATGATTCATTCCTACACTTACGCAACATCTGAAAGTGCTTTTATTGCTAATCTCTAAAGAGCATATATAGATGTAGGAAACGAGCACTCTTGGTCGCTCAATAGTGAACACCAAGGCCAAGCTTTGATTGGGATTGATGGAATCTGAAGGGAGTTCAGCCAGCTTTTATCTGCTGTGTAAAGTGGCCATGAGCTCACGCCAGAGAGCTGGGGGTTGAGGGGAAGAGATGAAGTGAAGAGCTCTTCTGTGTGTCACAGCCTTTTAAAAAGTTGCAGGAAGTGGATTTCAATTTGGATCAGGTAAGCACATGAAAATTTGATGCATTCCTGGAGCTCTCCACACATGTAGATAGGAGTGTCCTTCCAGTTGTGTGGAGAAGAAAAGATGGGGCAGCTGCAGATTGAGTTTGGCAGGGTTTACTAGGTCAGGTGCGGAGCCGTGCTGATGTGGTGGGCATCTCAGTCTGCTCCCACATGTTGACTAGGAATATCCAGCTGGCCTGAAGTACGGAGGAAATTGCCCACCTCATGGATAGAGAGCAAGAGGTAAAGCTTCTCCTTCATTTGGTTTCTCTGCCTGTCTTTACATTTACCACTGCAGCACAATTGCAGTTCTTGTCATAGTACTTACAAAGATGCTGTTTAATAAAACTCCACCTGAGTGGAGCTTCAGGTTTTTTATTCAGAGAGGCACACAATCATCCAGCTCTGATGTGATCTGCTTCCCTGGTACAATTTATTCTGATTATGCTTCTCCAAGAGATTTAATAAGCCATCTATTGTCCTTTGTAAGCTGCTGGATGAATGAGGTTTTGGGCTCAGGATACTGAGGAAGTCTACTTGAGGAGCAAGGTCATCTGTGGCCAAAATTGGCAACCTGTGCCTGTGAGGAAGGTTAGCCATGCAGATGGAAACTGAGGATTTCAGGCTCTGTTATGCCCTTTTTTGGTGATTTTTAAGGAACGCTCTTCTCTAGTCCTTTTGATTTTTTTTTCCTGTTGAAATACTTCTCTTCTTAAAAGAACTGAGGTGTGGAAACACATGCTAACCTTTCAAAGCTGTTCAGATGAGAAGGTGGTATGACAGAAAATTATCCTGAAGTAAAAATGTTGGGCTCTGTGTGGTTGATATTTCTCTCCCAGGCTGATGTTTTGTGTTTCAGTTCTGCTTCCCAGAACTTTTTTGAGATTTGCAGGCCCATTTTTACACTTCTTTCAGCCTGAAGAGTGCAGTTGTGTAAATGGAAGATTATTGCAGTCATAGATATATTCAGATAGTTGGTTCTACTTTTATTTACCTTCAGTTGCATATCAGTTAGCTTTTATGCTGGAGTGTCTGCATACTGCTTTGAAGAAGGAGGTTACTCGCTTGAGAGATTTGTTTCTGTTGTTTTAAATATAGTAAAGTGCATTTGCTGGTGATATTTTTTTCAAATTTTTGACTTAACACATACATTTCAAATAGAAATGACACCTAAGAAGCAATCTGTTTTACATGGCCTGCCCACAGGGTCTTTTGAACACCTTTGAACAACTTCTTTTGTTTCTCTGTGAAGCACCTCTGCCTTTCACGGAGTAGGATGCCTGTGCAAGGGCTGTTTGCTGCTCCTGTTCTAATGGAATACCTGTACCTGCAGCAAAACCACGGATGAACTCTCAGTGGCTTGGAAATGATGTATTCAGAGTTCAAATTTCACACTCTTCCTGCCTTTTGATGACATTTGAGAATACAGAAAGGCAGTTCACTCCATGTAGTGAAATGGCTTTTTCTTGTCTGGAGAATACAAAAGGTGTGCATGCATTGTATTGCTTACAAAAAGAAGCTGACAGCCTTTCTCTATCATGTGTTGACTGATGAATCCATGCAGTTCCCACTGAGTTTCTCTAAAAGGGTCTCAAATCTAAATGCTCCTTTGGGAGACACCCTGGTCTTGCTAGGCATGGCTGACTCAAAAAGAAAAACAAGGAATGTTTTTCTTGCTAACTTTTAGTATCTAAAAGTTATCGACAGCGCACAGTTAAAAGGATTTCCTGAATATATCCTCTGCTAAATCAGAAAGTGTTAGCAAATATTAATGGAGAATGGAAGATTTCAGCAGTACTTAAATAGATGGTAGTAATGTTCAGTTGCTAAGGGCAACGTAAGTAAAGTTTGGGTTTGCTCAGGCTATGGTGCCCTCAGGTATGCAGGTAGAGTAAGTGCTGATAATAACTACCTGTGAGATAGTCTGCTGGGTTTTCATACTTGAATGCTTTCCATTTTTGAAGAAAGGGGATGAATCTTTGGAAATTATACTGAAGGCTGTTTGATATTTCATCATCCAATTGAATTGTTTACTTTACCTAAATCTATTATCAATCACCTTTGTTATGCTGTCAGGAAGGCAGATGATTCTATGATTTTATGGCTGCTATTAGGCTGTGTAGTTCCACTAGATTAGAGCCCCTGGTTTTGTTTATTGTGGTGATCAATTCTTTTTTTTTTAAAATCAAACATCTTGAATGGCTAAATATGTCTATAGGTACCTGGTGTGTAGCACCCAAACTTTTGCCTGGTCATCTGTATCTCCTGAAACTTGCAGTTATTTTCTTTCCACGTTGATTTTACAAAGGTTGACATATAAAATGCAAGCAACTTTCTAAATAAGTTATCAGATTTGCTTTAGAGACCTAAATTAGGTGATGTTCAATATTGATTATTTCTCCTTTTGCCTACTAGGATCTAAAAGCTCCTGTTATGCTCATCCAAACGTGACTTGGCATATGGATTTGGTATCCTTGCAGGCTGAAATTCTCATTCAAGTAGATTACTGTCTTTTTTCCAGTCTAGTCCTATTAATAAATATCCTGAGGCTTGCAAAGCACTTTGTTGTTTAAACACAAGCTGTGGAAAAGAATCTGAAGATAATAATTTGATAGATGGATATTGAACTTGCTTAAAAACTTGGACATAGTTTCATACTTTCCAGGTGGGGTCTTGAGTGAGCACAGTATACAGTGATATCTGTATGAAAACCTACATCAAACCATAAACAGATTGTGTAGAGAAAAAAACCACAAGTACTTTCAGCCAGGTCCTGTTCCTGCTGAAATATGTCCCAGTTCTTGAAGCAGATGTTGAGTCCAGCTTTGTGCAGAGGCCACACCCTCTGTTTCCCTTGGCAAATTGTCTCACATTCCAGCGACCCTCTGGGCAAAACATCCTTTAATTGGTACTGTGGCCTTAAATTTTTCCTTAGAACGCTGTGATAAATTGTTCATGTCCTATAACATTGCAGGCTGTCATTGATATTTGCATACTGTGATTATGCACCCCTTTAATGCCAGCTTTTGTAGCTGTACAGGTTGAATGTTGGAAATACTCCTTTCTATGCAAGCTGTTCTAAGTCAAAGTGAGTGATTTAGTTTAGTGTGGAGTGTGGTACTCAGGAACTTGTGGTGGAATGTCAGAGAATTTGTTGATTGTCAAGCAGAGATCTCCATGAGTAATTGGGGAACCCCCTGATGAGGTAGTTGCTTCCCCTCCCAGATGCTTGATTCTGTGGTCTTTCCTTGTGAGTGTTTCATACGTGGGTTCAGAGGCTGTTCTGGCATCTGAGCACATCTGGACAAATGGTAGAAACAGGTGGTAGGAGAGGAAGAGCATGACTTGGCTTTTTGATGGAGGGTAGGTCTCTTTCAGAGTTGCAGCTTCTGAATCTCTTACTACTTACTGTGTTATCCTTGCAAAGGTAGGGCTAGGAGCAGTGACCAAGGAGATTTTGTTTCAACCCGTGAGCAGTAAGTGTGAACCTCAGGAGCTGCCCCTCCAGTGAAGGATGTGAGGATGTATGTATCCTGAAGATGTATTTTCACTGGAGATATGTCTGGCATACACCTGCATAGCTCTTGGCATCATTTAGATGACAGGCAGTGAGTCTTAACCCTTCTGTTCAGCTCAGGGATGGGAGGTGACCCCTTTTTAGTAGGGAGCTGCTGACTGATGTCCTTGTAACCTCAGGGCTGAATTGACCTGCTGCTGCTGCTGCCTGCCTGGGGTGACAGCTGGAGGAACACCAGAGACTGCTGCTAGTGGGGGTGTAGCACCACGTAACAGCTGAGCACTGCATCCCGCACCTCCTCTTGCGTGTGATGTACAGAAAGACTAAACCATCCAGGAGCAAACAGTGAAGTCCTGAGTCAATCCTGTTGGCACATCCTGCCAGTTTGGGATTTAAAACCACTGGGTTTTCCAAAGGCCCTTCGTGGTCTCTCTTTTTCAGCAGGAAGCAAAGTCCTGCTCAGTTTGAGCTTCAGGGCGCACAGGGTTTTGTTTTCTTTTGTTTTGTTTTTTTCAGGCAAGGATTTTGCTGGTGCATCGTTCTTGGCAGGTAGCTTGTTCTGGGCTTTTTGGTTTTCAAGTGGCTGGGTGACCTCACAGTTGGATGTTCTGGGTGTGAGAAGTGAGACTGCTGGTGATGAGCTTTGGTTTTTTGGAATTAATGAGGAGCATCAATATCAATTCCTCTATAAACATTTATGGATTTTTTTTAAATGTGCTTATTCTGCAGTGTATTCAAGACATCTGTTTTAGATTGACATAAATCTGAAATTCAGTCTGAAGGCCACAGGAAAACAGTCTAATTAACGCAAAGTTGAGGAATTTACCTCTCTTGCCCCCTTATCTATCTTCTCCAGAATTCATTTTAGTCAGAATTTTCCATACACAACTTCACAGCCCATGTGAAGCAGTGTCAAATTCTGTATTTATGGGAATTTAAGACGATAAAAATGTTACAAGAGGGCAGAGTCAATCAGAATCTGGAGAAAAGGAGTAAAAAAAGAACCAACTGTTCAATCCTTCTCCATAATTACACATTTCTCTGTCTTTGGTTTTGGGTTTTGTTTTTTTTTTACTAAACTTAAGAAGAGTGTGAGTTGCTCACATTTCTTTACAGAAAAGATGCTGTTGTCTTTTCTGATTACTGCTCAGCTGATGATTCACCTTCTGGCCAGTTATTTTTGGGGAGAAAATCTCTCTGCTGTGAGTTTGCTAATGGAGAATAATTGTCCCAGTACAAGTGAGTTGTGACATCAGAAGTGGTCCTTGCAACTCTTTGATTATCTGCCAGTCCTGTAGTCTTTGAAAGCATTCCTTCATATCAGAAATTTGGGAGTCTCCTTTTATTGATTCTTTCTGCATGAATTTGTTTGTTTTCAGTGATGCTGAATAGAGTCGCGTATTTTACTTCTGGAGAGAGTACGTAGTGGCTGGAGAGTATTTAAATCCTTCAGTGCCAGAACAGCATTTCAGGCTAGAAATGAGCATCATCACAGTCTGCCTGTAAATTGGACAGGATTGTGACCTTTCCTACAGTGCCATGAATTGGAGTTTTCTCATACTCTGTGTGACACCATTTTGCATCGCTTCTCACCTAAGCATTTCCATCATCCACTTGCCATCTTAAATGTCTTTACTAATCTGGGCACTTCTGTGATTTAAAGATTCTTGGGGAGACCTTATTGTGGCCTTCCAGTATCTGAGACCTACAAGAAAGCTGGGGGTGGGGGGTAGGGCCTTTTTACAAGGGCTTGTAGTGATGGGATGAGGCACAATGGCTTCAAGCTTGAGGAGGGTGGGTTTAGCCTAGAAATTAGGAAGAAGATCTTCACCATGTGGGTGCTGAGAGACTGGAACAGGTTGCCCAGGGAGGTTGTGGATCCTCTATCACTGGAAATGTGAGGTTGGATAGGGCTTGGAGTAACCTGGTCTGATGGGCCATGACCCTGCCTGTGGCAGGGGGGTTGGAACCAGGTGATCTTTAAGTTCCCTTCCAAACTGTTGCTGCCTGGGTTGGGTGGTTGGTTTTTTGTTTGCTTCTTTGTTTTCATTTTTTTTTCACTTTGTTTCTTACGTAGTGTTGCCAATACAAAATACCAGTAACTGTTACTATGCAGCAAAACTCTTTGAATGGTGTTGCAACTCCTTTTTTCTTCTGCCACTGGAAAAGGTGAAGGACAATATTTCTGTCCCTAGAGTAAGCAGAGAGTAATTGAAATGCACACAGAGAGCACATGTGATGAGTAACAAGAGTAACAAGCTGCTGTGTTTTTTTTTTTGTGGTGGGTTTTCTTTGTCTGTGTGTGTGGTGTTCCCCCCACCACGGTCTCTTGAGCATAACCCCAAAGTGCTTGGCCAGAAATATTACTGCCAGGAAGCCCTTATAATTATTGTCTAGGAGTATAAATATGGTACCTGTTAACTTGTATTTAACATTAAGCAAAGTTTACTTATATCTTACTTCAGTTTATTTTGTACCAGTTGTTTACATTGTTTGCTCTTTATGTCTGGAAAAGGAATTCCAAGTGAAGAAACCTTGGTGAATTTCTTTCCTTTAGTAATGTGTTCCTGTGGATTTTTTTGTTTATTGCCTTTTTTATAAAGTTCTCTTAAATTGTCTCTTGCAAGAAAGTGAACAAATGACCCATTGTGAAATGCAGATGCTCTGTAGGTCGTCCACACCAATCTCGTAAAAACTGTGCAGAGCACATTCTCAGTCCACACATTATTAGTCCAACTTATACTGGGTTATTTCTGGTGGAATATTTACCCTTTTATATAATTTTCTAGCCTTCACTGCATTTTTAGTGTTAAATATCATGTAGTTGGCTATTAGCAATTATTTTAAATAATTACATATATTTAATATTATTGATTAGATTATTTTATATTAATATTAAACGTGAGGTTCTGCAAATTAGAACATCCCTTGTATGTTTGATCTCTTCTCTAACACTGTTACTCTCTTAAGGATGCTAGGCCAGGCTAAGTCAAGGTTTTGTTCACAGTATGTATTCCAGGTGCTCTAGCTCAAGTTTTCTGAAATGCTGCAGTTTTGCTCATGGTGAGCTCTGGAGTTATCTTCTTCATCTTGACCACTCTGATCACCTTCTGTGTTGGTATGACTGGCTGGGTAGATGAGGGAAGGGCAGTGGATGTTGTCTGCCTTGACTTCTGCAAGGCTTTCAACACGTTCTTCCACATCATCCTCATAGATGAGTTAGGAGGTGTGTATCAGATGAGTGGACAATGAGGTGGATTGAGAACTGGCTGAATGACAGAGCTCAGAGGGGTGTGATCAGCAGTGCAGAGGCCAGCTGGAGCCACATAGCCAGCGGTGTTCCCCTGCATCATCTTGTTCAACATACTCATCAATGACCTGGATGAAGGGATGAAGTGTCACCTCAGCAAGTTTGCTGGTGATACAAAACTGGGAGGAGTGGCTGATGGACCAGGAGGCTGTGCTGCTTTCAGCACCTGGACAGGCTGAAGAATTGGGCAGAGGTTAACCTAATGAAGTTCTACAAGGACAACTGAGGATGAATAACCCCATACGTGTTAAAGGTTGACCTGCAGGAAAGCAGCTCTGAGAAAAATGATGTGTGTGTCCTGCCTGATGAACAAATTAACTGTGAGCCCACAGGATGCTCATGTGGCCAAGAAGGCCAATGGTGTCCTGGGGTGCATTAAGAAGTGTGACCAGCAGGTTTGAGGGACACTGTCCTCCCTATCCATCCTGCCTTAGTGAAGCCACATCTGGAGTACTGTGTCCAGTTCTGGTCTCCCCAGTTTTCAAGAGGCAGGAAAAGACTAGAGAGAGAGTCCAGTGGAGGGTTATAAAAATGATGAGGGGATGGGAACATCTCTCTTATGAAGAAAGGCTGAGAGACCTGGGGCTGTTTAGCCTGGAGAAGACTTGAGAGGGGACCTTATTAAGTGTTTACAAATATCTGAAGGGTGGGTATCAAGTAGAAGGGACCAGTCTCTTCTCAGTGGTGCCCTGTGGTAGAACGAGGGGCAATGGACACAGACTGTAACACAGGAAGTTCCACCTCAACAGGAGGAAAAACTCCTTTTCTGCGAGGGTGACAGACACTGGAACAGGCTGCCCAGGGAGGTTGTGGAGTCTCCTTCTCTGGAGATTTAAAAATTGCCTGGACACATTCCTGTGCAACCTGCTCCAGGTGTTCCTGCACTGGCAGGGGGGTTGGACTCGATCATCTCTAGAGGTCCTACCTCCAACCCCTACTGTTCTGTGATTCACCGGAAGCAGATTTTAGTCATGGCTTCTGAAAAATTCACCAACTTGCACAGCTGCTTGACATGGGCGAGGATGGTTTCAGAGTTCTCAGAATTACTTAAGAGGTCTTTGTTGAAAATAAGTTGTATCCATTTACTCTTTCCATTCCCATTTATACATGGCCTCTCTTCTGCTGCATCATGCTGTGTTGTGGCTCCATTTGCTCCCCTCCACTCCCCAGCACACACACAAAAAATCTTATGTGGTACCTCTTTCTTCCACACAGACTTATGAATGGTCTGTTAGAAATTATTTGGTTAGGTTACATCTCTGAGGTGTGGTTTAGATTCTGTGGGAGGGCAGGGTTCTTCTGAATATGGGTGGGTTTTTTTGGTGTTGGTTTTTGTTTTGCTTTTGTTGTGGCGTTTTTGGTGGTGTTTTGGTTTTGTTGTTGTTTTGTAAGTAGTCTAGCTAGTAACTTGTATCTTGCAATGAAAGCTCAAATTATGGAATCGGGTTTTTTCCTTCTTTAGAGTGCCTTGTATATGGTCCTATATCATTATTACACCTGAAAGCATGGGATTTTGTGAAAGAACCTTTACTGATATTTTTAGTTCTCAAGAATTCAGTAATTCTTCTATGATCAGAAGAAATTTGAATCCTATTTCTGTTCTTGATTTCATTAAAACAGCAGGTCCTATAAATTTTCTTGATAATCATTGACATTGTGTGCTGAAAAACTGAATTTCTTTCTGTATGAACTGACACAGTAGTGTATTCTGTACGAGAGAGAATAGCAATAAAAATACACGTTCCTTGCTTTAAAAGGCAAATTAAACATTGATTTTTATCTCTGGCAATCAGCACGCAGGTGGAGTTGAATGTTTGAAAGCAAACTGTTGATCTGAAACATACCTGGTCATCTAGAGATGGTCATTAACTGCCAGTCAGAGTGTACCCTGTTTGAGTAACCGTGCCAGATCCTTAGGGTAACCTTTGAGTTCTCTTTTTTAGAGGTCAGTTCCATAGTTTTTAATGAAAAGCAGTTTATAAACTAATAGGAGCAGAGCTTGGATGTGTCTTGGTCTGTGAAGTATATAATGTCTTTTAGTGTATTCAGACTTAAGAGTGTGTCTGTCCTTGGTTTTCCCAAATAACCTTGTTAATATTCTTGGTGATTCATCTTGCTGTTTTCTGGCATGAAACTTTTTTTCTCCCAACTAGTGGTAATACTACTCAGTTTTCTGTTAACTCAGTAGAATTTGTATTTATCTATTAAGGATGCAAAAGCAAGCGGGAAAAGAGGAGGGCACATTTATTCTGGGATAAGTATCTGCAGTTAATGGAGTTACTGTGAGGAATTAATGTGTTTGGCTATTCATATTCTTTAATTCCACTTGAACTGGCCTCTAGCTATCTTTGTGGATCCATTTTTAAAGCAAGCACAAGTGCAACTTAAGCAGGGTGAGTGGAGCAAGGCAATAATAAATGCTCTGAGTCATCACAGTGCAAATGTAGGTATTTATATAGATAGTTAACTCTTAAGTGCAGTGTCTCAACCTGGCTCCGAAGAAGAAGATAAAAACCCAGGCCTTTTTGATTGTATTGATCAGGCAAATGAGGTTGCTTCCTTTAAATCTCCTTAGGGCTGCTTTGCCTGAAGCAGAAGGGGTGAAAGAAATGGCTGTGTATTCCCTGTCACCCATACAGTTATGATCAGGTTTCTTTGCATTTAGGATTGCCTTTTTTTGTCTGTGTTGTGCCACACACAGTTCAGATTCAGATGGTCCCAGCCCTGTGAGTGATGCTTTCAGCCTCAGGAATGGTTTTAAGTAAGGAAATCTAGTGAAGACTGACGGCCGGGACTATTCCTGCCCTACTGCATTAACCTGTTCTGAGCTACAGCAGTCTTGTTTCAAACAAGAAAACTAATGCTGTGTCCGAGTGGGCACTCTAGATGAAGTCTTACTGATGGTTTAGCTGGGTGTTTTGCTGAGCTCCATCTTCCCTCTAGCAGCTGGCCTCTTCAAGACCACTGCCTGTTCGGCCAGTACGCACCAGCTTGGTGCGTGCTCCCTGAGCGAGTGTAACTGCAAAAGAATTCCTTTTATAGAAACTGTGCTGACACTCAAAAAAGGGCTGAAAAAACTCTTGTGTTTAATGAATCCTCAGTCGTTGCAACTAATTACCAGTGGCTTGGTTTGCTTTAGTCCTGGAGGTTGTCAGCTCCCAAAGACTTCAGCTGCAGCTTTGTTTGCTCAGCATGGCCGAAGAACAAGACCTGGACATACACTCATATAAATCTGATTTATACCTGACCCTGCTGACTCACCCATGTAAGTGCAGGCCAGGCCAGGATGCAGACCTCCCTTCCCACCCTCCTAGTGAGGAGCAACCCACAAAAGATGTTGCTGTAGGGAAGGAGACCCTTGTAAACAGAAGCATGTCTGTCTTGATCATTCTCTTGTGTATATATAATACAATGGATTAGTTACATACTAGTGTGTGTTTTAATGCTCTGTTTGTATGCTGTTCTTCTATTGTTTCCTCTGCTGGAAGTATTTCAGTTGAGGTTATCCACAAGATTACCCAATCACCACATTATGATGGGTCTTTAACAAATGTGATTGTCATCGCCACCACGGGAGAGAGCGATGGAGCAAGGCTTGCTGGTTGGCCTCTACAGTGTAACAAAACTCTTCTTCTCTTGCCAGGTGATGCTTAAGTTACCTTGCTGACTCCAAGTTGTTATCCATTTTGAAATGTTTTGAGTAGAGACTTTCCTTTCATCTTGTGAAAGAGAGCAGACAGCCATTTCTGATGCAAGGTTAGATTTGCTGTCGTAATACCTGATTGTGGCTGTGGACTATTGTGGTATCTTCAGTGTTGCTGGTATTGAGATCTCACCTCTGAGTTCTAGACAATTATTTTTCAGCAATCCATTTTCCTTCCAAATCCTATCTTCTCAGTAGCAGCTTTTGTCTTTCCCCAAAAATAATTTCAAATGAAAAGAAGGAAGAAAAAAAAAGTTTCAGTTTTGACAGCAGCAGAAGCAATCACATTAGTTCTGGAAATGAAAAATACACCAACTTTGGAGAAGAAGTTAAGGTCTGTGACACGTGTGTTGGTAAAGCACAGCAGAACTTGCAATAATACCATGGATGGACGTGAGTTTTGCTCACATCTGTTCTTGCAGGAGGGTGCCTCTTCTACAGTCCATAGGCTGGATCAGCATAAAACCAATGCATCCAGAAGTGTTTCAGGTCACATAATAATTTCATCAGCCTGCTTTCTGTTGCTTTCTTTTGATGCTTGTGTACCTCTTCCCTACTTCAGGGTCAAAACTCCTTGCTGTTTGACCTTGTGCTGGGGAAAGTCTGCGATGTTCTTACAGGTCACCTCTTAGTCCCAGTTTTTTATATTTGTCAGGAGTGTTTGGTGGTTTCCTGGCTCACTTAAACTTCCCGTAAGTTTCTACCCTCACAAATGTATTGAAATTACTTCCTGAATGACCTCGGAAAGTTGTACTTGGTAAAGTTGTCTTAGTAAATCTATGGAGGTCTAACTTGAGCGCCAAAGAAAACTGGATGTTGGGGGGATAAAGAAACCCAACTACCTTTTGTTGAGCTGTTGCAAACATCCTCATGCCCCCACTGCTTTAGTGCACATCTTCCCCCCTTTTCTAGTAGCTTTAGATTGGTTTTTAGCACTTGCACTTTACTCTATTTCCTGGAGACTGATGCGATTTAGCACTGCAGAGGGACCAGAGGAAATGATCTCTTGACTGTCTATTAATTATTGTTCCCCTGAGCATCTGCTTCTTTAGAAAGAATGGCAATAGTAAACATTAAAACAAAACAACCCAGAAACAAAACACTGGAAATAAACTACTGCAATTATTACTTATGTGTTTGGCACATTAGGGGACAGATCCTTTTCCCAAAGGTCTCAGAGAAGCAGATTCATTCCGTTTTGATGAAAATCAATCTTGTAGTCAGTAATTCTTTATCCTTGCTTGAAGCATGGAATTGATTTTTTTTGGAAGGAAAATATTTGGAAAGTTTAGCAAAATTCCACTTGGCCAGTATTTAGCAGTGTAAGGCAGGGGGGACCTCCTGGGCTGTGGATCCCTGCCCCTTTCTGGTGCACGCAGCTCCGTGTAATCCCTTGCATCAACAGAGCAGCCTCCCTGTCTCAGAAGTAGGTTTTTTTGGTCTCACTCCTTCAGCTAAAGGGCTCTTCCAGAGCTTTGTGATGGATAGTCAGCATTGCAGACTGACTTAAATTTATTCTTGGGTCAACATGAGCTTTTAGCTTAAACTGCACTTTTGTGGCCCTGCTATTTATCCAGGTTTTTCCTACTTAATTCTGTTTTCTCCGAGGAAGGGGAGTTGGTGCTTTGCTGTGATGGACATCTTTATTTTGTCCCTTTACCTAGAAACTCTCCCTTACACTTACTGCTTTCTTCAGGTGGGGGCTTTCTGCACACTGGAAACAAATGTCTTCCTTGGAGGGCAGTGACAGGAGCTCATAGCATGGCCTGAAGTCAAAGAGAAAATGTCCTCTGTCCCAATCCCACCCCAACTATAAATGGAGCCTGAGCTTAGCAATTGACATCAACATTGCAGTGTTCTTCTTTTAGATGAATACCGCCCTTGGTGACCTTTTCAACTCATACTTTCTTTTTTTTTTTTTCCTCATCTTTTAAATAGATGCCTTAATCAGCTTTATTCTGCAGTTCCTCAGAAGAAGCATCCTTTCAGAGACTGAGATCTGCTGCCTCTACAGACAGAGGAGAAGGAAGCTGAGCACAAACCTCATCTTTCTCACTCTGCTGGAGTTTCCCTTGAAGTGTGTTTTGTATGGCTCCTGGCTTTGGGGATAGAAGAGGGAAAGGTGGAGTTGGGAGATAGCAAATGGTAGATGGGTGATGAAAAAAGGAAGGAAAGGGGCAAAGCACAGATGAGAGGGAAAGGTGTAGCTGAGGAGTCCCAGGGCTATTGTGTTTGGAAGCCAGCCTGCAGCCTGAGCACTGATCCCTCATAGCCCCTGCAGCCCCCTCTCCTTGCACCAGTACCCCTGGCACAGCCCAGGGGGTATAAAATCTCCTGGCTCTTGGAGCAGCACCTGTGGAAGAAGCTCCTGGATGGCTTCTTGTCACATAAAACTGTAGTTAGGTGGAGCAGATGTTTATTACTGTGGGGACATCTTTGCTTATGTGATAATTTATTTGGACCACTGCTAAAGTAACAGTAACTAGTTTTGTATGAATAGTTAAATTTGAAATGTCCAAATTAAACATTTGTCTAGGAATAGTCATGGGATGTTGTCAGTGGGAAAAATCACACTTGCCTGGAATGTAATATAGTGAACTTTGTTAAATATGTATAACTTAAAAGAAATAATATCAACTCTTTCAGTTCTTTTTCTGCTTCTCATTCATTCACTTCACTGGTGCTATTCTTTTTCTGTTTTGCCAAACTTGAGAAAATAGAAAATCTAAGATTAAAAAGACACAGAACAGTACCTGGTGTTTAAAGAAAACATATTGCAAACAGAGTTAATTCAAAAATGACATATTTTCTATTCTTATTTGCTTTATTCCTCTCCTGTGTGGAGATTTAAAATCATTGTCTTCGTGTTAAGCAGCAGCCCTTCGTGCTATGCGTGCTCACCAGGGATATGTTGCATTTTCTGGGGGAAATGTAATTTCTGCTTGTAAAATGCTAAGGATGACATTAAATAAAGGGATTTTTTTTTTTGCCTGTGGTGAATCTGAATGGGGAAAAGCAGGAACAGCTCTATGTATGCCTCATTGTTGCAAGTGTAAGTGTGCCAGCTCTCTCCTACATCTTTTTTCCCCAGGGCTGTAAAGTTTTAATAGCACTTAGCAAACTGTTCGAAGGAAATACATGCCAATATGGTTTTTAAGGACAGCATAAGGCTTTTGAAGGAGTGACTCATGCAAAGTACTAATAAATATGATCTCCCTCAAATCACTTAAAGCTGCCTATGTTGCACTACAAAGGTGAGGGGAGCTTCTAAAATGCCAAATCAAGATGAAATTGCCTTCAAGCTTGTCCATCTGTAAACATCTGTCTCGTGTAGATGAGATTAGGTCAGATTGGTGAATTCTCTGGCATTTTTTGGCAAAATGGGTCCATAAAATTGGGAAGTTTTAAAAAGCTCGGCAAAGTTAAGGAAGTTTTCATTTTTTATTTTAATATTTTAGTCACTAGGAGTACTTGAAAAATGGATTCTGAGTGAGTTTTGTGTGACATAAATGTTATTGTGCTTCCCCACCTGTTCGTGCAGTGCCAGAACAACATGGGGGTGGCAAGAAGGTTATTGCAGTTATGGTGGCATGGAAGATAGAGAGAAAGGACCTGTGCACTTGCCCTTGTCTTGCTTTAAGTTCTGTGGACAAGTTTAAGATGTGAGGTGCAGTGGGATGATGTTAGGAGTCTGCTCGAGATGCCAAATTCAGCTTGGGTCTGGAAGTCCTTAATGTTGCTAGAGCAAGAAATGCTGCTAGGAGATAGATGGATACCTGTCAATGGGAAACTTTTATTAATAATAAAATACTATTAATAATGTTAGGAAGGATATTTCTAGATGTTGTAGTAGTCAACATATTTCTTCTAGTAGTTATTGAACTAAAAGATCACTGTTTCAGCCTTAGCTTTGGTGTGTAGGAATGAATGACCTTGTGGAGAGCTGGCTATCAAAATAGTCTTGGAAGAAATGCTTACCACTTAATCCATTTCAAGTATGAAGTTGAGCAAAATTCAGTCAGAAATTAAGGGAATTAATTAACTGAAATAAGGAAATAAGGAGACACTAAGGTCCTGCAAAGAAAGCTGTGGCTTGGAGACTAAAGGCTTCTCTGAAAATTGTAAAAAGTCAGGCTGGGCTCTTTACAGAGGAAACTGATGTTTTCCAGACAGAAGAATGAGGATGAAATGAAGCCATGATGCATTGAAAGGCACTCAAAAAAAAAAGTAGATATATTTTCTACCTCTGCTCTCTATGATTGATTACATTGCTGTATTAAAACCAAGAGAATTTACACGAATGAGGACCTGAAAAATAGAATTTCTGATGTAAGAATAAAACTTGTGTCTTATCTTCCTCAGAACCAGATGATTGCCATCCCTAAATGTCCACAAGAATTCCACAAGTCCCGTGTGTGTTTTCTTCCTCCTAGCTGTATTGATGGGTCTTGTAAAACATGTTACTCTGCAAGTCTGGCATTGGCTGTGTCGTTGGGCATCATCTCAAAGCATTGTATGGGACTGACAGGTAACATTTCAAGTCTGATCTGAAGCATTTTTGATAGATCAGTCTTTCAGAGCTGATCACATATAACTGGAGTGTAACAAATGTATTTCTTTCTGTTGAGAAGAAGCAAAAATGGGATTCAGGGACCTATAGGCTGTTTATCCTGACAGCTGTTGTGCGAAAGACTTCAGAGCGAGCAGGTCATTGTTAAAGACAAGGAGTAATGATGAATGGAAGATGAGAGGAAAATGAAGAATAATTTTACCATAGCCATATTGTGCCAGAATAATTTGATAGTTCTCTTTGGTAGTTGTTGGATCCTTTGGCAGCTGTTGGAATTCTTAGAAGTGGTGTTTTGGATTGTCTGTTTCGGTTTGGTTTGGGGTGTTGGTTTTTTTGTTTGCTTGTTTTCTGAACACAACCCTGGTACAATATATCAGGTGGTAAATTTCTGGTAGAAAAAGGCAAGTGTTTATACCATTGCGAAGAGTGCTGGGAATCTGAGTTCACTTCTAGTGCCCTGTTTTCAAGAAAGATAAATTAATGTCCAGAGGAATTTTAAGAAAGCACTTAAGGAAATGGAGGTGCTATCATCTTGAGGACTGGAGGAGAATAACTTTGCTTAGCTTAGGGAAGATGAGCAGTGTGTGATGATTATCAATGAATTTGTCAAGGGAATAAACAGAAAAGAATTATTTTTGTTAAAGCACAACAGTAACAACAAAGGCATCATAAACTAGGCATAACTAAACTTAGGTTAGCAATTAGGAGGCTTCTTCTACAAGAGCATGGTGTTTCTCAGTCTTTCAGTCAGGTGATGGTCTCCTTGCTCTCCTCATGTTCTCTCATCAAAAAAAGCATCATCTGGAATAGTAAATATCTGTTCTTCCTAGGACTTGTGGAGTCTACAGCTATTGGCTTTCACAGAAGAACTATTTTAGATTAAAAGATGTGCATTGAGGAATTTGTGGTAATTTATGTGTGTAAGGGCTCTTAGCATTGTCTACATCTGTTCAAAGGCTCGTATTCCACTCTGAATAAATGAAAAATAGAGCCTCGAGTATCCATGGAGACAAAATGTGCTGGAGGACATAAAAACTGAAAAAGTTGAGAGATTTTCATCTCTAGGCTTTTTGATTGAATGGAATGTGTTCAGGATGGGGGCAGAACACTTTCTAAGTCATAAAATTGTATGTACCAATTGCTCTTCTGGGCTTTAAAGTCCATAAATACCACAAAGGCAGGATATTCAGGACTTAAGCAAACAAAGATTGGTAGTCAGGTGCATTAGGAAAATGAAGATTGAGCTTTAGTGTCACTGATGCAGAAAAATAGCTTGCACTTGTAGTGCAGTGATTTAATCCAATTCCATTTTTTCCCAGTTTCTTTTTTTTTAAAAATCATTTGTAGGGTACTTCTAAAGTATTTTCTTAAAGTTTACTTTAAGGTTTCTGCCAAGTGGAAGAAATGTCACTCGGCCATCCCTTCCCCTCCCCTCTGTACAGTGGGACAGAGCATGGTTTGATTTTTTCAGAGGGATACAGAAGAGCCCTGGGAAGCAGTAACAACCCAGTCCAACAACTATGTGAGGGTTGGTTGGGTTTTTCTGGGTTTGTTGTGTGTTGGTTTTTTTTTGTTTTGTTTTTTTTTTTGAAGACAGAAGCTATGCAGCCTTAAAAGGACTTGTTTAAATTTTTGTGTGTGTGTGCTGAATATGTCAAATTTGTGAGAAGCCAGTGATTCTTGCATCCTTTTAAAGTGAAAATTATAGAATACTTCACATACTGTTTCTCAGGAAAAAGCAGATTCTGTCTCTTTCTAGGAGTAGAATCATCAAACTGAATATAGTGAGAAACAGCATGTGGACTGTTGTCGTATTTTGTCGTTTAAGAATGTGTTGGGAGGACAGGATCTGCTGGCTTCTAACAACCTTGACATAGTGCATTCAGAAGGAACCCCTTCTCCTCCCCCTCCCCCTGCAAATCTAAACAAGTCCTTTTAAGGCTGTATGAGAAGGGTAGCTGACAACTCAGGATATAGGTGCTATGTAAATCATCAAGTAAGTCAATTAAATAGTGTGAGAAGGACTGGAGTGAAATGGAAAACACAAATGGCAGCAGAAATGCAAAGATCCATAAAAATTATCTGGAGGTTGGATGCATTTCATGGCTGCTTTGCCTTAAAGTTGGTTCAGATGTTTGGGGAGTACAGGGCATGGTCTGTTTGTATAAACATAGCTGAACAATGGGTTTCAAAGAAGGATCTGAAGAGTATTTTACAAACACTTGATAATTGGCTTCCATGAACTGCTGCAGAATACAGTGATGGAGGCTTTTTGGATTTCATCGTATGTGGTTTGCTAAAGGGAGACCGAGTGGCAGAGTGCTCATTTGCCTGTCATTTTTTCAGTCTGCTTTCTTAGCTTACAGTTATTTTGTAGCAGGCAAATTCTCAAAGCCTTTTGAACAAAGTGAAAAAACCCAACGGCAGCTTAAGGACAACTTCATTCTTTCCAGCGTGCGTTGCATGTCTGGTTTTTCCCATTTCAGGCTCCCGTGATGAGCTCGCACGCTACACCCACCTTTCCTCCCAGCAGGCAGCATCCTTCACTCACCATCACTGGATTTAATGTGCTCCTTTTTTATTAGGAAATGTATGTTGGGTTAATGGGCAGGAGGTGCTTGGCTTAGCAAGCTGATACAGCAATCTCATGTTCTTTTTCCTATTCTAAACTTTATTAATTTAGGTATTAGTGTGGGTTTAATGCAGTATCACTTAGATTAGCAAGAAGTTAAATCATTCCTCTAGGTCAAATCCCTTAATGCATCTTCTCATCTCTGAAACTCCCCTGGAATGGCCTTGGCTTAGCCAAGGCTGCTCTCTAGCACTGGTAACAGGCTGTGAGCTGTGATCTAGCTGTGTGTAAATGTAATGCAGTAAAGACTATCTTGATAAAATTTTTGTCATTACTACTGTTACACGTGGAACTTTTAAAACGTACTTGATTTCTGTGTGGCTTGTAGCTTACCTGCAGGACTCTGATGCTAATCCCTTGAACATGAAGGGGAGTTGTTTGTTCTCTCCCCGGAGTCAGCTGAGTCCGAAGCGAGGATAACACTCTGCTGCGGAGGAATTTCAGGGCAGTGAGACAAATGAAAGCCCCTCAAAGGAAGGAATGGTCTGTCTTATCTTTATTGGTTTGGGACTTCAGAAAATGTCAGGTTTTATTTTGAGAATTGCTTTCTTTGATTTCAGTAAAAGACCAGACTGTTTCCTTGGATTTCTTCCCGAACCACACAGTTTTGGGCAACTTCGTATTCAGATTTGAATCTAAATTCCTTGAGTCAGTCTCATCATTGGCATGAGAGAGTGAAATAAAATCTAATGATGGATTTCTCTGAAACAGGAGGGTTTATTAGCTTATTGATTTCTTGGGTAGTTTGGTAATGTGTTACTCAGGCAAATATTTTTATTCTATTCTTTCTTACTTCATTTTTTGTTTGTCCTCTAAAGGAGAAATGAGAAAGTGTGGGCTATCAGTTTGAATTATGAAGAAATTTGTTTTCATAGTAACTTTGAGTCTTCTGTGGGGTGTAATTATTTATCACAATAGGTACTTTTATGAATTAGCACATTAATACTCCTTTAAAATCCATGTCTGACACTGAAGGTTTGGGGTAAATAGCACAATGTACTAATTTGTTTTTCTAAATTATATTTTGCTACTTATTTTCTGCTGGCTGTTTAAACTACCGTAGATAAAATTTTCTGTTCTTCTGTCAAAAGTTTTATGTGTTTAGAACAGTTTTTCCTTCCTCTAGGAAGGGTGGAGAATGGAAGTAGTAACTTGTTCTAATCTACTGATAAACTTCAGTGAATGGCACTAGCAGGTTAAAAACCGTATTTCTCTCTATGAATAACTGAGAATCTTACAAGTCCTGTCTAACATGACTTGTACCAGGGAAAGATTAGAAGTTACCTTTTTTCTTTCTCTTTTTTTACAGAATTAGAGAACAGTTAAGATTGGAAGGACACCTCTGGAGATCATGTAGTCCAACTGCTCAGAGCAGTCAGATACAGCAGGTTGGTCAAGCCTGTGTCCAGTTGTGTTTTGAGCAGCTCCAGAGATGGAGACTACACATGTCTGGGCAACCTGTTCCAGTGTTTGACCACACTCACAGTAAAAGTGTTTTCTTACATTTAAGTGGAATTTCAGTCTGTGTCTACTGCCTCTTGTCCTGTCAGTGGGCACTACAGAGAAGAGTCTGCACTTCCTCTCCTCCATCAGGTTTTTCTACAGTTACAGATTGATGAGACCTCCCTAAGGTTTCTCATCTCCAGCTCTCTCAGCCTCCCCTTTTGTACAAGAGATGCTTCTGTCCCTTAATCATCTTTGTGGCCCTTTGCTGGAGGACATGCTCCAGGAAATCCCTGTCACTCCTGTACAAGGGAGCCCAGAACTGGACCCCACATTCCACGTATGTCTCACCCAGGCTGAGTAGTGGGAAAGGATCCTCTCCCTTGACCTGCTGGTGACACTTTGCCTAATGCAGCTTATGCAGCTTAGGAGGCTGTTTGCTTTCTTTGCTGTGAGGGTGCTTTGCTGGTTCAAGCTCAACTTGTTGTCTACCAGAAGCAAGACCCTTTCTGCAAAGCTGTCCAGCCTGGCAACCCTGCTAGATTTGATTGTTTTATGCTGGACAGTTCTTGCATTATGTCCAGGTGTCCCTAGAGGTCTAGCAGGTCTGCTCTGAAGTGCTTCTGAAAGGCAACTGTGTCACTACGTTCATGTACCTCTTGTGCAGCCTGCCTGCACTCTCCTACAGGCAGCACAGGCATTCTGCATACTGCTGAACTCATGCAGTGTTTGACATCTGTAGGTGGCTTATGAGCATCATGATGGCCTCTTGACATAACCACAGTGACCCTCTAGGAAGCATGGTCCCAGGATTGAAATCCATACCATGTCCTCAGTTTGTGCCCACAGTGTAGACCAAAGCTTCATTCTGCACTTAAGATTCCTCTGTTGTGGGGACCTCACACCAAAAAGTGAGCTAGTATTCAGAAGGTTTTGACACAAGGAGAATTGGGGTTTGTTTTCGAAAGCCGCTGTAGATCTGTTGTCACATAACCACTTTCTCCAAGTGGCTGACAGATGCAAGCCTTCTCTCTTTTTAGCGTGTGTGCATCTTTCATTCAACTTAAGGAAAAGACCCCACAAACTTGCTTGCAAACCAACAAAAATCAGTAAGATTTAGAAGCAGGTGTTTTACCTGTTAACTACTGTTTGCTTCTGAAGTTGCATTGGGTTGCAGTCCAACAGTATATTTTTGTGTTTATTAAATAAAGAAAGCTGGAAAGCTTTGTGCGTGCTTTAGGGCCAAGAAATCCTGCATGTGGATATAAGAGACATCTTGTGAAATGTTCATCGAATGGGAATAATGTTCTGGATCAAAAGCAAGGAAATCAAAGATGCTCTGTAACATTTTCCATGTGACTTTACATCACAATGCTTTTAAAAAGGCATTAAATATTTATTTGCAGATGTAAAGACGCAGTTCTGCCTTTCTAAATGCAGAAGGCTGTCGAAATGGTAATCCTGGTTTTCCAATCAAGACTTCTCTTCTGAGGAAAACTTGTTATCTATATAGTGCCAATACATAAAAGAATGAGTTGCTTTAATAGGTGAACAATCAAATGTGAGGCCCTGAAGGGAAAATAAGAAGTGGAAAGAACATTTCAGTTCTTTTTCTCTTTTTCTTTTTAACTTTTAAAAATGTGTAATCTTGTATCAGTGATGAAAATGCCAATACTGCCTCTCTATTTGGAGCCAAAGGACTGAAATGAATATGAAAGGCCTATGTAAAATTTGGTGGGGTGTTTTTTTCTTCTCCACCTCCCCCCGCAACTTGCTGCCAGCAGATATTTTTTTTATCTTAGAAATGTACAGCATTTAAAAGGTTTAGTCATGTTTAGGCTCATAGTGGTGGTGTAGTCCTGAAAAATGCATGCTGCCTTGAATTAGGAGGATGAAAACTCAGAAGTAGCTACTTGTTTTGCTCCAAATGTTCACCAGAATAATGAAGAATTAAACTTGCCTTTAGCTGCTCATCAGTAGGTTTTCTATGCTGATGTGGAAATGATTAATGATTTAAGAGACTAAACTAATAGTGGCTGTTGTACCTAAACTGAGTAGTATTCAGCTGATAGAATGTTCACAAAGTTTTTGGAATGAGCTGCTCCTACCCCTTGGTACTCCAGGGAGGAATCTCCACAAGATCTGGACTGAACTAAGTACCTGTGTATGAAATAAATAGATTTATATAAATATTCATAAATATATTGGTATATGAAATGAGATAAAGCTATACTGGAAGAGTTTCATTCCTGTCCTTTTAAAGGCTTCTGCTTTCATTGAAAGGTTTTCCCCATTGCTTCCCTGTGTGTGATGGACAGTTGCTTCTGATTAGCAGGCTTCACATTTCTCCTCACTGTGAAGATGCTAGGCCTGTGCATACCTCACTCTCCACTTCTTTATTAGTCCTCTGTCGCCTTAGCTCTGCTGGAGATCATTAGAGCTCTTGCCAATGCTGTCTGCGTGCAGGACACTTGTGCTATAGAGCATAGAGATGTTTTTCCTAACTGATGAGGTAGCATCCAGTTGAGCTCAGTTCTGTTGTTTAGTGTTTCCTGAACCTGCAAAAAGTCTTTCAAGATGTCATCATCTTGGGACAACTGTGCATATATCATCTTCTTCTCTACATGTTAACCTGATCTGTCCTTTAATTCTCAGGACTCTTTCTAGCTGGGAATGAAGGAGTTTGTTTGACTCTCAGTAGGTAGCACTTCCCAGGTCTGTCCCTTTTTCTGGGGCTACTCCCTGGAATCTGTGGCTGTGCTCCTTGGTGCATCAGAAAATCTCTGGATCAGTAGAATGAAATTAATACTGGCAGTGACCTCCTAAGTTTACCACTGTATATTTACAGAAGACTATATCTTTATTTTTTTCCCTGCAGTTCCCTCGGTGTCTCCGTCAAGGTGACCATGGATGATTGTCATGTACACAAAATCCTCTTTAGCCTGACAGTGTATGTGATTATTCTGCTTGTGACTTGTCACCTTGGGTGAAGAGATTGGCCCCATCTGTTGTCATTTAAGATAATCACTATTTGTTCTCTAGGCAGCGTGATGTTTTCTGTCAAGTGGTGTTACCATATCTGTTTCTGACTCTCCATTACTTAAAATATTCTTGGTAGCTACAAAGCAACTCTCTTAACGCAGACATATTTTCTTTGGTAAAGGCATTGGAGCCTGGCTCTTTGCCATCCTCCCATTTAGCATCGAGAAGACACCACTGATGATAGTCATGTTATGGAAGAGAATGAGATTTGGCCATTAAAACCAAAATATCTGAAAGATCTTCATTGTAGAACTTTTTACATGTAATAAGAATGTCTCTATACTGACCCGACTGAGCACCATGGTGGTGTCCAGCAAGAGTCTGTCTGTGGTGGCCTGCCCGTGTCTGGCCTGCCTGTGGGCTGGAAGGGTTGTTCCTCCCTGGTAAGAAGAGGGCTTGGTCTCACGGTTGTGTGTCACACAAAGGAGACACGTGTGGAGGCAGTGTGCATGAAGTCCCACGATGCACTGGGCTGTTGACGTAATTGGTTTATGCTGAGAGAAAAACTTACTACAGCCTAGTGGGACAACAAACCATAATCAAACCAGTTACATTTGTACACAATGTGAAGAAGCTCATTTAATCCCCGGGCAAGTATCAGAGGTCAGGTCCTTTCATCCCATTGCCTCATCTTGGCAGAGACCCAGCGCCAAGGGAGTCCTGTCCTCACCCTGTAACAACTTTTCCAGACAGCTTCTGCAGCCAGAAGAGACTCTGTCCCTTAGCTGTATTATCTCCCTGGACCCATTGAGTGCACGCATAAAGCAGTGCATGGAACAGTGTGTTGCTTAACTGACGTTTAAAGCAGTTAAAGCAGATGACCTGGTTCCCATCAAGCCCCCCCGTTCTCCCCCCATCCTAGCTGGGGTTGCTAGGTACAAGGGTTTAGGGAACCAGGACACAGGGAAGCTGCTGTGGGTGACAAGAGATGATGGGAGAGGTGTGTAGGTACAGTGAGATGGCATTGCTCACAAGGGGGAGGTCAGAGGGCTGATTTACTGGTGTGGGTTTTAAAGGGAAAAAGAATTGCCAGGCTGAGAAGATGTCGGTGTGTGGTGTGGAAGGGCAAATGTCAAGTAAGACTTGAGAAGAGAGAGAGAGAAGGGCGGAAGGATGCGGTCGATCTGAAGCTGCTTCACTTGCTCAAGACAAATGCATGGGACCTCCTTTGGTACAGTCTGAGGAAAGCTGAGGGAAGACCACAACACCAGTGCTGTCACAAGTGCTTGTAAATTGTCTTCCAGCTGTATGCTAGCCCTGGATTTTTCACAAGCAGGGAAGCAGAAAGCATTTGCTCTAATAAAACCTGCATCTTCTCAGGGCAGCTTTCATAAGAGTGGTGCACCTGACTGCTTAGTTATGTTCCTCACAAATGTGTCATCCAAAATATTTATGTGAGCTGCTGCCTTGGAATGTCCCACTTAGCTTTGGGGTGGTGGGGACTAGCAGCTGCGGTGGCCTCTGCCTTCTTGCTGCCAGGTGGGATGGTTGCAGGGGCTCCATCTCATCCTGAGCTTTGTTTTCCAAGGAGGTTATTTAAGACTTGTAAATTTTTTATGATGTTTAAGCCAGCTCTTACAGGAAAGTCACGTTAATTTTTGCCGAGCGAGCTGTGGGTGTATATGGCTGAAAAGATAACAAGAACTGTGGGGATTGAAAAGGTAAAGATTTAGTCAAAGACAGGACCCTGCTTTTACTTCCCAGAACACATTAATGGAATACATTAAATGGGTTGGCACTAAGAAATCAAAAAGCACTTTTAGGCTTCTCTTGAGAGATAGGGGAAGTTCTTGTTAAGTGTATGGGGAACCTCTCACCTTTCAGGCACTCAGACCATTGCAGGACTGAACATTTGGAGACTTTTTATGTTTGTTTACTTTGTTTCATTCCCATCTAGTTACCAAGTTGTCCAATACCTGCTTGAGAGAGAGGGGAGCTAGTTTTAAGTAATAGTTTTGTTGTTAAAGGATCTTTTAGATCCTGTAGCATTTTTTTTGCTTTGTTTTTTGGGGGGGAGGTTTATTGTTTTGTTTGTTTGCTTTTTGTTAAGAAAAATGACTGGGAATGTGGCAGCAGCAGATTTCTGTGCTTCTGTCAAAATACTCCTATCATAGAGTTATTTCTGCTGACATGCTGTGTAACTTCTGAAACCTCAAAGGGAGAATGCTAGGAAAAAAAAAAGTGATTAAACATCATTAGTTGTCCCTACAATGCAGTTCTGTTGTATAATTTATGTTAAGTATATATAATGATAGTTTCCTTCATAACAAAACAGAAACAGCAAAAAATCCAAGCAAAGTTTGTGCAAGGTTACAATAACTGATGGAAAGAAGGCTTTTTGAGAGGTTTGATGGACCTTGTCTCAGATGGAAGATTATTTTATCATATGGATAAGTTCTGCAGCCTTTTCCATTACACATAATGCGAAAGGTTTGGTTGTCACGTGCAGTAGCATTCCTTTCCATATCTTTGGCTGTGGAAAGCAGCTAATAGTGGTAGAGAATGGATATTCTGAAGATCCCTGGCATGACAGCGAAACCTAAAGGAGCTGTCTGGATAAGTTAACGTTTTTGTAATGTAAGCAAGTAGCATCAACAAACCCTCAAATGTTATTTTGCTGCGTATGGAGTAGTTTCTGGCCATTACAAATGCCCTTACTTCATGATACGTGAAAAGTGGCTTGTTCTTTTGTCACTAAAGGGTGACCTTATGCATATTCATTATGAGATTGCCGTGTGAGCACAGGCTTCTCAGCTATAACCTAACCACAGAGTTTACCCAGTGGTAGTTCTGCAGCGGCTGCCTGGTCCACTCCTTGTTTCAAGCTAAGAAGGAAATTTTGCCTACTGATGAATGCCATTTGATTAAGGAGAGTTGGAGTAGGGGAAGCATTGTAATAGTGGGGTTAGTTGAGAGGTTAATGCATGTTTTCAAAGCAATTGTCTTTTTTTGTTAACACGTTTCCAGGATCTAGTATGGGTGTAAAGGAAGTGAGGAAGACGACACACCAAAGGGAGTCAAGAATTCAGAGAGGAGGAAATAGGGGAAGAGGATGGAGAGCCCATCCAGACAGATTAGATGGATTAGAAAAAAAGTATTTCAGGGCAAGGGACGAGATCAATGAGGAGCAGGTCAAATGACTCCTAAGAAAGATCCCTGAATAAGCAGTGGAGCAAGTGGGTCATGTTTAATAGGTGACCAGGAGATCTTGTAAATCAAGAAGTCATTCTTTGTTGAAGGAAGAAGTGAGTAATGGCTAACTACAGTAATAAAGGATGTGTGTTACATTGTTTGTCTTTATCTACCATGAAAGTAGTTAATGTGAGCAGTTCTGGAGTATCAGCATTAAAGATTACAACAAAACACTGTGTGACTGAACTCAGTGTGTGTAGTCCCACTGGCTTCAGTACACTGTTCCTACTCTTAAGTTTTTAGTAGTTTACTAACCAAACTCACAGTATAAAATATACCTGAAGAGTTCTTTTAGAAAGTTTGCATTTTAAGATCCAGAGCTATGTAAGGTTTGCTTCTTTATCATTTATGATTCTAGGCATCCTAGTTAAAATAGAAATCAAAGACTCCAGAGTTTAATTTCTATATAGAATAATGGCATTATGACGGATCTGAAATTAGAGCTTTCCTAATTTACAGTCTGTTGCACTTCTTTTAAGTTGTGGTAGAATACCCCATCCCAGGGCCAGTGTAACATGTCAAGAGAGCTGGGTATTCTTCTTTCTCTTTTACTAACTTCTTGTGGTGTGTTACTTCAGTTGTCAGTGGTTTGGGTTTCCTTATTTTTCTGTTGGGTCAGAATCTTTGGTGTTATTCCTTATGGGACCTAGAGAACAGGTCCTGTGAGGAGCAGCTGAGGTATTTGGGGTTGCTTAGCATGGAGAAAAAGAGGCTCAGGGGAGACCTTATCGCTCTCTACAACTGCCTGAAAGGAAGTCAAGGCCAATTGTATGAGGCACAATAAGGCCAAGTACCAGGTCCTGCATTTCGGTCACAACAACCCCCAGCAGCGCTACAGGCTTGGGGATGAGTGGCTGGAAAGCTGCCTGTTAGAAAAGGACCTGGGGTTGCTGGTGGATGGACAACTTAATGTGAGCCAGCAGTGTGCCCAGGTGGCCAAGAAGGCCAGCAGGATCTGGGCCTGGATCAGCAGGGGAAGGGAAGTTATCGCGCCCTTGTACTCAGCCCTCGTGAGGCCTGATTTCAAGAACTGTGTTCAGTTCTGGGCCCCACATTACGGGAGAGACCTTGGATGCTGGAAGGTGTCCAGAGGAGAGCTACCAAGCTCCTGAGGGGTTTAGAGAACAAGTCNCACGAAATGGCCACCTCAAGTTGCACCAGGGTAGGCTTAGGCTGGATATGAAGAACAGGCTGCCCGGGGAAGTGGNGTGTCTTTTTTGTATCCTTTTAGTGGTCAGGTATTTAGGTGTTCTTTGTTCTTGTAGGTATGGTTGGACTCGGTGATATACAAGGTCCTTTCCAACCACAATGATTCTGTGATTCTGAGGTGGGAGGGCAGTTTGTTCTCCCATGTAACAGGTAATAGGACAACACGAAATGGCCACCTCAAGTTGCACCAGGGTAGGCTTAGGCTGGATATGAAGAACAGGCTGCCCGGGGAAGTGGTGGAGTCACCATCCTTGGATGTGTTTAAAGGATGTGTAGATGTGGTGCTGAGAGTTATGGTTTAGTGGTGACCTGGTAGTGCTGGGGTAACGGTTGGGCTTGATGATCTTGAAGGTGACTTTGAAACAGAAAGATTGTATGATTCTGTGATTATTTTTTCCATTATTAAAGATCAGCAGCTTGGCTTACTACTGATTTGCTATTCAGTGCATGCAAGGCTTTCTGAGAGATGCCTTTCTAATATGGTTGAGATCCTCTAAAGCATTAGAAAAGCAGTCACTCCAAATTGAACAAAGATTTGCTATTTCTGCCCTGATGGGTTAAGGTTAAGTAGGTTTGAGATTCCTATTCCTGGATAATATCTTTCCAGTAAAATCTTTTAGTGAAGCTGTCAGACATATTGATGAAATTAATACATTTCTTTATGAAGTTTTCTATGATGCTTATTCTGGAGCACACCAATGTATTGCTGTCCTGGTTTGAGTGAGAACAGAGCTGACTCTGTTCAGTGATTTTACTTTTCAGCTCAGCCGCTTCTATCTGCACTTTCTGAAGTCAGCAGCCTGTTTTTCCAGGCAGTGTCTGCTGCTAGCAGGGATAACACCCTGTGTTTAGAGTTAGCACAAAGGGTAGGTGTGCAGAGCAAGGCCACTGCTGGATCTTGTGCAACACATTGGGGGTGCAAGAGAGTGAAAGGCAGCACCTGCAGAGAGGAGCGGACAGAGCAGGTGACCCCACACTGACCAACAAGGTTTTCCAGCCCCTATATGTCATATTCAGTATAAAGCTGAGTGATTAGGAGGGTCTGTCTCTCTCTAGGGGCTCCTGGGCTCTTCTCCCCTCTTGGACCTCTTTGCC
>VWZY01000270.1:266457-294050 GCA_013399075.1 Chloroceryle aenea
AGTGTGTTCCTGAATCTGGTACCAGAATCCAGCTCCTGAACACAGTTCCCATCTGCTGTGGGACCCAGCCTGGGACTCCCCAGTGCCTGCTCCACAGCATCAGTGGTGATGGTGGTGTCATTACCATCAGGGGGTTGGGTTCCATACTGTTTTTTGCTTATATTTTTATATAGTCTATTTTTATGATTATTATTTTCATTTTCATTGAAGCTGTTCCAGTTTCCTTTTCTAATCGCTAAGTCTCTCTCCTTATTCCTTTTCCCTTCGCCCTTGGGGAGGGAGGGGGGTTAACAGAGAGCGTCTGTTACCGATCTAATGGGCTGCCCTGACCCCAAACCATGACAGCTGCATGTTTATGAAAGGTGTTTATGACAAGTTAGCAAACATGTATGTTAGGATGTGTACAGATTAGGATAATTAGTGGGGTATGGATGAAAGAAAAAAAAATCAGTGGTAAATGAACGCCTGTGGATGCTCACTTGGCATTCCTTTTTGGTGGAGTTATTGAGCACCTGGTGACAAAAGGGGAAGGAAGTTATTGGAGTTTAACTTCGTTAGAAGAAGAAAAATAACACTTTGTGTTGTTTTCTCTCTCGATGTAACGGCTATAGTCTTTCATTTACACACATATTAATGTGAAGTCTGTAATATACACATACACATTTAATAAAGTGGAAGAGAGTTGGAAATAAAATTCATAATAGAAGAATTTGTTTTAAAAGCTTGAGATATTTTATAATGTGTCTTTCTTGGTTGCTAATACAATTATTTTCAATAATCTCAGCTCCTTCTCAATACATTCTGTTGTGAAAAAGCAAATACTGAAAAACCTAAGGTGGTACAGAAAAACTATTCAGACCAAACTGGCAGTTTTCATTCAGGGACATAGTAAAAAAAATCACATTTGAATTGTAAGTGGTTCCTACATGTATAAATAAAAACAGAGGAAAATCATTCTGAATTCAAGTTTCATGTCATGTTAATAAAAACAAAACATGAAGCTCAGCTGAGTAACTGTATTGGGAAATAGGTCTAAGTTTAATAAATCCCCATCATCTTCTTACTGTAATGTTCTGTATGGTTTAATTGTTCCTCGTCAATTCCTTGTTTTGCAAATGGCTCAGATTTGGGGGGTTTTACCTGCTTCTACAGGAGGCATTTTTGAGTCTTCTGCCTTGCTGTCCTGTGTATTTTATAAAGACACTAAATTAGCTCTGAGGACTTGCTCTTCAAATACACCTGGAATCTC
This sequence comes from Chloroceryle aenea, assembly GCA_013399075.1. Classification (NCBI taxonomy): domain Eukaryota; kingdom Metazoa; phylum Chordata; class Aves; order Coraciiformes; family Cerylidae; genus Chloroceryle; species Chloroceryle aenea. The sequence goes on from VWZY01000270.1 coordinate 267,707, forward strand.
CTGTGATATCCATGGGGATGTAGGTTCAAGGCAGGTGATTCTGAGGAGCACCTCGCCATCTGGGCAGGCACCCTGAGCAGCCAGCTCTGGTGTACCCAGCCTCCCGTGTCACAGTTACCACGTTGGCAGTCCTATCCCAAGGAGGGATCAGGCTTAGAGCTGACACGATACCAGCCTGTCCTGGGTGCTGAGTGTAGTCATTCACTGCTCTGAAGTAAAGTAAGTTGGGACACCCTCCCTTATTGCTCCTAAGGGGCTGGTTTGAGCAGCTGCTTACTCGGCACGCTGGCGGGTGGGAAAGCGGTCACTTGTAACTGCCCTTAGTTCTCTTACTTTGCAATAGGATGCTCTTCCTTCTGTTGAAAGCATTGAGGGTTTGAGATTGAAGCATCAGGACTGACTGTCCTATTTGCAAACCTGGCCCTTGAAATGCAGTTTGTCTGAGTTCAGTATGTTGGCTTTTCCTGAGGTGAGTAAGAACCCAGTGCTCCCCTCAGAACCAGGTGCTTGCTGAAAAAAGGAGCTGTTTGGCTCTGGCACAAGAAATGGTGGAGGTTCAGGTGGCTTTCTGACCTCTCCACCTCACCAAGGGTATTTCCTACTCTTCATTGCCAGATGTCTGGGTTTTTTTATTATTTTGATTACTATTATTTTGTAGAATGCTTGTCCCCACATAAGGATGTATTTGCAGCTCTGTAGCACGTATTGCTACAGAGTTATTACCATCTCTTCTACTTTGCTGCTCTGTGTGGTTCTAAGATGTTTTTACCAAGCACTGTTATAGTAACTTATAAGTTGTTAAATATCTGTTTAGGAATGCTCTGACTGGAGCTTATTTTACACGTGAGGGCTAGTTGAATTTTTGTTGGTATATGGAAACTGTTTTCCTTAGCAGATGGGGACTGTGAACAGCTGAAGGGTCTGCAGACAGACTCCTCTGGGTGAAAGCAGTAAAACTAGTGCTGCTCAGGCTCCTCTTCTCCCTTCTGTGTGGGAAACATGACGTTTTCTAACCAGATAGTGGGAATGTTTTCTTCTGCAGGCCTGAGTCACTTGTGTGGAATGCTAAGATTAATGCACGAGATTAATTTTCTTACTGCTGCCTTCTCCCTTACAAAAATGGAAGTTCACTTGCACAACTTCATGCGCTCTGAGAATTTTTACTATTAATTCAAACCCAGTTTCACACTGCAAAATCTGTCCTTGCCTTTTAGTGACTGTGAGCACAGAAGTTGATGCATGTCTCGTTCAGATTTAGCTTTCTTTTGAGTACTGTAATTAATCTCTTTGCTCTAGTGAGTTTTGTGCACTGCTGCAATATACAGAAACTCCTATCTTCTCACAGAGCTATGAATAGGAGTTTTTAGTTTGAGTTCCTTGGATATACAAATCAATTTAATATAATTTTGTTCATTTTGAGTAGAGTGTTAATTATACCTAATCTGTAAAAGCATGTGTTCTCAAATGCCATTTATATTTAGTACTGGGTTCTCTAAAAGAGATTATGCCCCCTGTCTTCTTTCTTAGTTAAGCATTATGAATTATTTAAAGAATTACTCTTAAGTCCCAAAATTAAGAGGTAAAGCATGCCTTCCTGCATTTCTCCAGAGTAAGCACTATTGTCTATATACTGAACTTCATGAAAAGCGCATGGATGACAATAGGCCAGGTTTTAATGCACGTGATTTCACATTTTGCACAAACATTTCCACTGAGTTTGAAGCAAAAAGACTTAAGACCGTCTGAAAGGAATGAACTGCCTCTTGAAGTGATTTTAGCAGAAGCAGTAGTACAAAAATGAGTTTATGTTCCCATGGCCAGTGCACCGTCATTTGTATCTATTTTTGATTTAAGGCACGTAGTTCTAAGCCATCGTAAGTGAAAGGAGCATAAATGACTTTTCCTCTGTTGCTTTTAAGTGCGAACATACCCAGTGTACTGTCCCTAAAGGAGCAGGGACAAAGCTCCAGGTATCTTCATCTCACTGGTCCAGGCATTTATTCCCAGCCCTACCTCCAGCAGCTTAATCCTGCTTTAACCACTGCTGTGGCTTTCAAGGCTTGGGGGAGATGCCTGGTTTTCCTCCTGCCCTCCTGCCCCGGTGTTACTGCTCAGAGGGGAGAGGAGGAGGCACAGGGGTGACAGTGCTGGCACTGGGCCGACCAATGTCATTCTGTCTCTTACTGGATTAAGAGGGGATCCGTCTGGATGGCTGGGAAGAAGAAATGGGGACATGTCCAATTAATATGTGCGTAACATGGTATGGTTGTGTGCAGGAATCTCTGCTGTGCATCAAGCTGTGCATCAAGCTGTGTGCTTGCTAATGCCTGTCCGTTGTGTTCTTTGATGCTCATAAGGTTGGAGAAGTAGTTATTTCAGACAAGATTACAAGAAAAGAAAATGAAAGTTAACTTCCCTTTTAGATAGGTTGCTTTCTCAGAGAGGCCTGTTCATCATGACCATGTGTAAATCCCACTCCACTGATGTCGTTGATATTTCTGCCATGTTCTTCACTTAGGCTAGGCAGCTACTCAGGCTTCCTGTAGTGTTAAAGGGCAGAGATTATCTCGTGGCAAATGTCCCTTTCTACTTTTTGATGGGATTTTGGTTTTCCAGTGTGATGAGCAAATTATAGGGGGGTGGGGAGCCAGCTAGTAGCATGAAAACTCTTGAAAGGTTATCATTTCATTGAATCAATGAGAAGGCCTAATTAGTAACTGAAAAGATAATTAAAATTTGTCAGGCTGCTAAGTTTTGTATATCACGTTGTCATTCTTTTTCAACAGTACATTGGGTTTTTTAAAATTACTCATGACTCCTTTTTGCCTTTTTTTTTTTTTTTTTCTGCCTTCCTTTATCTGATTGCTCATTTCATTTCTTCTCATTTTCTAATGCCTTGAGTTTTTCTTTGGCTATTGTTGAAATACTATTTCATTCTGAGGTCTCTTGGTTTACATTTTCTCCCTTTCCTCCACGGGTCTCATTCTCTGACTCTATTGCTTTCTGGCTGAGTCTCATGTTGGGTACTCATTAACTCCATGAATTGTTCCCTGCAGGCATTCAGTGCTTGCTTCATGAATCCCTTGTTTCTCTTGGTTATACCAGAATCAAGACTGGTCATTATTCCCATCTACCACCATAGTTTTCTAAGAGTCTGGTATCGTTAGCTAGAAACAAAGGCACAAATGTATTTTGCTGTGCATAACAAGGCTACAGATGAATTTGTAAGTGTGAAAGATAAACATTTTTCTCGTGACTCCCAAAGACTTGTATTTCATTTAAATTCTCTACTTAGATAACTTTGTTGTTTCTGATTATCCATATTCAGACCATCCCTGTTCTACTTTCCCCATGTTAATGTATTGTCAGTTTAGGACTTGTTCTCTGAACAATGAAAAAGTCAAGGTAACATAGGTGAAAACTCCCATTTAGTCTAAACTGAATTTGGTCTTGGGACTACTTGAAAATATCTGAAGCACCACAAAAATCATAACAAGCCTGGATGTCCCATTAAACTCAAGAGGAAACAGATTGAACCACAAACTGCAAAGGGCTTCCTGAGCATCTGAGGCCTTCTTGAAAGACATTTGTTTTATTTATAGTGGATGTTACCTCAGTATATTTCTAAACAGAGAAGAAAGAGGAAATAGCTGTGCGTACAGAAATGCACTGGAAATTTAGCATGAAAAGCTTCATGCTGCATTCCAGCCAGTCCAGCCAGTTGCTGTCAAGCATCTGGAGAAGAGAAGGGATTAAACCCTGGGTCTTGAGCAGTATGGCCCTACTCACGCAGTGGGTATTTGGGTGAGGTCTACAGCTGAGATTGGTAGTGGACTTCTATTCCTGCCTCTACAAATGGTTACTTTTTGAGCTTGAAAAATATCCTTGGGGCTAAATTATAATAGAGAGGGAAGTACTAAGTTGTAAAGTTGTAACACAGACTTTGGCTATACTTGGCTTTTGGAGGGCGGGATACAGCCTTGAGTATCTACCTCACTTCATTAGGCAGTGGAAATGAAGCAGCAGGTGCCATAACCAGAGCTGACATCATGCCAGCCAGAGCCCCACAAGACCCCAAAGCCTCTGGTTCATCCTCCTCCACTGTGGCCTGGCAGGAGGTTCAAATTCCTGGAAAAGCTCCAGGCCACTAGGTTAGGGAATGCCCCAAGACCTAAGACTGGGGACTTCCTCATCTTATATTTGCACTAGTTAATAGTGGGGTCATTTTGAGTTGTTTTGTGTGGGTTTTGGGTTTGGTTTTTTTTTATGTGGTTGTTGATTTTGTTTTGTTTTCAGGGTGTGTGTTGTTTGCTGTTTGTTTGTGTTCTGTGGGGTTTTTGTGGGGGTAGTGGTTTGGGAATTTTTTTTTTTCCATTTGGTTTGGTTTTATTCCCCTAAATATATTCCCACATCTGCTTAGTGTACTGGCCTTTTGAATTACTGCTGTGTGGACCTTCGGATCTTCGGGTGGTCTTGGTCTTCCCATGTAGAAATTGGAGTGACTACTGGGAGCTCGATACTTCAGCCAGATTTGAGTTGGCCTGCTCTGTGGATTCAGTGTTACATATGTTGCTGCAACCTTAGCTTTCAAACTAAGCATAGTTGATGTGGTCTTAATAGTCACAAATCTCAAATGATGTGAGAGATTATTCTTACTTCTTTTCTAATGCTCAGCCAAGAGGAGAGACAAGTGGTTATTTTTTAAAATAAAATCCAATGTAGTCATTCTCTATGCTCTTGAAATCTAGTAAGAAATGAAGATCTACCATCTTCTGATTTTATTCTTGTAGGATCTTCTGTCACAACCAAACTGATACCCCTCAGACTGAGCTTTTCCATGTTATTAATGAGTTTTTCAGGTCTTTCATGCATACTCTTTTATATGCTGACCTACAATAACATGGCCTTGGGAGAATCAATAGAAGTTGGGACCACTTTATCACCAGTCTTCCTTGTTATTTACTACATAAAATCTTTACCCAGAAGATGTGGATTTACTCTTCAGGATGATGTCTCTAACCCTTTCTGTGGTGTGCCCCTTTTTGAACATGACAAGACTGTTAAAAATACTGTGAAAATCCTCATCACCAAAAATCAGAACATTTCTGTCTTTCTCACTTTACTAGGTACTGACTGATTCTGCAAAATAAATACATTCAGGAAATGAAAAACTTCATTAAACAAGGTGTGAGAGCAGAACAAATGAGAGTGGACCTGCTCCTGGTGACATTTGCTGAAACATTGATGTGAGCTTCCTTTGGAGAAAAATTGTCTTCCTGTGCACATAGCACAAGGAGAGAAGGTGTGGAGTGTGTGCTGGTTTACTGTAGCAGCTCCACTCTGATGGGTAGCTCCAACTTAACTCTTTTCTTGTTAGCTAACATAATTTACTGATGTTACTAGGGACCCATCAAAGCATCATGGTCAGTTTTGGAATCTACTCTCTGAATTATTGTTTTCTTGAATGATGTACAGATGTGCCCCAGAAGTGAATACTGGTTTGGGGTACCTCAATTTTTGGATGACTAACTCAAGTTAGTAATTTCTTTTCAAATGTGAGCTCATCAGCAGAAAGAGCTTGATAAAGTGAATGATTGTAATCTAATTTCTTTGTTCATACTAAAAGCCATACTCTGTCATAGAGTGAAATTTCCATTTGGCTCTTTCCTGGAGACTTACTGTCAAGATTTGCTAGTGGGAACAGCAGCAGCAACACACACAATCTATCTCAAGCAGCAAGCTCTTGTGTTGTGTGGAGAAACTAAAATGGACCCAGTCTTTCAAGTCATGGAGACATTTTCTCTAGAGGTGTAGAAATGTGTAAAGTATATCAGGTCCCAGTTTTTGACCAGGACTCCTATATTTATACATCCACCAAGAAGAAATTTGGCTGGTTTGCTCTTACATTTGCAAAGCATAAGTATGTATGAAAGTATTTTTATTACTTATAGTGATAGCTACAGTTTCTGGGCTGGATTTTTTTTTAATATTCAGTGAGCAGCTAAATTTACATCCTTGGCCAGTTTTCTCTGTCATACCTTGGCACATACTAAAACTGTTGGTCAGATGAGCATTGATTGGAACGGAGCAAGTCTCTTGCTCAGAGTAGCCCTGCATGTGCTAAACCTGTGCTTTAGCTTCAAGAAACACACTATAATTAAATGCCAATAGAATTTGTTAACTTCAGAATAATTCAAGCACTTTATTGCAATGAAGCCTTGATTTCTTTTTTGCTAAGGTAGTGTTAGAGCAACTCTTGCTTTACCCTTGAATTTACAGGACCCTGACAGATCATAGTCTAGTTGATGGGTATTAAAATACTCCACTGAAAACCAGCAGGAGTATAGTTCACTTTTTATTATACTTGTACTTTTGGGTTTATGTCTAACAGAATATTCTTCATATGAAATGCTGAGTATAGTCCTGTGGAAACTGGATAATCAATATCAGGCAAAGTTAAAAACACCAGAAAGCCCGAGACTACTTTAAGAAGCACATAGTGTGGTATTGCATACATAGTACAAGCAGGAAAATCCTCTGCCTTGTAGATTTGGTAGGATGTATTTATTTCCAAATGTGACTTTGTTGTCTTGTTTTTAATTAAGAAAATAAATCCTCTCCTTTTCAAGCTACATTTCAGAGGTGGTAGGACATTTTCTTCCGAGTTCTCTCTGTTTCTTCAACAGAAACATTTAGCTGCAGTCTTGCCTCTAAATGGTACTCGTTTTTCTCGTACTTGGAAGGCGCAGTGTAACCTGGTTACTGAAGATTCTGGTGTGCGTGTGCTTGGTTAAGCAATAAGGATATTTATTCTCATGCATAAACCAGGTGGTAAGTCAAGCAAATGTCTTGTATCTGTGTCAAGACTTTTGTATACTTTCCCTTTCAGAATAAGGAAGTTGCATGCGACTCAGCTGTTCGTTCTTCCAAAAGAGTCAGCATCACTTCTCTGTAAGAATTCAGTCTGGAAACAATACGTTTATATTCATCAGCTCCATCGTGCAAATTTGTACAGCTATGGCAGTTAAAATAATGTGGTAACGTTGAGCTTCTCATTTGTTTAACTGAGGATGGGGTTGAAACTTCATGTTCTGAGTGCCTTTCAATCTGGTGTATATATGATTAATGTTGGTGAGTCACTTCTGATGGGAGTTTAGCTTTTTCTCACACGACAAGATAAGGAGAGTTTCTGCTCCTCCTACCACCAGTTGAGAAGCACTGCTAAAGACAGAAAGGAGGGAATGTTTCAGGTTTTCTGATTTGCACCCTATTGAAGGAAGTGAGGAGATCACCAGTCTGTTGGCATTTGCTGCACAGGGGTCTGCAAAGCGACTGGAGAGCTGAGATTGGATAAAACTGTAAGTATGTTGTTACTCACTTGAGATACCACCCATTCTCACCATTTATTTATATGCAGAATTTACTTGGGAAGATGACTCCAGAAGAAAGGGAAGGAGGATTTGGGAAGGAAACTAATTCTGAAGGTGCAAGGAAAGCAAACCATGAAGTAAATCCTTTAGGGGTTCATCATTGGAACTAGTAGAGCTCTGGAGACCTGTTTATCTGTGCCAGAAGTAAGATGAGGAGAATATAATGCTTTATGTACATAGGTTAGCTCAAAATATTGCTGTAGCTGAATGTGAAATAATGTAGGCTTGTCTCTGGAACTTTCCCTGTGATTTTAGAGAATTTTTTTCTCTGTTTATCAATGTGTATCTCTGCATGAAGAATATAATACATAGTTTATGAGATTCAGTTTCCACAAAATTCACTGAAGGGAGCACAATGCCTTCAGTACTAAAGGATTTTAAAGGGCTCAGGTTCACCTGTACCCAGAGGCTAGATACTTGGAAATGCCTGGGCATATAAATGTCTGACAAGTTTTCCTGTGTTGAAACAGGCGGCCGAGTTAATAACTACAACAGGGTGTAGCCAACTGACTTGCCTCTTTTAGAAAGCCTTCCGAGACCTCTTAGTGTAATTTTTAGACCTCTAAGTAATGTTAAAATATGGTCTGATATTTAAATGTATATGCTTTACCTAAAATGTGAAGTCTGCTCTACATCACTTGCGACACTGAGCACAGACCTCTTGAGTTAGTGCCTTGAGGTTTTTAGCTTCTGTGTCTTTATTGCCGGTTTTGTCAAGCTGCAGCTGTAAGATAGGACAGGGCAAGATCACTTGAGGCAAACTTCTGCTACTGTAAGCAACTGTATCGTGTAATTCTTAATGTTATGCCAGACATATTCTCTCTAGATGACATTACTGACTATTTGGTGACCTCTTGGAATTTAGTCTTGTATCTTCTAATACCTTTTGGACCAGCAGGTAGTGCAGAACTGACTCAGCAGAAAGCATATGGCTACAATGAGAATAAATGCCAATAACCATGACATCAGTAATGGTGCTGCCAGTGTGGGTTCACATTTTCATGGGATTAATATGTGTAATTCATTCTATTCTGGAGAAAAAAAAATAAAAAAATTACTTTTGATTTGTATTTTCAGCAGATTGGGGGGGAAACAACCCTTGGAGGAAGAAAAAGCACTCAGTGCCAGCACTTTAGAAGGTGACTTCCATAAAAAGAAAAAAGATTTGAGAAGGGTTTTGTAATTTATTGTATCATAGACTGGCTCCCTCCCTTCTTCCCTCCTCTGGTCCTCACAGCACTTGGAGCTCTGTTTGCTTTTCAGAAGTATAATGGCATGCTCAGAGTGGCTGACAAAGCTTATTTCTGCCCTGAGCTGAGAGCAGAAAGGGGATGGATGCTTTGGCAGTGTGCTGCTGATGTGCTGGTCTGAACACTGAGGGAGAAAACAAGTCTTTGAAAAGATTTTATAACCCCTCCATTAGTTCTAATGTTTTCTTTTTTAGTACTCTCTGTACTATTTTTTTTTTTTTCTGAAGAAATCTATAGTTTCTTCAAAATTAGGTTTACCCTGTTGGTCTTCATAATTAATTTTTCATGGAAAAACTCCTACAGACCGAAGATGTTCAGGTCAAGCTCATGGCTGCCATTCAATGTACACTAAGAATGAAGCGTGCATGCTGGTGGTGTTTGCACTTAGCCATCAAGGAAGGGTAAAATGTTAACAGCCCTGCAAAGAATTGCTGAACTTTCTGTAGGGCTGCCATCTCTGAGTTCAGAGTACATACAGTGTGGCGCTCTGAATAGATTTCTGAAAGGCAAGACCAGGGAAAAAGGAGTGAGTAAAGAAAAGCAGAGCTGCATATGTGTGGGTGAGGAGGGGAATGTTTCTCCTGTACTTTGCCTTATTTCTTCCTCTCTCCATACAGCCTTTGCCCTGTTTCCCATGCATCTGTCACACAAGGTTTGAAGTGACCCTCCAGTTGCACTCTGTGGAATAGTTAACGGATCAAAAGGGGTGAGTTAGCAATGGCACTTACAAGGAACCCACAAGCACAGGGCCACCTCTGGACTTGGATTTGCACCATGGGCTGACATCTTAGAATTTACAAATTTTGCCACACAGCCCGCTGAAGAATGTCCACCCAACAGCTCCCTGATGCATCTTAAGATCCCCCCAGTGCATTCCTGCATCTGTTCTAGCTGAATGGCACATGGAAAAATACACCTTTTTGATCACAAGCTCTCACTGTAACACCTGCAAGCTGCTGTGACAGCCACTTTCTAAAATCCTTGAGTGGAGCGGAATGTTTTTGTTATTCTTCAGAATAGGGGATCAGAAAAATGACTTGGTACATTGCCTTCTCTGAATGCCTGTTTTCCATACAGCAGGTTGAGCCTGTGCACAGACACCTTTGTTTTTATAGTTTACCTTTTCAAATCTATATATCATCTGGATACAGAAAGGTTTATTTCTGCTTTTTTTTTTTCCCCCTCCACACCATCTTAAATATTATATAATGACTGTTGAGAAAGAAACAGTAAAAGGAAGATTGAATAGCAGATCTTGTTTTGCAGCCACTCGCAAAGCTTAGAGCCCTGTCTGGTTTTATCCTGGCTGTTACTTCCCATCTGATGCTGGATTGGGCATACAGAGACTTTCTAGCATTCAACTCTGATTTGGTGAATGGGCAAATCCTCTAATAGTAGTTCAAAATATTTAGGGAATTTTGTGCCTGATGGCATGAGGTAGCTTTTGATAGCGTTCCCAGTGGGTACAGATAAGGAGAAGAGTCTGTCGACTCCCATGAAGCTGTATTTACGTCTTGCCAGGTTTCTGAAAGCCAGCCATTGCCCTTGCTGATCTGGTGAAGATACAAGTCTCTTCAGCTGCTGGTTTGTGGGAGGCTCACTTAGGGGCTTGGAAGTATCTGGTGAAAGTGATAGCTGTGGGAAACTGTGGGCTCTCTTCAGATGCATGTATGAAACTCAAGACAGATAAGGCAACCAGATAGGTAAAATGGTAACCTCTTCGTTTTTTATTTTTTGAACTAGCATTTTTCAGTGCTGTCCACAGAGCTCCATTTACTAATCTTAAAAAATGAGTTCTGCGGCATAGTAAATGGTCAGTGTACAGCAGTTAAAAATAACTGAGTGATGCCATCTGCTGTCTTAAATTCCTATTTAATATTACAATTTATGGCTGAACTTTTAGCCAAAGAAATAGAAACAGCCTACAGTGAGTGTCATGTCAGAGCTGTGACATGCTCTCTGATGCGTATCAACGTTGAGCAATATAAATATTGATTGTGGTTAAATACAGTAGACTGTAGAATGTCAGAAAGAGATGTGATGCTAGTGTCAATTCAGAATAACTCCTCAGTGGATCTACTTTGCAAAGAACAAGAGAGATGTTTTTCAGAGTGCTTTGTTTATTGTATTTCTGAGAGGAAGCTGTAGAATCCCGTGGAATAGAGTGTAGGTTGGAAGAACACGGCACACCACCCCTTTTAAAGTTTATGTTTATTAAAATTTATTTGTTAGAGAGTGAGGTTCTTCACATTTCGCCTATACTTAGTACAATTTGTCATCCACAGTGACTTCCCTTTTAGGTGCTTTGTGGAAAGAGTTAACCTGGCCATGGACTTCAGAGAAGTTGAGAACCACATCTGTGTAAGATGTTCCTCAAAGAGAATTTACCCCTTGTCTCAAAAAGGTAGAACAGATCCTAACAGTCAACAATGGAATGTGCACGCTAAGCTAAATTTGCAGTGAAGTTGACTATGGACTGTGATGCTCAGCTTTGAAACAGTAGCTCATTCAGAGAGTATAAGCTGGTTACGTATTTCTTGTGTGGACATGCGTTGTTCGATTGGTTGGGGTTCTGATAGCAGGAGTTAAGGATGGATTTTCTTCAAATGCAGCTATGTCAGATTGGAATTCACAGGTTCCCACTTAATAAAACTGAAAGTCGTAGACTGATCTGAAGAACCTGAAGTCATCAGTGCTTAGCAGGTACAGATGGGTGCAGAACCAGTGACAGGTGTTAACTCTTTCTCCCTTTGTTCTTTGTTTCTTTTTGTAATGGTCTGTAACGCTTCGAGATGATCTCAGCTTTCTGTACTTTATTTTCACCTCAGTGAAAATAATCTGAACTCACAGTAGCCTGTAGGTTCCAGTATTGCAGCAACTTGTAACTTCTTTTCCTGAACTTCTTTTCCATGCCTTAGTGTAGTGTGAATAAGGATATGTCTGGTGATAAATGTATGTAGAAGCACAGTCTGATAACGAAACACATAATTTCTCATGGTCATTGCTGGGTTTTGGTGGCTGTTTTCATTTTTTCAAGTATCAATATTGCAGTCTTGTATTTCTGCTTGTATGTAAAAAGATACACAATCCGCTTTCTTGCGCTTTTACATAATTTAATTTCATGGCAAACCTCTTCCAATATGTAAATACCCATTCAAACACTGTAAATAACAGAAGTCTTTCAGTTTCTTCCTTCCAATCTGGAGCATCCAGAAATCATAGGATGGATTTTAAAAAAGGGAGGTAAAATTAAAAAATATGTACTTAATTTGTTTTATTTTCCCTAAACTTTCACATATTTCCATACTTCTCTGCACACCTCTGCTGCCTCAAACCCTGCTTTAAAAGGCAAATAAAATGTGAAATGGAGATTTTCATGTAGTCATGATTTGAGCTTAAAAACACAGGAGCTCCCCTGCAGTTCACTGCGTTTGCTGCAAAATGCAAAGTGTCTATCAAGCAGAAGCTGTGACAGTAGAGAATTGTGATGCATTTACCTTCATGCAGCCTTGCAGCTCATGTAGCCCCAAGTGGGCATGTGTGATGGGATAGTTCCCAAAGAAGAGGGGGGAAGGATCAATGATGACTTAATTTGACTAATATAATGTGTGAGTTCATATATTTCCAGGGTAAATGCTACAGTCCTAATTAGAGCATCAATAACAAAGCAAGGAAATATCATGCACTTGGCTGTAAACAACCTTACCTGATGGCAACAGCAGATTTAAAGCTCTTGTTGAAAAAAAAAAAAGGCAGGGAGAGATTTCATTCCTCATGTGAGATGATGTTTTCAAGAGGTTGCAAAAATGTACTCATGTTCTTAATTAGCACATCCTTCTCAGGGAATGAGGGCTGGCAGTTCACAAAGTTTTTCTGGAAAGGTCCAGGCTTTTGGATAATGTGTGTCTTCCACCACTCCAGGCTGGCTGGGTGTAAAATTGAACTGATTCCGTAGGGTGATACAGACAGTGGAGTATGGACTAAAGGTACCGATGACAGAAAGGAATGACCAAGAGGTAGGGCAGACAGAAGAATGAAGGAATAAAAGGAAAACCAGGCTGTCAAAATTGGCTTCTTTCCAGTGTGTCCACTAAGATTTTTCTTATGCTAATACTGACAGAAGTGCTTCATAAATTCTGAATGTAAATGAAAAGGATTTCTTTCTTTTATTCATTACTGCAGTTTTTACTTTTATGACTTGTTCTTTTCCATCTGAGTGATACTTACAGGAAAGCAAATTCATGCATTTTAGAAGTGAGCAGTGCTTCGGGAACCATCAGATCTGACTGAAAAAATACAAAACGTTAAGTCAAATACTGACATGAAGACCTAGAAATGCAAGGAACCATGCATACAATCAGCATTCATCCTTCATTATTCCTGCCATTCCTGTTACAGGAACATAAACACTTCACTACCTCCTCGTGTTTTTTGGTTTTGATGCTGAATTGCCAGAGATGTCTGATTCTGAGTGTAAACTCCAAATTATCAGCAGCTTCTCTTAGGCTTTGAAGTGCCATTCTGAGAGCTGTATCCTGGAAGGGGCTGCTTGCTGCTTGCTGCAAACCTTATGTTTGTCTGAAAGATGTCATCATAGCGGACTTGCTGCAGTCGAATGCCTGGCAAGAAGATGACTGAGTTGAATGTTGTTACAAAAGATGATTTCTTATCTTTGAGCAGCAATACTCACCGTGAACTTTGATCTCTGAAACAGAGAAAATAATCTGCTACGGACCTGTGTACTAGGTACCAAAACAAAATTCTCTTGTAACTAGCTTCAAAAGTGCAGCAGTGGTATTTGGGATGCTTAGTTTATGTGCTTGGATGAAGAAAAAAAACTGGTCAGGATCAAGGGAAAGATTGCTGGATCAAAACACTTTTTTATCTTTTGTTTTTGTTTTGTTTAGCAGTGTGATACCACAGTGTTCAATTTTACACACAGTGTTCTGAATCTACAGCCTAAGATCTGGGTGATGAATACCAGCTTTTCGAGGAAGTCTGGTGCTTCTGGGATAGGTTGCAAGTCTAGAGTGAGAATTTATTAACTCGGAAAGATGTTTCTCTAGCCCCTCTAGTATGACGCTGTTGTATCACCTCAGGTGATTTGTATAAGCCTGCTTTGTGAAAATTCTGCCACACTGAGTTTCTTTATATGACATAAACATTTAAATAAATGCAATGGTGTGATACCTTAGAACCAAATCTATACTTGAGATGATTTGCATTTTACTTACAAAGTTTGATGTATAGTTTGTTGTCAGCTTAGAAAATGATAAAAAGAGTTCTTTCCACACAGTAGGCCGAGCAGCCAGAGGTGTTAGGCCAATAAGCCACATTTGCTTTTTTTCAAGTGTAAATCTGGCATTAAGATAACTTTTTCTGCCTGTCAGAACAAAACTAAGCAGCTGTAATTTTTAAATTAAGTCAGATATTCTTCTGAGGAACAAAAATACTTTTCCCAGTTCCCACAATTCAGCAGCGTATGAGGGGAGTACAGGGAATCACCTTTGGCTGCAGCGTTTAATTTATCTGGTTTGTATGTGCAATGCTTTCAAGGAACCATTAACAGTGGCTCTTTGGTGAGTGTAAATTACCAAAACCTCTCTATTTATAATTTCATAAAATCTCTCGATGCGTGTGCAGTGTATTTTTTTTAATGTGGTTAGGTGGTTGCTGTCATATTTTAAATTGCCAAGCATTTAACTGTAGTTTGTAGCATTGGGTCTGGACTTCATCCAGCATTGATATTTCCCACTCGTAATGCATTTGAGTTTAGAGACTTGCATGACTGTGGTGTGAAACTGAAGCCAGAGATTGCCGTGGTGTGCCCTGGCAAAGAAGTTAGGCCTGGGGGAAGTAGACACAAACCAGACAAAAATCCTACTCTGTTAAATTTAGACTAGGTCTCGAGTTAAACTGGTGTTTACAAGCATAATCTCTTTGTCTTCTGTATAGTCTTCCATTATTTAGCTACTTGCCACATTTACAGCATGCTGGAAGACTGGGAGAGGATCAGTTCAACACCCTGTGCTGGCTATGATGGGAGAAGCATCGACTAGATCCAGGTGATGGAAGTTCAGACTTCAGCAGCTCAGGAACTGAAGCACTTTTTGACTTGCAGATCTGTTGTGATATCTACGGTGTTATAATTTAAAACTTTGAGGAGAGAAGATAAAAAACAATTCATCTTCGTCTCAGCACAGTGCTAATGTTCTAATGGCATATTTATAGCTGCTAGTAACAGCAGGGCAGAGTTAGTTTAACAGACTTGAAGAGGTTTGGTGATGTTAAGATGTCACGGTTTAGGGTCAGCGCAGCTCATTAGGCCTATAACAGATGCTCTCTGTTAACACCCCTCCCTCCCCAAAGGAGACGAGAAAGGGAATAAGGGAAAGAGACTTAGAAATTAGAAAATTAAACTAGAACAGCTTTAATGAAAATAAGAATAATAAAAATAGAAAATATATAGGTATATAAAAAAACAGTAGTGAACCCAACCCTCTGATGGCAGTTATATCGCCATCACCACTGATGCTGTGGAGCAGGCACTGGAAGAGTCCCAGACTGGGCCCAGAGGCAGACAGGAGCTGTGTTCAGGAGCTGGGTTCTGGTACCAGATTCAGGAACACACCGTTGGGATCAAAGGCAGAACAGGCAGAGTCTTCCTTGGATGCCAGCCATTGAAAAAGTGAGCAAGAAACCAGAAGAGGACTTGAGCCAAGCAAAGCAAGGCAAGACCCTCCTAATCACTCAGCTTTATACCAAATATGCCATCTATGGGCTGGAATCCCTCGTTGGTCAGTTTGGGGTCACCTGCCCTGTCCGTTCCTCCCTGCAGGTGCCACCTTTCACTTTCTGCACCCCACGATGTGGTGCACAAGGTCCAGCAGTGGCCGTGGTCTGCACCCCAACCCTTGGTTGGACTCTGACCATGGGGTGTTCTCACTGCCAGCAGCAGACACTGCCTGGAAAAACAGGCTGCTGACTTCAGGCAGTGCATTGAGTTAGAACAACTGAGCTGAAAAGTAAAATCACTGAACAGTGTTAGTTTAGTTCTCACTCAGACTGGGACATAAACTTGTAGTAATTTATAGTTCAATACTATAAACTGAAATTGGTCTAGCTATGTATGATCTGATGGCCACAGCTTTACTTTATGTCTGATCCAGTGTGTGTATGTAGAGTTAGCCCTCTGCTTAGAGAAATAGAGCCTTTCTCATCCCACATGATTGCGTGATAAATCTTCCTGCAGTGGCCCTTGCTGTCCCTGCTCTCTCTAGTTTCTGTCACTTCAGGTTTGTGAAGGCTCAGTGGCAGAGTGGAGTTTTACAGATTCCTGCTGACCCAGGATCTTGAGGGAAACGTAGAGTCCCCATGTGTTGGAAGAGAACTGTAAACTTGGCCACGGAGAGGCAACGACCACATCCACTAAAACATGAGATAATGTATTTCCCACACACTGAAGACAAAAAAAACCAAGAATGTAAAAGCAGACTATGTGAAAGCATTATCTAGTATGTCTAAAAGCAGCACTGTATGTGCTTCTATTTTAAGATTATTTAACATAAACTGATGTTACTGAACTCCACATGCCTCCACTGAGGGAATGTCATTCGGAGTGCATGGAACATGCACATGAACTTGAAAGAATAACCAACTTTTCTTTGCCATTTTCTCCACAAAGTAAGGACAGGGAGGAGGGAAAGCCATTTCCCTTGCTACCTTTAACTCCTTCCGCAGGTGGAGCATGTGCCGTATGCAAGCAAACAAGCAAAAATAATTTCTTACTGGAACAGAGGAGAACAGATGAGCTAAAGCTCTGAAGCTCTCTTATTTTCTGAAATCTCTTGCCACTTTGCATTGCAAATACTCCTAATGTTGAGGGTTTTATGCTATATGAAGGCCACTTGGAAACCTCTGAGTGGTACTTCTCAGTACCATGGGATGAGATGCCCTTCCTTGAGAGCTGCATGGGTATGAATCTCCTCACTGAAATGCAGAAGGTTGAGGGTGAATGAAAAATAGTCAAAACAATGCCCTGGTTTTAGTAAGCACTACAGTTCCTACTTTTCCACTTTCCCTTGTACCTGGCAAGGGCACAGAGGCTATTTTTGAACTGTCTAGACTATTCTAAAAAGACTCATCTTTTTCCTCTTTTGGTTATTGGTCATCACGAAGAAGAGTTAGCAAGTCTGTTTATGAATTTGCCCTCATGATGAGCCCACGTAAATGTTTTGCAAAGCATGTTTATAGAACTGGTTTAAGAGCACATCTCCTGAAGAGCTGTGGATTTATAGAACTGATTTGGATGTAGTTTAATCAGTCCAAAGGCTCGACTACCAGAGTAAATTTCTACAAGATATTTTGTGTAAAGGTAAAATCCCCCCACCCCAATTTAGCTTTAAAAAGTTTATATGTGGACACAAAATGTGAATGTGCAGCCAAGTAATTTAAAGTTCACAATTTTGATGATTAATTATCAGAATTATTATTATTATTGGTTATTCCAGTGACTCATTATTTCTCCTGTGGGCACAGCGTGTTGGTTCTGTTGCCTTCCTGACCCTTTAGGCGAGACTCTTCATGTTACAGACAGATGGTGGGAGGACAGGTAGAAAACCCAGCAAGCATCAGTTTATCTGCCTTCTGTCTCTGAAATGTGGTTGCAAAGGTGCTGCTGCTCTTCTTAGTCTTTCCCTTTTGACTGCTCTTTCTTGGTGCCACCAAAAATACTGTTACAGCTTCTTTTTCTTCCGAATATGTTTTCCCCTACTGTTGACTTTGCCTCTTTCATTTATTTTCCTTCAGTACCTACTCTTCTAGAATTCAGAGGTGCTCTGTATTCGTTAGGTGTGAGCATGTATGTGTTTATACAAACAGATAGTGCTCTTCAGAACTATCAAAGATTGGTTATAACAATCTGATATAGTAAAAGAGAGAACCCTTCACACAGACATGACCCTGTTGTTATCTATGACCACCAGAGCTTTATCTGAGACCATCGTAGCTTTTCAGGAAATGGGGTTGCTAACTTGGGTTGGAGGTGCTGTGGACTGTTGCTTTCTGGGTACTCTGAAACTTCTCGGAGTTGATTTTTGTACTAACATGGGAAATGATTTTAGTTAGGTTTTCCCATTACTATCATTTAGTAACCGTTCAGTTCTGAACAGAAAGGGAAGTCATGGTAGATGGTGTTGGCTGGTGACACATTAAGAAAAACGCTTCCTTCCTTTCCCCCCCCAAGCTTTGCCTCTCAGGCTGGCCAATACAGCCTCACTCTTCCCTTCTGCCTTCCCATCTGCTCAGCTGTTTCCAGCTGTTGCTTTTCTTGTTCCTACTCTAGTGGGGTATTTACAGACAGACCAGACTTCTCTCCACTGTCTCTGCTGATATCTCTGTCTGACAGAACGCATCCTGTTCAGACGGGCAATGTTCCTCAAGGGTAATGCCTGGCTTGTGTGGCTCTGAGCTCGCCTGCTTCATGGCTGCTGAGCTTAGTGTGTTTTCCCCAGAAACTCATGGCACGCTGATAAAGCACCCTGAAAAATGCTTTAAAATGTTACTCCTTGCAGTAGGGACTGTTTATTTATTATTGTTATTATCGCTCCTTGTATTTTATTGTTACACTTTTGCACAACCCACTTGTAATGAGCTGGATCATGACAGTAATTCAAATAGGAACTATAACTTTAATAGCAATTGAAATGTGAAAGAGCAGTAGATGCCAGCAACAACGAGGAGTCCAAAAGAGAATGGGGAATGACTGGAAAAATACTACCCCTTTAAACATTTTCAGATGTATTTTGTATAAAATATATATATAGACATGTTTTAGATATGTATATGCAAACATAGTTTAACAAGACCTAATTTTTGTGAAGATCCTGTTAACTGTGATTTAATCCAACATCAATTCCGAGTGACTTGACTTCAGATAAGCAACTGAAATAGCAGTTATTAAAATAATGTTATTTCTGGAAAGATGCTTGTTGCTCATTTCTCACAAGCAGCTGTTTTTCTGATGCTCTGGTGCTTATCTGTGTGTGAGAGCAAGACAGGGCATTATGCATGCTTCTGACAGATAAGTTTTTATTGGAATTTATTTACAATGTATTGCTTCTGAAGTCTGCCTTTAAGAAGAGGCAGGGCTTATGTATCATATCTACTTGGACAGTGAATTTAAGACTGCTGGAATCATGCTTAGTGAGGGCATTGGAAGAAGTCGTTTCCTCTCTGAACTCTGGAATATTTCCTCCCATAACAAAGTTGAGAATATGTTACTTTTCTGAGTGTTGATATGAATAGGAGTCCACATCTCGACATCACAAGTGACATCACAGCTTGATATTAATTCTATATGTTAGTACAGGGAAGGTGCAGTTTCACCTTCCTTTCTCCTTTCATGTTTAACAAATGCCAGTCATACCTGAATGTGCAAGATTTCTTTTCAGTCATTTTTTTCTGATTGCTCACGTTGCTCATGGGGATCTTTTCTGCATTGGTCAAATTCTGCATTCAGATAGCCAGGTATCTGAATTACTGACTAACATTCCCATAGCTAAGTTCTGTAAAAGACAATGAGGGATTTTTTTTTTTAAATTATTATTATTATTTAAGCTGTATTTTCCTTTTAGTGAAATGCATTATAACTAAAACCTAGTACAGGAGTGTCTTTAAGTTCATTCCTTCTTCACTTCCAAACCCAAACCTTTACTCCTCTCTGCCCTTTCCCCTCGTAACTGTCAAACTATTTACCGCCAGATTCAGGCTCCGTAACTCACTGTGCCTGATCTTTTGTCTTTTCCAAGGCTCGTTAGGGAGTTTTCCATTGCTTGCCTGGTGGCGTTTCCATCATGGTAACAAAGCATAGGCATTTCTCCATGCACAAATACCTAGGGATTCAGTGGGGGACACCAATGTCATGGGACTGCGACTGGAACGTACCTAGCTGTAGGATGGGTGCTGAGGCAGCCCTTACTTTGTGACCCAGTGGTCACAGGCACTCGCCCCCATGCACTCGCTGGGGAGAGAGCTGGCACTTTATCGTGTAAGAGGTGTCCTTCCAGTCCTGGGGCTGGGAAAGGACTCTGAAGCCTCCAGAAGGCAGAGTGGCAGGGTGGAAAACATAGAGCAAGTAACCCAGACAAATGTCTGGGCAGGCTGAGGCTGAGCTGTTGTAGCCTGAGCTTCTCTGGTCTTTTGTGCAGCGTTACAAATGTGGGCAAATCCATACATAGATGTCATGGGACAGCAGAAGCAATCATCAGCCTTCTGCCTTCTCACAGTACCAAATTAAATTGGACTAGGAAAATTCTTTGTTGATTAAGACTGATATTTTGGGAACTGATAGTATAGTTATGTTCTAAGTATAGGTTAGATGAGCTGGATTCCTTCCTCTGAGGAGAAAGAATTGACTTATTTTACCATTACCATTCTTTAGTTCTTCCAATAAATGTTCAAGACCTTGCAGTCTCATTGTGGTTTCCTCCATCATGTTGAAATTATTAGTAAATAATACTGCACTTTGTTGAAATACAGGGGTTTGTGTTGTTATTTATTTATTCATTGATTCTGGAAGTTCCTGATCAACATTTCTATATTCTAATGATAGTTGAGATCTGCAAGGGTATGTCTGTCAGACTTCAAATGCATATTATTCCACTTGCAACTACAAAAAATGCTTTCTTTAATAGTAAATAATATAATTTTGATCTAATTTTTTTTTTATGCTTGTAAGAGGACAGTTGTCCTGATATTTTTTAACTCTTTTGTTGTGGGTTTATTTATTTTTATATAAACTGTCCCTGAAGGAGATGGAATTGAAGCTATTTGTGCAATTGCAGTGCATTACCTTTAAGGAAAATACCTCCTTATATAAATGGAGAGAAAAAATGGAAGACAAAACCAAAAAAACCCCAACATTCCTTCTCAAGAAATTCCCTTTTTTCCCTTTTTTTGGTGCCATCACAGTGCTCATATGGGAAAATCCCTCCTAACTTAAGCTTTCCTACATTTTCTTGATCTAACCTGTTTACTCCTGTTTAATGTTGCAAAACTTTTGGTTTAAAAAACTTTAAAAACCTAGGAAAACAAACAAAAAAAAGAATAACTTAAGGGCTTGTGCTATAGTGTGTGACTCACCATGTTTTTTCTGGGAGGGGGAACTTGCTGTATCCTGGTGTATATTCAGAAGTAGCTACAGTACCAGGCTCAGACATTTGAGGGTTATTCCCCTCCTCCTATCAGGCCATATGCACTCAAGCTTCCTGTCTCAGGAAATGGGTATGGGTTTCATTCTCCGCCTTAGTCCCTGCTTTTTTTCATGCAGAGGGAGTGGAGTTTCTAGTAATCAGCTCCAGGAGTGGGATATGTGGGATAAGAGGTCCTTTTTAGTTTGTAGCTAAAGCAGAACTCAGAAGAAAATGCTATCAAGTATTAGCCAGTTCTAAAGATCAGGTTAGCTTACTACAAACAGACTTGAGATAATGTCTTGCAAATTAAAAACCTGAAGCTATAAAAAATATTCAGAATAAAGTATTTTAAAACAGATGTGGTACTGAAAATGAAATGAATTTACAACAAAATCCTACGGGAGTAGCACAGGCGGGTGATTCAATTCATAGTGTAACGTGAAACAAAGTTGTACCTAGTAGACAAAATCTTTAAAGCAGTATTAAGAAGCATCTTCCTCGATGCCTGGTTCTGTCACCTGACTATTGTATTTGTCATGGCTATATTGGAAGAGGTTTGTGTAATCTGGACAATGTGGTATAGGGATAATAGTAATTAAAAATAAATCAATCTGTAATACTAGCTGTGTGTTTTGTTTATTGAAAGGTGCTGGACTCCTAGATCCATTCATTGCTGTTTAGGCAGGAGCTAGAGGTACAAAATCCTGGAAGAACTGTCACTCAGGGTGGCTTAAACACTTATGTCATATACAATATACTCCCACTCTTGAGATGGAGCCTTAAAAATCAGCAAGAGGTACTGAACACTAAAAAGCAGAGACCTTTTCCATTTTATATGACTGTAGCAAGGAGAACACAACTTCCAGAAAGTCTTGGGTTTATGCAGTTGATGTTGAATGTAGTATGCATAATTTGCAACTTGTGGTTGTGCCTCTTGTGAGGGTACAGCACACGTAAGCTGCTCCAAGAGCTCTGTGTGCAAGCAGTCAGTGAGCAGCACTCTGAAAGTCATTCCTTCCGAATGCACCCAAGATGAGTCTCAGGCAAAGGAAGATGGAAGGTGTCTACTGAGGCAGAAGGGATCCAGGTGGTATCAGCCCATATATTTTTCTAGCACAGAAGGTGCACGTTTGCACATCGTCCTGGAGCAGTTTAGTACCTGCCTGCAGCCGCATGAGCTGTGCTTTATGGTTCTTGTAGACATCACACTGCAGTGCAGAGCGTGAATGCTTCCATTTCTCTTTTACTACAGACCAAGAAGGTAATGTGAATCAACTGAAGAGCAAAGCACAGATGTTAAGTAATGCCTAGCTCAGCTATGATCTGCCAGCTGTGAAGTGGCTAATGAATTTCTAGGGTCAGTAACTTCCCAGTCCAATGCACCCCCATCTGTACAGGCGCGCCTGGCTGTAGCTTTGTAACACCATGGATGTTTTTCATGTTTAGGGTGAAGATTCCTGGAGAGATTCCCAACTGATCTTAGCTGGTGAATTAACAGGATGGAATTGCTTGTTTTGCTTTATAGTTCAACACACTGTAGTTAATGAGGCCCTACTCTATCGCACCTTGTTTGGACATAAATCTCATGGTCATGGTTTAGGAACCATAGTGCAAATTACAGCAGCCCTTGTTTATAGCTCTGGAGTTCTTTTGTTGACCCCTAAGCCTGCCATTCAGGAATGTCACAAGGTGGCCTCGAGCTGCTGACTGTCACATGTTACTTCATTCTGTATAGAACACCTAGAGCTGCTAAGCAGTAGTAAAAACCAAATGGTATCTTACACCTCAGCTCCAGGAGTGCTCACTGGCATGGCAGCCTGAAGCCTTGTCCTGTAAGCTCATGTATCCCGATAAATTATGGGGTACCACAGAAATGAGGGATGTGGTGGAAGAGAAGCAGTATCAGCAGAAGTGTGAAAGGAAGACTGAGCACGGAAGAACAAAGCTTCTTAGCGTCTGCAAAAAAATTTCAGTTGGTTTGGGATTTTTTGACAGGAAGATCACCACCCATACGTGCTTTCAGGCACTGCTCTTGGTGGAGCAAGCTGGCACTGAGTAAGGACATCCCTTAGTTCTTTCTCACTTAACTGCTCTTAACTTCAACAGATCAATGCTTGCAGTTCAGACTAGTGGGTGTATGTCACAGCTCTGAGGAGCCAAGTGACCTTGTTTATGCTACATAGCTGGGCCAGTACGTGGCTGTTTCCACTGTCAACCCTCCCAGAAAGCTGCTTTCAGAGTATGCTTGTGCATATTGCTTTGCAATTAATTTTGTATGGCCACGCATGCTGGCCTCACCTTCCATAGCTGCCCAAGTGTTTTCTGCTGCTGTAGCCAGAACAAGGACATTGTACATTTTCAGTTCATTTTTTGTCCTGTCAAGAAACAAGGGGTTTGGTAGAAAGTGATGCAGGTGATGCCTATAGCACTGAAGAAACAAACTGCAAAGTGAAGTGGCTGGGTAGTTCGGAGCTTTCTGGAAGAACCACAGATCATTTTATGTGGAACCATTAATCCAGTCCCCCAGTTTCCAAGACACTTCACAGGAAAATTACGATAAAACTATGACAGTGAAAGGTAAGTAAATCCAAACCTGAAATTAGAGATTTGTAAATCTGAAGAGTAGAATTTGTATATATTCCTGAATAGTTTCAAAAATTAAAAACATTTAGGTGTGAAAATATTTTAAGCATCAAATTAGAAATAGAATGGAGCTGCTGGGAATTGAGGGAGGGAGGAAGGTGCATAGGACCTCTCTTTTACTGTACAAACATCCTGCCCTGGCTAGTGTCCTTGAACGTGTAATAACTTCCCAGGGATCTTTGCTTATCATTAATGCTGCACAAAGGAGCAGAACATGCCTTTCTCAAGAGATTTTTTCAGTAGTGTGTGATTTGTCCTGTTTCTGATAGAACTTTCTCAAGGGATCTCTGTATGCTGATGGTTTCCTCTCTTTTTCCTTTTTTTTTGAGGGGGGAGGTATTCAAATCTGTCCAGTGAAGCAGAATTTCAACCAGTTGAGAGAAGGCCTGTTCTCCTTGGTGACACAGCAGGGATCCCTTAGGAATGATTGAGAAATGGTGGTTGTGGAGAGAGCTTGTCTCTTCAGGTGGTGGGTACGAGACTTGTCTTTGCCTTTGGCTTTGCCTTTCCCGTTCTAGAGACATTGCAGTGTGTGTTAGGTGATGCTGTGCTCATTGCAATGTGTGTTGTTAGGTGATGCTGTGCTCGTTGCAATGTGTGTTAGGTGATGCTGTGCTCGTTGCACGTGCCTTTCCGTGAGAGAAGGAATGAGAGGGTAACACCTGACACATATGTAGGCATTTTGCTTAGTGCTTGAAGATGTAGTGATGAAATAAGCTGCATGAAGTAATATTCTCTGTAACACAGAGAGAGAAGGGGAAAAAAGGAAAGGGGAGGGTGGGGAAGAGGGAAAGACAGGGTAAAAAATGAGAATTTTAAGGATTTCAGGCAATTGTCTCTACAGAAGCAGAGCAAAAGCCCTCTGAAGGATTTGTCTGCCCCTTGGAGAGCCTCTTTTCAAACAGTGTGAAAGTGCCAGAAACCTGTCCTTCGGATGGGGGAAGACTGTGTTGTATATGAGTGTTTTGGAGAACTTCTGTATCTTGGAGGAAGAGAAACCGGAGTGTGGTTTGACAGTTGCTACAGCAACTAACGTTTTTTTAATGGAAGGCAAGGATAAGTGATGGTAGAAAGCCTTGTGTAACTGACGTACCTTCCCCTGCTTCCTGCCAATTTTCCAGGATATTAAAACAATAAGTAATTTATGACTTCGGCTGAGAACAGCTCTTTGTTTGCCCAGTTCAGCTACAGTTGTGAGCCTGCGTGATCTTTATGGAGACAGCAGAGAAGAAATTATTTACATACCGGAAAGCAAGGATTCGAGCATCTCTGGAAAGTATACTTTGCAAGGGACAAATGCATTCCTTGTTCTGCCTGAAGCAGTGGTGTTGGATGTGTATGTCACTGGGCTGAGCCTTCTTCATCTCGTAGCTTCCTTTCTTCTCATCCCCTCCCTCCCCAGCATGATTATTTTTTTTGCAGAGTTTTTTAGACTGTTTGGTTACCACGGAGTTATTTTTTAATGGAGGAAGGATGATGAATTATAGAGCGAATGAGAGATGATAAAAGCTTGTGGCAGGAGGGGAATTATGCTGGCCCTCACCGTAGCAGTGTTGCAGAACCAGCTCTGGCATAGTCGTGCTCCAATAACTGTTGCCTAGGGAGAGAATTTAACCTGTCTAATTTTTTTAGGACCCAGCTGGCAGCTGACATCTGGAGGAGTGTTGCTGGAGTGGAAACCACCCATCGCATCAGCGAGCAGACATTTACTTTAGTATACAAAAAGGTGTCTTAACTGGAGCTTTCATTCACCAGCTGAAGGTTATGTATTTTAAATGTAATGATGGTTTCAGTTTCACTAGGGAAATTTGGGGGCATTTGACAGCTGAATTTCAAGGGAAGAGGCTCTTGGTGGTTTTGAAATCTCACTGGAAGGCTTAGGCTGCAAAGGGTCACTTACACAGCACTTTGCCTCTCCCTTGGGTTCTCTACGTGAGATCAGAATTAATGAGTTAGGGTTACTGGTTTTAATTAAAGCATAGGCATTAAACCATTGAGCATCTTCATAAAATGAAAAATATATTTAAGATTTTGTGTTTGTTCATATATAAGGCTTCACAATTATCACAACTGTTTTAAAGACCTATTGTCATGAACCAAACATGTGCTAGCTCTTTGGAAGTAAGGGTTATGCCACAGATATCCCTGCTGATACTTTAAGTATTAGACCTCATAGCCTCTGAGGTTTGTAGGTTTGAATCCTGTGGTTCATTTTGAAGTTCAAAACCAAAAAGTTGCCTCTGGTACAATTCATGACATTATTACACTGTACACTTACTAGAAATTATGACTGAACTAAGAGCTGGTTTTCAAGTGAATGACACTGAGGTATTTCACTGGAAAAAGTTCAGTGCTCTTCAGCTGATGAGAAGCAGTGCATGAAGCATGCACATTTTTTTTCACGGATGAGAAAGTAATAAACATCTGCCACCGATTTTATGCATTTTTAAACTCAGTAGTGGACTAGTTCCTACCTTCTTGCTATTCAGTAAGCTGTTTTGGGGATTCGTATGAGATGAGAGAGATAACTTGAAGTACTTGAAGTAGAGGGAAGACTGTCAGGATGCTCTCTCTAGTCTTCTATTAATGACCAGCATTTATTCCAAGATAAATTTGCACCATTTGAATTCTGTGACATTAATGTCTTCTTCTCTATGATATCCTGTCTGTTCTCTTCCCCCTACAACCCTCTCCTCCTTCATCCTCCTCCAGACACTGAGATGGCTCATCATCTTTCTTTTGCTAACTCATTCCCTTGCCCCAGTGACACAACCTGTCTCCTAATCTCTTATGCTCCTTTGGCATCACCTTGCTGTAATATTCTCCTTTA
>VWZY01000270.1:294374-312569 GCA_013399075.1 Chloroceryle aenea
TATGTCTCACCATCTTTCCCTTAGTGATACAAATCTGCTTTCATCTCTCTCTTAACAAGCACGTTGCACTATTGATTCTCTGCTATCCACCTGCTGTCCATCTCTCTTCTTGTTTTCATGTCAAATTCATTGACTGAGCTACTCTGAGTTGTTTTTCCTCACTTCTGTCTGGGCTTCTTGGAGGTTGGCTCTCATCCCTTCTGCAGCATCTGAATGCCCTAGGCCAGCATCTCGTGAATGCCAGATAGCACTGTTAGTGGAGGGACACAGGCAGAGCTTCTCATACTTGATCTATGTGCATTGTTGCTGCTCTTTAGTCACACAAAATGGAAATCTTTCAGTGCCACTGAATTGTTAGCGTGTAGGTGAAAGAAGGATACTTGTTTGATACCTGCACATATTTATGGTAAACAGGGTACTTTGGAAATGACAGCATGTATTTCAACAACTAGAGAAAGGTTTCTAGTGAGTCCCTCCATCTTTAAGGAGGTCCAGTTTATTTACTCTGATTTGAGGGTGATGCAGCGCTGGCACAGGCTGCCCACAGAGACTGTGAGACCTCCTTCACTGGAGACTTTCAAAACCCACCTGGATCTGTTCCTGTGCAATTTGATCTAAATGAACCTGCTTTGGCAGGGGAGCTGGAGTAGATGATCCCCAGAAGTCCATTCCAACTCCTAAGCTTCTCTGATTCTGTGATTTCCTAGGAAACAGATAAGGGTACCTGTGCTATGAAGAAAACACTAACCTTTTAATGTTTATATTGTTTTGAAACAAGCCAAACTCTGTTGAAATCATGTGGTGGTCAGAGAGTGATTACAAACACAGTCGTGTGAACCTCCCATGCCTTGGAAGGTAACGGTATCTCCCCATAGCTGTATTTACCCGTGTTTCAGATAAGCCTCCAACTTAATACTGGGGATTATGCTCTGGCATGGGAGAACATGCAGTTATTTATTAGATTTTATATTTTTTATAGTTTTATTTATTTTTTTTCCCAAACTGTTGCTTTTTGATACAATTCTTAGGTTGCTTTTTGATACAATTCTTAGTCTTCTGATTCTTGGGCACTCAGCTGGAGTGCTAATACTGATGGCAACTGTAGTTGGGCAGCACACATTTGTAAAGGGTCTGAACAACTAAACTCTGAGATTTACTGAGATTGGAGTATTTTAGTGTTTCATTTAGCTGACCACTTCAGATTTTTCTTTAGAAAAACTGCAGTTTCTCAACAGAGGTAATGTTGGTATAGCCTGAAAGGAAAAGGAAGTTACTTGCAGTTTCTGATACTGATCAGCCACTACTGGCATCAGTAAAAATGTAGGAAGGTTGAGACAGAAATAGATGAGGATATTTAGAGAGATCTTACCCAGTTTGATTTAGTAACCTAAGGGATTGCCAATTAAAAGCCTTTAAGGCATGGAAATTACATTGGCATTTTTTATCCTGCGAAGCCTAAATGTAAAGCACTCTTCTCTCTCTTACTCCCCATCCCCACACCCCCACCCCAATCAAAAATGTCAGGAAGTTTTCCACAGTTTTCTTGAAAATTAATTCTTGCTAAATAGCTAGAAATAACTACTATGAAGTATTTTCAAAGCAGTACTAAAGAAAGGAATTTTCTGCCTTCATATTGATGAAATTACAGACCAAAGGAGTTGAACTGAAGCCTAGTTTATGCAATAGATTATAGTATTTTATTGTCAAAAACCAGCACTCCTGTTTTCATCTGTAGTGTTTTCAAAGATACAAAGCTGCCGTTTGGGAAGCTGAACTGAATGGGTTCATCTTTTCCAGGAAATGGTTCTCTGCAGTTCCTCAATGAAAGCAGGTGCTTGGATGTCCATAAATATTAAATGTAGCAGGCAAAGTTCTTTGTCTTTGAAGGGAAAGCTGACCTTGCTCAGCTTCACCTCCTTAGGATAGGATGGCTCTTTTTCTCCAGTGTTGTGCAGTGGGTGTTAGCACTTGTCTTTCTGTAAGGCAGGTGTACCAGGTCACCTGAGGCACCACTGCAATTTATAAGGTAGAAGAAAATTCTGATTCAGTTCGTAGTTATTTTGGTCAGCTAACAAATTCACGGGAGTCCTCTGGAGAGATGTATAAAACTGGATTTCCGTGCCTGGATTTCGGTGCAGCAGTTTAGTGTTAATGCATCCCTAAGTGCATAGATTTAATTTGAAAGCTAGAAAGGTGGTTATGTCAGAAGCAAATCAGAAAAAAAACCAAAACAAAACGCCCCAAAAATAAGCATAAAGAGCGAGTGCACATGCTGGCTGTAGGACCCAGCTCTGTAGCAGTGAACATAACTGCATCAACTGGGAGAGGCGTCTCCGGCTGGCTCCGTGCAGGCTGCCCTGGCTGAGCCTAACATCAAAGAGAGATGCTAAACCCTCAGCAGGCTGGAGAGGGAGGGAGATGAGGGAGTTGTCAGGGAAGTGATTCTCAAGGTGTCAGTGCTAACGCTGACAGGCTGGGAAGGCTCGGAGAGGCGCAGAGGGGTTGCTCTGTGGACTGGCTGGAGAGAGAGAGCTCTCCCAGGACACTGGTGAGTACGACCCCTGCCTAACTGGCTTCCTTACCTAAGGAGTGAGGCTTTGTGCAGTGGGCTCCTTATCTGGTGGCTAGTGGAGAGGAGCACGTACCTTCCCCGAGGACTCCCTTGAGCATTCCTCGATCACTTCCCATGAAGAAACACCCCCTTGGCAGCATCAGGGTCGTGCCATGGCCGCCCTCCTCTGCGGGGGCTCCCGGCAGGCGTCCGGGGAGTGCCTGGTACGTGGGAATGCAGCGTGGGATGCTGTAGCACAGCGCTGTATCCCCAGAGCCTCTGGAGGAATCTCTTATGTAGTGTGTGAAGCCTGGCGAGTCAATGAGTAAGCTGTGGCCTTACGTAAGAGTGTAGTTTAAGAGTTAGTTGCAGATAACGGGTGGCTGAGATATGTTGTCTTTCGTTATCGAATAATTGCTAAAAGGAGATGGGTTTGAATTTGTTGAATCAGCTGCAGCCATAGCCTGAGACTGAAACTTTTGACAGCTCCAGCCCTATTTGGACTCCTTGCAGTAGGTCTTGTTATCCAGGAGCCAGTCCAGTATGTGGAGAGTTATAGAGTGTTATCTCTTGCCTAATGTCTGCATACGATAACTTTTGGTGATGCGAGACTGCCAAAAAACCAAAGAGATGGAAAGAAGTTCTGGTAGCTTTCTAGGAAAGGCACTCAGCTCTCTAAAGGAAGAAGCTCACTTTGATATGCGATATCCCTGAGCATTAAATGCGAGTCCAACCTTGAAGCACAAAGGGCTGCAATATTTCTTAACCCAGAGACGTTTGGAGAGTTTTCAGTGAGGTCTGGCCTTTGTTTCTAAGTATTTATACGATCTGTGTTGCCAGGAATATTGATAGTTCGATGTGGTTTTACAAGGAGGTGTATTTAGCATTTAGTGTCACAACAGTGCTTGTGTAGGGGCTGTTACTTCTTTACAGCAGTGCTCATTGCCATTCGCAGGTTGACAAGTCTTTCACCCTCTTTCCTCTTGCTGCCCTTTCCCACGTGTCGTGAGTAAGCAGTGGGCTTCTCAGGGACACCTCTCCCATGCCACTGCCTTGCCTGAGCTGTCTGAACCACGCACACGTGAAGTCTCAGTGGGACAGGATTTCCATAGCGCTTCCTGATAAGTGTTGTTACGGATCTGTCCCATCTGTTTATGAATATGCAACATTTCTGTTTGCAGAAGCTGGTGTTGTTACTTGCTGGGAATTCTGTTAGCAAAGCTGGATATGCTAAAATAAGGAAAGGAGCATCAACCGCTGTACTTGTAAAGCTCACCCCCAAACCCAGCTTCTGCCACTTAAATTTGAAAGTGCAAACCTCCTAATGTAAATAATGGATAAATAGTAGCTGGATTTTTCCACCCATTCACAAATGTGTTTGCCGTGGGCCATCGGCAATAGCAAAGCTAAATTCTGTCACATTGTCAAAATATTAATTTGTGAAAGAATAATTATTGTTACTTTGTCACACTTTTGTGAACTCACGTGGTTCATTCGGATAGTAACTTTTTCAGAGGTGAAAATCAAGCTGGGCTGTAACAGAATGTAACTGCTTTCATTTTGGGGGGTCTCTCTACTGCCAGTGTGTTGTTTTTTCTGCAGAAGCAAGGGAGGCTGTGGAAAAGAGAATCCTTTTCTCAGAGGTGTGTGTCAAAGCTAATTCAAGGCTGCCCCCTTTCTGAAGCTGGAAACATGTGCTGTTGAGAGTATAGGTTCTCTTAGCAAGCAGTTATCCTCCTGGGCTTGGGAAAGGAAAGCTGGATATACAATGACCAAAGAGACTTGCCCTCTCTTCCCAGCAATTACAACAGAGAGCATCTCTGCCTGGAAGTTAAAGCAATTTGGGGAACATTGCTGTACCAAGATGATTGGGTCTGTGTAGTCGTCTTTGGTTTTTTGGGGTTCTTTTTGTGTTGTTTTTGTTTTGTTTTGTTGGTTTTTTTTCTGAAGAGTAACATCGTATTCTTCATGGTCATGGCCATCCCACCTGACTACTTTAGCTTATCTTTAGACCAAATTAAACTGTACTGGTTTTGGATGGTTAAGATTTGCTAATGTGTATGTGATATAGGAGATTGATTTAGAACAGAAGCTGGAGGTATTTTCTGGTAGTTATAACCCCCTGCAGTTTCCTTGCCATCACAAAACAGCTACGTGACAGCGGAGTGGCTTGTCTGTTGAAACTGGACCTCAGAAATGGAGAGGCATGTTCTGGGTGGCAGTACAAGGTGGCTGTGGCAAATTGGAGAAAGCTAAACTGAAAGGCTGTCAGTTAACAGGGTTAATAAGAAAATCTTGATTTGCAATGCATGTTGTCAATCTAGAGGCTTATTGACATGGTCTCGTTATGGTTTTAGGCTTTGGTCACTTGTGCATCATCCACCTAAGGCTGTAGATGTGCTCAGAGGGATTTAATAACAGGAGCTGTTTACCCATGGAGTGCTGCAGTGCCTCTTTCTGTTCTTTTTCAGGATCTATCAGCTTAGATTCTGTTCAGCTTAGATTCATACTGTCTGAGGTGGTGGCATGGGTAGTGGATTTTCTCAGCTCTGACAGCCTGAACACATGGGATGGTGGATGGCTTGGGAGGGGAAAGCTGGCATGCACTCCTGCTTATCTCCATTCTCCCTCTACGCACTCACATGATCGTCTAGTGCAAATTAATTCTTAAGCACCACCATCCCAGAGTTGCTTCGGACTTGCTTTGTGTCCCAAGGTTTACTTTTCCAATTTCGTATAGTATTCCTTGAAATGTCAGCCACCTCCAGCATTATCCCTTCTAAACTCTAAGGCTTTCTCTCTTCACTTGGCCTGGGAGGTGAGGAGGCTTTGGGACCATTCCAGGCTTTTCTGAAGCTACTTTTTCCAGTGTCAGGCAGGGTCTGGCGCCGAGTCAGCCGCTGCTTCCTGATTCTCACCCTTTCCTTGCAGGCAGACAGATGACCTGCCTTAAGGGAGCAATCCTTCTTGGAAGGTGAAATCAGGCACAGAAGTTCAAGCCTGACCATAACTGTTAGCTGCCTACGTGAGATATTAATCTCACATTAGCACTCCCCCGTGCAGTGCTCATTGATCAGTTAATTGGTATTTGCATAGTGCTTTGAAGATGACAGTGATAGGTACATTTCTGTTGCCATTTTTCATTAGCATACTACACCAAGCTAGAAACATTCCTGAGATAATTTAGCCATATTCTGGTGAGAGAGGTGTGTGGTTATTAGAGCTCAGTGAGGCCCAGAATGCATCTGGTACAGTTCTGAAGAAGAAGAAATTGATAACCAAGGGGGAGTCATCTTAGACATATATTGCCTGATGCTGAGGGGGAATGAAGATACTCACCTGTCTCCCTGTGTTCGTGGCTTGTAATGGCAACTAACTTTCCCTCCCTCCCCATTTCTTCTCTGGAAGTATCCTCATTTTATTTTGAGAGTGCTAGAGTGCCGTCAGTTTTCTCTCACCTGACTGCCTGGGGCAGAGATAAAGGAAGATACCCTTTAATCATCTGGGTCCATCCTGGGCTGCTCAGGGGAGGGAGGACCAAGTGCCTTGCCTGTCTTTGCAAGATACAATCATGAGCTTGTTCTGTACCCCTTGGCATTCACCAGGGGTGGGGGAATTCCACCTAGAGGTGTGAGGTTTCTGCTCCTTCCTCACCCTTGCTCTTCACATTTCTGATCTTCCCAGTCCATTTAGTCTTTACCATTAAAATTGTTCTTCCCTGCTGCAATGCTTAACTTGGTCTGAGAGCTTTGAGAGCATTTTCTCACTGCATGTGAGAGAAAATGTCATCTGATAATAATAATATCAGGCATGCTTTTTGATCATGGTATGTGCATAGCCAGTACCTTAAGAAGAATCTTATTTGGACTTAAAATAACACTCATGGCACAACTATAAAATTATAAGACTGTATCATGTGAAATAAGAGCCTTATCTAGAATCTCCATGGCCCTAACCTTACCAGTGCTTCTCTTTATAGATGTGTTGCACTTACATGGACCATTGCTGACTTCTGGGCTGCCTGTGTGGTTGGGTATGGTTTGGGAGGGATGCTGCACAGCAGAAGAAAGCAGGAGGGTGGCTGACCCTACAGTTGAGGTCTGTTAACTGCCTCTTTCAGAGCAGTACATTCCAGATGGGCTCTTTGAGTTTGCTGTAACTCTGGGCTGCTGTCTTTCCCAGCTGCATGGGAGTGATTCATACCAAAGAGGCCTTCAGAATCATTCCTCTTTCTCCATTAATCAAGGATTTAATCAGTACATAGGGCTCTAAGTGTTCTTTATGCTCTAAGTTTTAAGTTCTGTGGAAATTTTCCACCCTAACATATGATAACATGGAGATTCACTCAAGTTAATGGCAGGATGCTTCTCTCCTGAGGTCATTTTCTGATTGATCTTATTACAGGTAATATCTATGGACAGCAAGTATCTGATGGGATCCCTTCACTCCTGCTCCATGAAGAGATGAAGCCTCCCAGGGTGGCTGCATTCCACAAATAGCCCTGAGTTGCTGGGAATCCCTGTGGGCCCCCCAAAAAATTCTTCACTCGTTTGTTTTTCAGAGAATGTTTTTCAGTCATTTTACATGGCTTTGATGGTAGAATAAAAGTGATGGAAACAAAATACCTGAGCCACTCCATGCTGTTCTTTTTCGTCATGTTATGATATTTGAAACGTACCAATGTGGTTGATTTTAGCTGTCAGGAAAAGAAATTTCCCATGGATGCTTCAGATTTGAGAATACTTGTACTTTATTTTGCTGGAACAATAATAAATAGTCTTTGTGTGTGAACTCGTATCAAGAGAAACAGTGAGATTAATCCCTTAGGGAAAATCATAACTGTTTTGCTTTCTAGATGAATTTCAGTTCATTTCATATGTTCTCATGTTGATTTTAATCTGTTTTATAAGCTCTTCTCTGGTTTATTCTTTGTTTTCCCCAAAGGTTAACCTGCCTTTTTCACTGTCTGTAGTGGGATATTCAGTCCTCCTCTCAGTCTGCCTTGATTTTACCATACCTTAGGAGGCTCCTCCACCTCCTCGCAGGTTGCAGGTCATTAGTGTAGTTCTTAACCTCCTCAAGTTGTTTGCTCCGTGCAAATTGTGCTGCCTTCCTCTGGAAAAGGCTCTATGGCAAAGGTCCAGATGAGGGAACAGCACCTTAATCCAGCTGTGTAGTTTTCTGTCTGAGAAAGGAGTGTGAAGCTGGCAGCTGTGTTGCTTGATGCTAAATTGAGCTCATCTTTTGTTTTTCCATAGTTATATGTTAGGAGAAGAGGGAATAGTTTTCTGCCAGAGAGGAGCTAGCAAACAGGGAAATTCTGCTTTCAGGATTTGGAAATGGTAGATCCATGGAGGAGGACTTGTGGAAGAAGAGCTGTTAGAATAGTGGGCTGCATTTCTATGGAAGTGGACTGTATGTGAAGGAAAAAGGTTGTTTGCTCTTCTCATTCTCCAGAGTTGTCCTTTCATCTTTTGTCAGGGTGGTCATAAAAGTGGATCTTTCTGAAATAATAAATGACAACTAGAAATCATTGCAAAGTGCTAACAGGCAGGTATCTAACTGAGAGCTGATTTGCTCTTATAAATTCTCTGTCCTAAGGGAAAAGTTTTCAGAAGTGTGGATTCAGAGTTAACACATTCCTTTTGTTTGCAAATGTCTCATGTACTAACTTGTTTCCCAGGTGACCCTGGTTCTCAGCTTTCGACCTTGGAAGTGTACTGCTGGTGAGCCAACAGGAGAGGAGATTTAGAGATCCCAGAACACTGATACGTGAGATTTTGGTTGCCAGTGACTGCCATGCAGAGGCCTGTGGCTCAGTCTTTTTTCTGATCTCATTCAAATGAAGTGGGTTTACAGCTTCCTTTTTCTGATGTCAGTTCCTGATTCTCGTTTCTCTAAAAGTCACACTTGGGTTTTCAGAAGCAAATGAGGGCAATTAGCCTGATTGAAATTGGCTGATTACCTTTAAGAACAAATGCAGGTGAACATTTTCCACTTGAACTCAGTGTTCTTGCTTCTACTCCTGCTTAAAGGTTGGTAACTTTTTAATCAGTATCCAAAGTTCTACCTGTCCAGTGCTAGTTATTGCTCATGCTTCTTTTTTCTCCATACTTTTCCCTTACTTTTGTAGTTATCTTCATCTGTCTTTGTCATCTTTTGTTCACTGCTTTGCTCAGTTCCCCGCACCTCATGGAACTGAAGTCAGTCTCCATGGAATTGGCTTTCCCCAGTGCGCCATCCTGGCAGAGGGGAGGAAGAATTGCTCTGCTCTAGGGCTGTTCTGCCCCACAGGAGACCAAGCATCATGCTGGCAGTGTTGCTGCTCATGCAGGACTTGAGCTGGCAACTCAGCATAGCATTGTGTTGGGCCATTTAGGTGGTTGAAGTCAATTTGAGGGAGCTTGACTGACTCCCAAGGGCTTAGGGCACTGCAGGGGGAAGCCTGAGTAATCCCCTGGGGCAAGGAGATGGTGTTTCCCCCAGTGCTGCTGCATTTTTCCTCATGTGAACTGTGTCTCCTGGGTTTTGCTTAGACATACTCATTGCTGTAAGCTGTTCTTTGAGATCCAGGGGCAGATAAAGAACCAATCCAAGGGATGTGAGTAGAGGTTTAAACTTTTTGTGCCATATTACGTAGCGGGGCAGTCCCACGTGGTGCAGCTGCATCATCTTCAGTGCTGCTTTAGCTCCTTTCCAGTTCTTTGCATTTCTTCTCTGGGGGACTTTGAGATGAGCTTTGTGTAGCTTCCTAGAGCTGGAGTGAACACTAAGCAGTTATTTAATAATGGGGCTCTGCAAAGTGTCCAGTGTAGTGGATAAAATCCTTTCTTCTTAAATAACACTTGCCATACAGTTGTTTTGAAATGCTCAGTACCATCTACTCTTTCTTTTAGTGCAAGCACCCATGTAGAAAGACATTGTCAATATGCAGAAGAAAAATCTCAGTGTATTGTCAGTGTCATGTAAAGGTTGAGTTTTGCTTTGATTATAAAAACAATCTGGCCCGGAGTCAACTAAAGCATTAAAAAAAAGTAAAAAAAGGGTAAAATAGTTTGTGGGGGGTTTTATTGTTCTTGTTGGCCATGCATTTGAAACATCTGGAATATTTTGGATTAAGATAAGTGGGTTTGATAGTAGAATTCTGACTTTCGGTTGGCTTCTGGAGATGCTGCCTTCGCCATTAAGGTAATGAGAGCTCATCTTTATTCAGTCTAGCATCATGCATAAAGGAGATAAGAACAGGAAAAAATAGGGCGTGGAATGATGTTTTCCAGTGGCTCTGAGCCCAGTGCCTAGACCTAAAGCCAGGTGGTACAGGCAGCTCATGTTCACTTTGCTGTCAGCAGCACCTCTGTAGCGAGTTTGCTGAGCTGGTTCAGGTGAACGCTCCTCACTTGTAGGTGATTTTGTTGCCATTGAATGAAACAAAAGGGAAGTAGAGAGATCTTGAAGGGACTGGAAGCAGGGTTTCTGCAAGTCTCAGCCTCGGGGGAAGGCTGCATTACACAGTGGGGCTGCAGGTACCTGGTGAGCACAACCCCAGCCAGCAGCGGAGCTGGGAGCTGTGCACCCAGGACGTGCCTGGGCCAGGATCAACCTGTGCTCTCTGCTGGGAGGAGTTTTGGAGATGTCTCAATGGCCAATACTCACTGCTGAATCCCTGCTTTGCCATTGCTGTCCCTGCTGCCCTTCTATGAGAGCACCCCAGCAGCATTTCTGCTCTCAAAGTGGGCTGATGGGCAGCAGGGTGCTGGCTGCCCTGACTCGGTCCAGGGAAGAGATTTCTTTTTTTTTTACTGAAAAAATTGAAGCCTCTTTCTTTGTTGGCCTGACTCTTTGGGAAGGGGAATTCTGACAAGCGTGGCATAAACCCTCCCTTGGCATGCCACCTCTGTGGCAGTCCTCGCTGCATTAGTAGCAAATACCTCTCTCCTGGCTTTCCCTTAGCTATGTCTGGTGAGGATGCTGGTCAGGCACTGTGCTTTAATAAAGGTAACTTCTCTGGTATAAACCTGTTAAATTTAATTTAAGGATATTATAGCTCATAACTCCCTGTGTAAGTGTGCCTTTTTGCAGAAGTATAAATGGATTAGACTCTTTTGTGAGATGAAGTCAGTGATTTAAAGAAAATATTCTTTATTAAGTTCTCAGTTCTGTCAGGGAAAAACAAACAAAACACACCACCACAGAAAAGCCCCTGTATTCATATCTCATTCGGAGAGGCATGAGTAAGAGATGGGCTTGTGTTCTCAGGCAATATGTAAAAACAAAACTGGAAAGAGTTGGAGGAAATTTAATCACGTTTTTACTAGAAGTGCAGGGTACTTTGCAACAGCATCGTGTTTACACTGTCTGAACTCAAATTCAATCACAGTGCAAGTTCCTGGTGTGTATTAGGTATGTCTCTATTTTAAGTACTTTTCTGCAGTTTAGAGTAGTAAGATAGTCTTTATAACCTGGTATATCTTTGTTTTTCAAACCACAACGTGACCATTTTTCAGGATAACATATTTATTCTGCTCCAGAGCTCCCTTTTTTGGTACAAAGTGTAACACCTCAAGCTCATCTTTTAAATCCCAAGCTCAACAAAACCCATTGTTGTTTTGATTTGGCTTTTTGCTTTTTAAACTATTTTTATTCTCTGCCAGTCACACTTTTGTTTTTCCAGTTGGAGTGTTCACTGACAGGGAGGGTTAATGGAGACATGCACCACTGAATAGAGAAGATGGATTGATTTTTGAAAGCAAGTGAAAATGCCTAAAATACTTGAGCTTTTTTTTTCCTGATTTCCTGGTCTCTCTAATCCTGAAGGAGAAGGAAAAGAATGAAATTAAAACCAGCCTTACAAAGAGCTCTCGTGCAGCAGTGATGGGGGTTTGCGTTTTGTCTCTTTTCCAGTGGTGATAAGAAATTAATTCTAAGACACAGAAAGAAGATGATTTGTGTCTTTTTTTCCCCAAGTAAAAACATTAGTGAGCTTAAGTATAAAATGGAGGAAAATCAGGGAGTTAAAAATTGCAGAAGCTTGTTGCATTGTTAGAAGCAGCTGTTATATTGCTACCTTCTGAATCACGTAGTGAGCACGTAGTATAATGCATGTTTGCTTTCTTTTAAACATAAAAGGGCATGTTCCTAACTCTCTCTGCTGCGAAGATCACGATTTGAGTGTGTTTAGATCTCCCTGTAGGATGCAAGGACCTGCAAAGTGTGGTCTTCCCCTTGTAGAGCATTGCACAGTTTGTTAATGCACACTTCTTCCTCTGAAATTCCACGTCACTTTCTGAAGCTTGGCCAGGACAAACTTCAGGCTGTATCAATAGGATAGATCTGACCTGACAGTCATCTGCCTGTTGTTTGACTACAAGTTCCTTTAAGATTTGATGTTTTGTTCCAATCCTACGGAAGCTAAAGTGATATAAACCAATTCCAACCTGACAAGAGTGTGTCTGCACAGAGAGCTGCATTGATTTAACTGACAGACTCCGTGGCTATAATGTCTGTGAACTGCTGTGACACCAGGGGCATGTCCAGGAGCAGATGGGCAGTGGGTACATGGGCAGGTGAGGTGGGGCTTCCCCAGCTGCTGGGGCCACAGTGGCTGGCTGGGATTCACAGGATGCTGAAGCTGTTTGGTCAGGATCACAACCTGCAGTCATGCCATTGGAGTTGGCATTGGCAGGCTTGGCTGGTGCTGCTCCACTGGTGAAACTGGAAAAGGCCTGGGGATTTGCATCAGCTGGTGCTGGGGTGCCAGAAAGATGTGCCAGAAAGGTGGTAGGCTCTGCATTTGTGGGTGTTGTTGGGTTGCTGGCAGTGCTGGTTGGAGATATAGCCAGCTCCTGTTGAATCATAGCCATAGGATGGATGCAGGGCTGGAGAATGACACTTTTATGTATTCTCACAGTTATTATTTACGTATTCTCACAGTTATTTAATGTGTATACCGTGGTGGCACATAGTGTCTCTCAGGGGTGGCCCCTGTTACAGTGTCCAGACCATAAAATAAAAGCTCTTGCACCCAAGTTTACCTTTCCTGTGATTCGATGGTCTGCATCTTTTCAAATGGCAAAAGAACACTGGTGTGTTCTCCAAAATAGGAAGTGTATTCTTTTGTTATATAGCCCCTTTCCCAAGTGAGAGAACAATACAACAGGAGTATAACAGAAGAAATGTGCAAAATAATTAAGCACGTGAGCTGCTAAGGGCAAAGTGTCTGTACACCATGGTATAGTGTCACACCTCTCCACACAGAGTATTGCCACAGATGCTGTCTTGTCTTGTGTTTGGATTCCAGTTATGGAACATGTAGGGAAGAGTTTCTGTAGCTTCCTCCTGACTTCTGGCCCTGTGAGGGTACCTGGGTGTTTTGCTTTCCAGGTACACTGACACAACATTCTTAAATGCTTGGCATCTGGGTGTTCTTGTAACAGGCATAAGCTCTGATTCAGGGGTAGTACACCTATTTGTAAGGGCTGTCAATATCTACGCCAGTCTGCCAGTGATAGATACTTGGAGCATTGTGTATACAGAGCAAAGCAGAAGAAAATTGAAATATACCTGGGGTCTCCTCCAGCTCTGGTACCATTTCAAAGGTGTTAATACCTTCCAAAGAAGGTATTCCTTCCTCCAAGCAAGAAAAGGAGACAGTGATAATCCATAGGTATGTCAGATCACAGATTTAAAACTTCAGGCTCTACTAGAATGTCTTTCAGGTGAGCCAAGAGTCTGGAAGCCCTGAAGTTTCTGTTCTTGAATTGCTGACGTGGAGACACTGGCCCGAAGTCACACGTTTTGAGAAGTCCTGAATTCACTGAGTGAAACTAAGGCATTCTGGTAAATGTTTTTTTTTTTCCCCAACCCAGAACCTCCTGCTGCAACGTGTTTTGAAACTTTTGTTGTAGACCTGATGTAAGCTGAAAAGAAATTTTAAAACCACTGCCATCTCCTGAGAAGGAAAACCTCTGTTTCCAGCTCTGTTCCAACTTTGCTGCTGCAGTCTACAAGGTTAAAATTTAAAGCCAGCTGATTGTAGAGGAATGGGAAATGTTTTTTTACTAGCTGAAACACTAAAGCTGGAAAAAACCCAGATATCATAGTTTCCAAAATCTGTGATTTGCTTTTTCTAATGTAATGATCAAGTTTTCTCTTACGCAGATCATCTTTTCCAAATATTCAACACTTCTGAACTTTCTGATTAGGCAAAAGTACTCCTGAAAAAACCAACAAAATTTCTGTTTTGTTTTGTTTTCCTTCTCCTGCATTTAAAAGA
Organism: Chloroceryle aenea; assembly: GCA_013399075.1. Taxonomy (NCBI): domain Eukaryota; kingdom Metazoa; phylum Chordata; class Aves; order Coraciiformes; family Cerylidae; genus Chloroceryle; species Chloroceryle aenea. The sequence goes on from VWZY01000270.1 coordinate 308,198, forward strand.
TACTGTGCGCTTTTGTGACTCTGGAGTTGCCTGAGTACAAATGCATGAACATGTCCCATTTTTAGGCAAATTCCTTTGTTGTACAATACAGCAAAACTAGAATTATGTTTACTGCCTGAACTTCCATCTTCAAAACATCACTCTGGACTGATAAACCAGCTGACTTCTATGATTTAAGAGAACAGTTGCACACAATAGATAGCAAAACTTCTTCAACTAAGCATATACTTAAATGTTTTGCTGACCGGCAGATTTGCCTTCTGGCTGAAGTCATTAGGAGCTCATTTTACATGAAGCATTAGCAGTCAAAACAGTGTTGCTATCTCTACTTCATTCCTATGGAAAGATTAATAAGATTGGAGGAGTTTGGGAAAGAAATCCAGCCCTTTGACCCAGAGTGGCTGCCAGCTCTGGCACATCACACCATGGTACACCAAACAGCATTCCAGGTCTCAGGGGGGTGAGTTTCATCTGCAGTGCTAATATTTTTCCTCTGCTGCTCATGAAGGTAGGATAATCTTCAGGGAGCAGTAATGGAACAGAGCTGTCGAATGCAGTGTGCCTGAGACCAAGATGGGTGACTCTTTGTTGTCGTTTGTTGCATGCTGGACTTGTTCATGCTGTGCTGTGGCCTTTCTCTGGCTGCTGTCTTGGCCAGCCACGTTCACTCCATGCTAGGCTAGAAGGCAGCTTTGCTGTGGGATTTAGGTGGATCCTTGTGTCTGAAGGCATCTCTCCCTTGGCACCTCTTGGTGCCAAGTCTCCTCCCCAGCTGGTGGTTCTGTCTCGTGGGTCAGATGAGGCATTCCTGAGAGGTTGACCCCATCAGTGTATTTAGCAAACAGACCAGCTAAATCTTTGGAGTTTTCACTCTATAGTTCTGTACATGTAGAATAGATGTTTCACTGTCATGGAAGAAGAGTACAGACTGTCATGCTTAACAAAACTGGACTGAACTGATGCTGTAGTCACAGCCTGACTCAGTGGCGTAGCAAGTGTTGGACCTAGGAGGCAAGTGGTCTAGATCCATCCCCTGTATTTCTCAAATTATAGTCTTTGGAACAAGAAGAAAAAACTACTCCTTTGGCTGACATTATATCAGAAAAACCCCACCAATGCTCACATATTAGCATCTGGATCTGAATGGAAATAAACAATGTGTAAATATAAAAGTCAAGTCTGCAGTCTATGTGGGAAGTTGGATCATGCATTATTAAGTATTTGGTGGGAACAGCAAATTGGTGATAAAATTCCTTTGGATTTGGGGATTTATCTTGAGGCAGAATGCTAATATTTGAACTTTTTTTGGTTTTGGTCTCCATTGTTTCTGCAATCTCTGAGGGCAGTTCCCTTTAATTTTGAAGCCCAGCTCATGAGTACTGAGAGCAAAAGGACTAAATGTCATTTAAAAGTAATGTAGTAATACTTGCCAACAGCACAGCTTTAGTAGATTCTGAGAGAGGAATGTGGGAGCAGTCATAGCCTTAAAAAAAAACCAATAGATTTTAGCAACTCTACAATCTGCAAAAATATTTGAGAGCTGTGTATGATCCTATCTAGCTATGCTGTGTTTTTTCTCACACGGGTTTTTGTGGGGTTGGTTGGTTATTTGTTTGGTGTGGGGTTTGGTTTGGTTTTGTTTTCTGAGAAACCTCACAGGAGACTTTCAAGACAAGACGTGGTAAAAATATTTACTTAAGAGCTGCCCTGAAGACCACTCACTCTCTGGAGTTATTTTCTTCTCTGCTTTTCCTGGCTCTTTTTATCTATCTTAATGTATTTTTGTTCACAGAGTATAGAATTTTGTGCCAAACTTATACTTCACATATCATTTATTATTATAATGATGTGCATTTGGTCTTGCAAAAAGAATTATCTGAAGTGATCTCTCTGCAGAAGTGTGCATCACAGTTAAGGAGGTTGTGTTTTCAACAGGCTGCCGGGAGCAGAGCTAAGAAACTGGGAGGAGTTGCTATTTTTCACTGTAGGAACCTGTCCTCTTCTCATTGCATAAAGAAAGAATAGGTTTTCAGTGGAAAGATTTCTCAGATTCAAACTTCAGTATTGGAGGAGGTGGGCTAATATCTATCTGTGCACAATTTTAAGCAATCCCAGGGCTGTCACCCATGGCTTACACAGAGACTGAGCACCCCGGTCTCCATACAGAGAACATTCTGGCTGGCCCCAGTGGAGAGGAGTGGCAGAGCAGATGGGTGAATTCCTGCATTTGGATTACACTCTGAAAGACTTTTCATTTCCCAGCATTTAATGACTTCATGCCTTTAAAACTAAGACCCTGAGGTCTTCTGTCATTCATATCGCAGTTGGGAGTTGAAGAAAAGTAAGGTATTTTGCTTTTCTTGTAAGCCAATTTAGGTCATGTCCTGTGCTAACAGTACTATATCAGGTCATGAAAACAAGCTTAACTTAACTGTGTGGCTTGGTAATACTCAGAAATCATTTCAGAAGACAAAATTTTGTGACTTGAATTTCAATTTTCATGTAGAAAGCTCTTGGCTCCTGCAGTATTTAGGTATGTATTTTGCCAGACAGCCATGGTGTTTCTGCAGTCCTGGTGTGAAGTTTCAGGACAAAAGAATCCAAGTTATTCATGGGTATAGAGTTTAGGCTAATGAACTAATTTTTAAGTGGTGTTTTCAGTTTTATTCCCATTAACCTTATTAAAGTCTCAGTAAGGAATAACATCCCAAAAATGCTGAGGAGCTCATATTAGGTTACAATTGTTTTTTCATGCTGTGAAAAATAAAATGCAGTAGGAGTGTAAATCAGCCCAAATATTTTCTGTGACTTATAATGTCCATGTTGTGTGAGCATTCTTTAATTAGAAGTTGATTTTAATGTTTTGCATTAAGTGGAAGAAGGGGATTAGTGGTAGTTTGGTTGGACAGTAGTTAGCTGAGCTAAAATCATGGAGTGAAAGATGCTCATCTGCAGTAACTGACAGGGAAATGACAAGTGCCTTTTTTTGCTGGCACAACTAAACTCTAAAGAAAATCCTTATACAGCCTAAACACCCTGCTTTGCTCCACTTAGAGTCTGCTAGTATTTTAAACACTGCTGATCCCCTTTTGCTTCCTTCTGGAGGTGAGAATCTCCTTTCTAGTGTTGCTTCCCAAGAAGTAATGGAATCACCTTCTATCCTGCCAGTGGGGGCAATAGTTCTTTCCGTTTGGGAAGCTCTTTTACTCTGGGCTGAAGGAAAACGATTAATTATGCAGCAACAATATTCTTTCAACAACTTGGAGATGTCTTACATCCAGTAGCCCTTGTTCTTGTGGGAGACTTCAACCTACCAGGTGTCTGCGGGAAGTATAGCGCAGCAGAAGGGGGACGGTCCAGGAGGTGTCTGGAATGTGGGGATGCCAGTTCCTGCTGCAGCTGGGAAGCGAGACTACCAGGGCAGTGCCCCGCTGGACCTACTCTTTAGGAACAGCGAAGGGTTGGTGAAGATGTGGTGGTTGGAGGTCACCTGGGGCACAGCGTCCACGACGGGATAGAATTTTCAGTATGTGGTAAAGTCAGGAGGGCTGTCAGTAAAGCCTCTCCTTGGACTGCTGGAGGGCTGGCTTTGGTCTGCTCAGGACGGTGGTTCGGAGAGTCCCGTGGGAAGCAGCCCTCAAAGGCAAAGGGGCCAGAGAAGGGTGGGCTTACTTTACACGTGAAATTATGAAGGTGCAGGAGCAGGCTGTCCCTGTGTGCTGACAAATGAGCTGGAGGGGTAGAAGCCCGGCCGGGTTGAGCATGGAGCTTTTGCAGGAGCTCAGAAAAATCCCCAGAGTGTATCAACTTTGGAGAAGGGGCAGGTGAACCAGGAAGAGTTGAAGGGNAACCAGGAATAGGTGAATGGTATTGCAAGGTCACATAGTGATGCAAAGGCTTGGTTGGAACTTAATCTGGCCAATTCTGTCAAGGATAATAAAAAGTGTTTTTATAAATACTTTAATAAAAAAAGGAGGACCGGAGAAAATCTCCATTCCTCACTGGATGAAGAGGGGAACATAGTAACAAAAGCCAAGGAAAAGGCCACGGTACTTAACACCTTCTTTGTCTCAGTCTTTAACAAAAAGACTGACTATCCTCAGGGCAACTGGGCTCCTGAGCTGGTAGCTGGTGATGGGGAGCAGAATATCCTTCCTGAAATCCAAAAGGAAGTAGTGAGGGACCTGCTGTGCCACTTGGTTCCTAACATGCCTATGGGTCNGGGGGGAGGGGGCAATGTTGATCTGCTGGAGGGTCTGGAGATGCAGAGGGGCCTGAACAGGCTGAGTCGATGGCCCGAGGTCAGTAACATGAGGGCTAACACCACCAAGTGTAGGCTCCTACACTTTGGCCACCATAACTCGATGCAGTG
>VWZY01000270.1:315301-364098 GCA_013399075.1 Chloroceryle aenea
CTGAACATGAGCCAGCAGTGTGCCCAGGTGGCCAAGAAGGCCAGTGGCATCCTGGCCTGTGTCAGGAATAGTGTGCCCAGCAGGATGAGGGAAGTGATCATTCCCCTGTGCTCAGGCAGTACTGGTGGGGCCACACTGTGAATACGGTGTTCGGTTTTGGAATCCTCACTCCAAGAAGGACATTGAGGTGCTGGAGCATGTCCTAGGCAGGGCAATGAGCTCATGAGGTGTCTCCAAGTCACCTAAGGAGTGGATGTGGGTACTGGGGTTGTTTAGGCTGGAGAAAAGGAGGCTGAGGGGAGAGACCTTATTGCTCTCTACAACTCCCTGAAAGGATGTTGGAGCAAGCACAGGGTCAGTCTCTTCTCCAAAGTATCAAGTAATAGGACAAGAGGAAATGGTCACAAGTTGTGCCAGGGAAGGTTTAGATTGGATATTAGGAAAAACCTCTTGACTAAAAGGGTTGTCAAGCATTGGAACAGGCTGCTCAGGGAAGTGGTGGAGTGCCCATCCCTGGAGGTATTTAAAAGATGTGTAGATGTGGTGCTGATGGACGGGGTTTAGTGGTGACCTGGCACTGATGGGTTAACAGTTGTACTTGGTGATCTCAAAGGTGTCTTCCCCCTGCAATGATTGCATGATTCTGTCATTCAGCCTTTATCTAGATGAAGCTCAGGTGAAGCTTAATGCCAGTTTTAAGAGTAGTCAGTACGCTGTCAGTAGGACTCAGTAGTACCTTGGCAAGTGTTGCCTAACATAGGTCACTTGAACAAAAAAAATATTTCACATACCTTAGGCAGAAAGAAAACCCCACAAAATGTAATACTGCCTTTTTTGTACAAGTTTGAAGAACCAATCTGATTGGTCACAGGCAAGAATCTCTTTTTCTTTTTCATTTGCCTTCCCAAGGTCAGGCAGTAGGCAGCACAGGTCTAGTACAAGAGCAGAAGAAAACCAAAGATGCTTCTCTCTTGCGCTCTCTCTCTTGCGCTCTCTCTCTTGCGCTCTCTCTCTTGCGCTCTCTCTCTTGCGCTCTCTCTCTTGCGCTCTCTCTCTTGCGCTTCATGTCCTCTCTTACTTAGGACTTACTGCAGTGTCTGAGTCACTTTCCTCAAGATGCATGAATGCCACGACTGCAGGTGTATCTGCCCTCTGCCTCTTGCTCTGTTCTCTTTGGCCATGTCCACAGGGAGAGACTGAACCACGGCCGAGAGTATCCTGCGGTGCTGGAGCTCTATAGTCTGTGCTGTTGGGTTGTCACCAATGTTTGTGATACAGCTGAAGTCCAGACCAATGCTCTGAAACAGTTGTTGGGTGTAGAGCTAGCACAGGCCAGGACTTAATCGTGCCAGACCCTTTGGATGTGGCCACTTTGAAGAGGGATGCAGTTTACTAGTGTGGGTTAAGGTTGGGTGACTGCCAGGACACGAGACTGGGCATGTGTGGTTTGTGAATAAAAGCTTCAACCTCTCATTCTGGGCTTGTAGTTCTCTCCTTTCTGAACTGAAATCACACAAGTCAGCCCTCAGCAAGAGTACCTATGGTCTTGGTCACCTGTCCTTACAGCAGACACAAGCCACAATATCAGGGTCATCACAGGGCTGCTGAAGCTTGTGATGGATGAACTAAGGTGACTAACCATACGTGTGCTCTTTGACTGGCAAAATGCTTTGTAAATATATTAACTTAAACTTTCATCATGTTCATAAACTAGCACGTGGCATCCTTTATTAACTTCAGGCTAACAGTGCTAACTCAGATAGTAATTGCACTGCTTTTGATGTGTCATCGCTTGTTTGGCTGCACAATGTTGATGCTCCTTGACTCCAAAAGTGTACATCATCTCCTTCTGTGTGTGTAGCCACTACTGTACCACCAGCCTGAGGTCACAGCTCAGCTCCTGTTAAATATGTAGCTCCTGTTAAATATGTAGGTAGGTTGATTTGGTTTGTTTCAGTTTTATTTGCTAATGCATCAGCAGGGTACAGTGGGAATTTTGTAGGTTGCCTCACCTATTGGCATACAGGAACTCAGCCTGAGTGGGAAGTGGCAGACATAAAAGAAATTTGTACAGTCCCCATCCTTTTAATAGTCTTTTTTTTTCTGCTTGTCAACCTGTAACAACTGGATATTCTCATTCTGTTAATAATAGCTTGATAATTAACTGTTCTAAATATATGGTATTTTGATGTCAACCTCCATCACGTTACAGATACAAAACACACACACCTCTCTGCTTCCAGATCTTATCTTGATATCCCTGCTGACAAAAAGTCCTTATAGTTTCTGCAGCCCCCCAGCTCTATCTGTGTGCTATCCTGGTTTCCCTCGAGTTGTTTCAGGGAAGAGACGGAGTCCAAGAGTTAGAAAACAGGTCTAGATCCAACCGAGTGCAAAACCCACAAGATGGCTTAGATGAATGTTTCTTGGCTCATGGAGTATGAAAATCTATGATGGCTATCAGCAGAGCAAATAAATTCTCCATCCTTGGCTTTAGGTAGGAACACAATGCTGTTGGCCAGGTAAATGTCTGCTCTCTGTCATTTATGGTCTGTGCTGAAGATTTGTATCTATACAGCAGATTTCTTCTCTACAGAGAACAGTGAGAGAAGCTCTGTGGTGTCACTGAGAGTGAAGGACCAGATTCTGACTGTGTTTATGTGGTGACAAATGCTAACTGATTTAATAGCCTTATTAATTCAAACTGGACAGAGCAAATCTGCTGTTAGAGTCAGTGGAAAACAGACTGCAATTTTTTACGTTCAAAATGTGGGTCCTAAACTATGAAACAGCATGCTCAAATGAAAATATGCAGCAACATCATCATTAATAACGTGCTTTCTGCAACAGCAGTGTAATACAAGCTGACCTTTCAAGATTTTCTTACAACATTTTTTCCTGTTCCGGTATTTATTTCAACCATAATTGTACTGGTTTAGTACAATAGCCTCAAGTAATTAATCCCAGGTTAGATGACTTCCAGGTTAAAAGGGAACACACAGTTTATGAGGGGCAATCATCTTTGAAATCATACTGCTTTTGAAATATCATATGTGCTGTAGTTAAACAGAAGATAAATGACAGTCCTTTTCCTGCTTCATCCCTCTGATATATTGTTGGATTCCTTTGTGATGTTAAGAGTTGTTCAGTTTCTCGTTTGCCTTTGTACAACAGTTCTTTTTCCTGCAGGGCTGAAGGGCAGAAGGAAGAAGAACTAGAGAACAGTAGGACTAGAGAAAAACATTGAAGGAAAACGTGGTTTGAATCCTCAGACTGGTGACAGCTGAGGTTGAGGTTGTGCCTTCCTGACTTACCCTCAGCTCACTCCTGCATCCCCAGGATGGAGATGAGCACCTTTCTGGGGAAGGAGGCACACTGGGTTGAGCTGAAGGCTGGGGCTGCAGACCCACGCTCAGATCTCCCTCTGGAGTTTGTGTCTTTGAGGGACAGCCTTCTATAGGGACAGTGACACTGTGGTGGGATAAATGGCAAGCTCATTGCCAAGTTCAGGAGCATTCATCACGTATTAGTTCCTAGTGCAAAACGCAGTTCAAAGTGAAATTGGTGGTGTGAGGTGGTATGGTTGAAATGATTAGCTGGCCTGGCACACATCCCAGCTCTCTTGGAAGAGATAAATGAGCTCTAGCTGTGCCTCTTCCCTCTCCTTTCCCTTCCTTCTGCCCCTCCTGTCCTCTCTCTCTGCTAGGTTTTTGAGAAAGTTCTTGTCTGGGTAATCTATAGTTTTAAAAACTGTTTATTTTGCACAGTCTGAAATGCTGCTTCTCCTCTCACTCATGCTAGAGTGGAAAGCCAAGTAGGTGCATTTTGTATATACATCTTCAACAGGAGGCTCTTACAATCACTCTTCTACCTACCAGAAGAACTAAAAACAAATAAGACCCTGAGCTACGCAGTCATGCTCTAGTAGTTGCCATCTCAGTCTTTTCACCTTAGAGCTTAAGGCTTGGGTACTGGAGTTTACTCCTCTCTTATTCAACTCTTTTTATAAAACAACTAAGCAAAGTAGAACTTGCTGATTATCAACAGGAACAATACCAGGAAACAATATAAAAACCCCATGACTCTTTAAGACTTCCTAGGTCATTAGAAAATCTTTATTGGCTTGGCATACTTTATATTAAGCTTGGTCCTCACAGAAATTAATTTCAGGTATCAGAAATTAATGTTGTAATGTGATTTTGAAGACAATATATTGTTTTATTGTGCTCTTTTCTGCACATCTGTAAAAGGCTCTGTGGGAAGGAAAGAGTGAAATGAATTTCCAGAGAGAAGAGTTTCAGGATACTGGGCATTTTTCCACTGAACAACTCTGTGGAAATCTGGAAAAAGTGTTATTTCAGTTCTCTACAACAAAGTAATGCTCTCACTGTACTTCTCTTTCCCACCATCAATAAACTTGTGAAAATTCTTCTATAATTATTAGCTAGTAGAAAAAAATGGAACTTGTTTTGGAAAGAGCAAATTAGGAATTTATTTGTTTTTAAACAGAGTACTCTTGGAAGTGTGAACTGTGGATGGTATTTGTACTATTGTCTTCTGGTTTGCTTTCAGATACAAAGCAGTGTGAGCCCTTTGGGAAGGCTGGGGGAGCAGGACAGCATTAACTGTGTCATGGCCATCTGTGGATGCTCTTTGCAGTTCTCTGCTGTATGCTTCTCTGGGTAGTTCCTGTAGCCTGAATGCCTCCTGCATAGGACAGACTGGTGATAGCAAAGTCCAGAAGGGACTTGAGAGTTCTGGATCCTTTCCTCTTTTGGCTTACAGATGTTTTTTGAGAGAAGACAGTAAAAGGCAGGGAAATTTAAGGCATTATTAATCTAAACTGGTTTCTAATACATGCTGTTACATAACAGTATCCCAGTGCATCACAACTCTGAGTTCAACACATCAGTGGTTATGATGAGCATATTATTGCTTCAGCTGGCATTTTATGCTCTGTACTGCAGAAAGGATTAAAAAAACCCACCACGATCCCACTTTCACTGCAGTTACTGCAGATCTTCCGTCCACTTGTGTGTGTTCTCTTCCGTTCACTCCCTCCCTGGACTCATAGAACTCATTGGGACAATTTCAGGGTGAATTTTCGTAGTGCTGGAAACTGTTCTTGTAGAGGTTGGCACCCAATTAGTTGAAAACCAGTAGTAGTATAATATAAAATTGCAACTGACTGTTGTTCATTTTGTAATAGCACAGCATGTGCCCAGTTCCTAGGGGAAAAGGCTCTTGCAGCAGCTGAGGAATGCAGCCTGTGATCTCCTTCTTCCCAGGGATGCTCCACCCAGCCTCATCACTATAAATGGCAATTGGGCTTCAGGGAATTACAGTGGGCAATGAGGTAGGCAAAGGCAGGTTCATCTACAGCTGACATTTTCACTGCTGGACACCAAAAGCAGTAAAATGAAGAATAGCCTTGAGCTGTTTTCTGAACACTGCAAGGGCTGCAGCTTCATCTGGAGTATGGTCTGGATGCTTGTAAGGGTTGGTGCAGTGAAGGTGGTGGTGGTTGGAGCCACTTGTTTGGAGGGCTGTGGGAGGGGCTGTGGCTGAATGAATGGTTAGTCTTGGGGAAAGCTGTTGGCAAGTTTGCCACAAACCCCTCTATTTCAGCAGGCAGCTCTGGAGATGGCCACTGATGAGCGTGTCCATCCTGTTTCTGCTAGCAAAAGTCAGAGCTTGGAGGAAACTTAGTGCTGCTCAGCAAGACAGGGAAAAGGGCATTTAAGGGAGGAATTCAGCTCATCTCAGTGCACATCTGCAGTTTGGCCACAGTGTAGACATAGACCTCTGAGCTGGCCACCATGCACTCCCTCCCTATGTGGGACAAAGCTGGGAAAAAGGCATTTCTGGAGTTTCATTCTTATCTCCTTAAACCAAACTAAATGAATTGCTTCCCTCAAAGTTCCTGTTTCTCACCAGTGGTTAGAAGTGGCATTTAGTGAGTCTAGTTAGAGATCCCTGTGTTTTGAAAGCAATCCCACTGTAGGTGTGGTCTGCCCCATAGCTGATCTGTCAGCATTGGAAACATCCATCATTACTTTGCACTTCTGCCATTGCTGGCTTTAATTACTCTGTCCAATGGAAAAAGTAGAACTTCACAAAGTCTAAGGGATTCCTCGGGGATAAGCTAATTCATTCTGTAATGAATGACAGAATGGATAATAAAAGTAATAACACAAATAAATACTCTTTCATTAATTTTGTTCTGTGTGAGAAACCATAGAGGAAAAACACATTTAACGTTTATTCAGTGGAGGGTTTGAGTTGAGAAGTGTAAGGGAAGTAGCCTTCTATGGAGTAATAAACAAAGTTATACATTTAACAGCTGCTTGATTCTTTATTATTCCCTTGGTTGCCATCTGCAAGCACTGTTGAATATGCATATCCATCTTTGCCAAAGCATTGCTTCAGTACAGTGTATTTAATTCATTCAGCCCACAGAAAATACTGCTAATTGTGCTAAATCACAATTTGCATTGCATGGGTAACTAGAGGCTCAAATACAAAAGTTCAGACAGGGGTGAGAGCAGCCCAGACAATGTGACCCTAGATACCTGCCACCAGCAGAAATGAGCCATCTCTGTCCTACCACAACCCAGTTACCTGGAGGGAAGGAGCAGCCTGGGGAGATGCCCATGGTTTTCCTAACATGAGGAATTCTAGCTGCATGCTTCAAAGGAAGAACCACTTGTCTTCTGAGAAGACTGTTGAAAATCACTTTCAAGTCATCACATGGAATTCAAAAGTATTTTTGAGTTCCCTTTCTCAGGTTCTTGCTTTCCAGAAGGACAGACAAGACACCTGCAAGCTTCTCTCTGCAGCTGCTGCGTATTCATCCTAGAATCAAAGAATACCAAGTTGGAAGGGACCTCAAGGATCATCTAGTCCAACACATACTCATTATGTGTTCCTTAGTAAATACATCCACTGAGATTTGCCTATACTTTCACATACCTTCTGGAGAGAAAAGCTTTAAAACAAGTACCACATTCACAGTTAACTTTTACAATTACTGTGGAATGCGAGAGTGTTACAAATGCCTTTAAAATCAATGTCTTCTTCTTTTAGGAATGTACCAAATTTTCTGTTTGGCCCCTGGAAAGTCATTCTTGTAGTTGAGGATATTTATTCTGTTCCATTTTTTGAATGGGATGCAGCTGTTGAATTCTTCAGACCTGAGTAAAGGCTCTTAAAGAGCATTAGTTATATCAGTTGATGATTTGATTTTATTTTTTTTCTGTCCTTCTCTGGTTCTGAACAAATAGCCACAGTGTCAGCTAATGGAAACTGTGGTACTTCAGCGAAGTCTGTAAGGCTCTGCTGATTTGCTGAGGTGACTTTCTGAAGAGCTGGACTTTCTGCAAACAGAGTATTTTAAGGTGGTTGACTAAAATTCATCCCCAGCCTGTTAGAAGCACGTTGCAATGATACTTAAGTGCATAATCCCTCTTCTTTTGAAATACAGGCTTATGGCTTAAGTTTCCCTTGAATAAACTTTGTGATTATTAACGAGCTGTATCAAATAATCTCCTTTAGGTCATTAAAGGGCATAATGCAGATAAGAACTCTTTAGATCCCTTAAACCTCAAAATGAGTTTGCTCCCTAGAGCTCCATTGCCCACAATCTTTGGCAGTGAGCTGAAAGGCTGAGATATTTTGATGCTAGTGGAGTTTGATAAAAGTTCAAAAGCGATAGCTGGGCTGCTGTGTGTTTGTGGGCTGAGGAGCCCTTTGTATGCCAGTAGTGTGAGATCCAGCAACAAACCCAGCCCGGCAAGCAATTGTTGATTTTATAAGGATATTGCAGTGAAAGCTTTTTAGCTTCCTGTGTCTGCATGCCTTTTTTTAGCAACAGCTTCCCACTGGCTCCTAAAACCCACACTCTTGGTTCCTGCTTTTTTCACTAAGCACTTTCCTCTATCAAAAAGTAAAATTCAAAGAGGTTTATGTGGCTCTTTCAGTTGACTGGTGTGTATTTTAATTGCAATATTAATAATGTGGCAAGAGGAGGTGAACAGCTGCTGTAGCCATTTAACACAGACAGATTAAAATAATTGGATCAGGGACGTCTGCTAGATTGCCATTAAAAAATTTAAATAGGAGCAGAGAGCGTTTGGCAGTCACCAACAAAACCATTTGGAGGAGATGGGAGGGGAAGGGAAGAAATAGCAGAGGGGGATACAAAGGGGACATTGGGAAGCTTTCATGCTGTTCATTCATCTAAAAATAGGTCTTTAGTCTGCCTCTGAGTTTGTTTATGTTTATGGCTTTAGTTTGGAGACTGTGGACACGTCTTTTCAAATTCCTTGGGATCAGGGCATGTGCTCTTTAAGTTTCAGAAAGGGGATTTGGTTGCATGTGTAGAGAGCTGCTGTGAGCTGCTCCCTCAGAGAGCTGGATGAGGTCCTTGCTGTACCATCTTCCCACCAAATACTCCTCTGAAACCTAGCACATCATTTTCCAAAACAGAATTTGGATCTGTAGTTCTGCTGGTGAGAAATTTAAACATGCCCAAAGATGGGAATTCTGCTCTTGTGATTCAATGACTGATGAGGTTTGGGCTGTACTTAATGCTGCTCATTGCATAGGGATTTTAGAACTTCAACAAAGGGAAAATCTACTCGACAGCTTTTACAAAAGCAAAGTTGTAAAGTAGGGTCTTTGGCATATTACAATGGCTCAGAATATACTTGCTTTCAAAAGTCTTTGAGAAAAACTCAGGCATACTCTTGTGCTCTTCAGGGATTACAGCAGCATTACCAGTATGTCAGAGTGAACCCAGCTTGGATTCCTCAGGACTGCTGCTCACCTCCAGGAGCTTACCACAGTCTCTGCAACTCCTGATGCTTTCCTTTCCTAGAAACAGGGATGCTGCTGCACGTTCTTTCTTAATCTCTCTCACTGTATGTCCTTGTATTAGAGCCTAATATAATTTGTCAGAGTATTATGTCATCTCTTCTGCAGCCATTGGTTTCTGCTAATGGGTAGCACTTAAAATCATGAGACTAAAAACCCGAGTTAAATATATTTAATTGGTTTTTATTTGCTTTCTGCTTGTTAGAGTTCGTGAGGCACAGGCAGGCAGCCTCTGGAGCAGATGGGGTTTTTTATGGTTACTGGACCAGACAGCTCAGATATAATTAAAGTGCCTTTTTTGCATATGCAGCTTGGTACCACTTCTCTATTTTCAGATGTCTTGGGATCACACCAAGTGTGAATTTAATAGACATTGGTGTAGTTCTATTTATTTTTATTTTTGAGCGAACAGTTATCACCTGATGTTAACAATTACATTGTTGCCTGGCTGTGGATGCCCAGGCTGTCTTTGGAGTTCCCCAGTACAGTTTAAAAGGAATCCATGAAAGGCTAAAGCAGCCTGAGTTTTTAATTACTTTTCATGGAAATACAAAAATAGAATGTGTCTTCATTCTAAATAGCTCTGCCATATCTCCTGGAAGCTATTCTGCAGAGGGTTTTATATCCTTTTTTTTTTCTTCTTAATGAACCATAAGGGACTTGCCTGGTGCAGTTGCCATCCCTGGAGGTGAAGGAAAGAGTCTGTCCCAGGAACCCCTGCTCATGAGGTGGAAGGTGGCCTGGCACAGAAGGTGCTTGAATCACTGCTCCCAGTGAGGCTCACCAGAGCCTTTGGACTGAAAACATCTTTCTTAGCTGCTGCAAACTTTTTGACCAAGCCATCATTTTGTTTCCATAGAAAATATGTCTTTCCTGAGTGTTTTTTAAGACAAATCTCTGATTTATTTATTATTTTTTTTTTCCCACTGAAAAAAGAAGAGATTTTAGGTCAATTCCATTTCTGTATCTATTTTTGACAGTCCCATGAGGCTTTTGTGGACAGCATTGGTCACTGGTGTAACAAAAGATCAGCCAGAAGAATTCTCAAGGAATCCTGAGCCCCTCCAGAGTGAGAGTCAAGCCCTTGGAATTTTGCATAATTAAGAAACAAAAGTCCCATCTTGCTTATCTGTGAGTGACAAACCTACAGTATCAGAATCACTTAAGCAATTTCTCAGTTAGAGTTTAGGCCAAGCTCAGCTTAAAGTTTTAAGATTAATATTTTTGAGTGCTCTGGGAAGAAATGAATCCCAGGTAGACAACAGTTTGTTTTCTTACATTTTGTTGCTGCTAGAGTATATTTTATATAACCTCTCCTTAAAATGTGAGCATTTTATGTTACAACATTCCATCCCCAAGAGCATATTTTTAAATATAAAGCTGTGCATTACTGAAAAAAGTAGTTTGAAATGGGGAAAATTAATTTCCTTCATCTCCTAGTTTGAGTGGGTTCATGAAGGGGCATGTCCCCATTTCCAGTTATGTAAATAGCAGAGTTTTGCTCGTTAGAGGAGACTCAAAGAATGATAGCACAGGGGATAGATGGGCTGAAGAAACAGATTCTTGAATAAAGATGACAAGAATACAAATGTACAAGGTAAGTATGAGATGACTAGCAGGACACTCCTCTCTGGCTACAGCACTTTGATGGGGAGAGAGAAATCTAACCTCAGTGCCCTGAGTTTCTTTTGGGTTGTAATCACAATCAGTGACAGTTCTTTTCCAAGAAGGTTATTCAGCTCTCTTTGCAGCTAGGACAGCTTGGGTTGGTTTTTTCCCTTGGAAATCTTGTATGGTCTGATGCTTAGTGTGCAAGACTCTGGCTGTCCTTAGAACTGCTCAGCCCCGTGTAGTGAGTTGGAAAGAGATTGGAAATGGAGGTGAGGAGCTGCACGATTGGAGGATTTGTGACGTCTGATCTATGAGGCACTGAAAATGCTGAGGCTCATGCATTGATTTTTCTGGGCTTTGGATAAGCCTTTGAAGTTGGGGACCTCTGATGTCCATGTGTGCTGCTACCAGCTAGGTATTGGAGGCCAAGATGTGAAGCCAGGAAGGGCTGTGTGTGTTTCTGAGTTGTGAGTGCAGGCTTTTGTACCCTGGCAGCTAGGCCGCTCTTCAGGCTACCTTCATTTCAAGGTGCACAAAGCATCTGGATGCCTACATGAAAACAAACCCCTATTTACATCATCTGCCTTGCCATTGCCATGAACTCTAGCCTGTGGTTTCTCCCGTTGATGAAGTGCTGAGTTATGCCAGCCGAGAAACAAGAGTTGGCCTCTAAATGCTGACTTGGTGAAATGCCACACAGGGCAGAGCTGCCATCAGCATCATTTGTGATTCACTGTTTGTTTTTCACCAGTTTCCTCCTCTCCTTGCCCACACGCTATAGATGACAGCATTGTGTATGGAGACTGTGCAGATGACAGACATTATTTATTAAGCAGAACCTTTGTCAAGGGTGTTGTGTGCTTTGGGGTTTTTTTTCCCTAGCCAACAGTGTAAAATGCTCAGTCTCTGTGTTGCTGTTGTCAAAACCACATTTTAAATAGAGATGGCCTTTCTGCTTGAGTAGAAAGTTTCCAAGGTGGTTTAAAAAGCTCCAAACTAACTGTGAGAAGGTCAGGCAGAAACCAAGTGCTCCTCGCTGTGCCGTGAGGAGTCATGGCAGCTGCATCCAGCAGTCTTGTGGCCGCTCCTGACAAGGAGAGTTTGGACAGTTACAGTTGGTTTTGAGCTCACACAGCTACAAGGGAGAATTTTAAGGGGAGACTTGCCCCTTCCTTAGCCCTCCTTGCCCTGTTTCAGGAACATCTCCAGAGTAAGAAGAAGGGAACCTGGTCAAAACTTGTCTGTGTGACAGGGCTTTCCCACGGGCTGGACTCTTGGCTTGCTTCCAAGTGGAGTAATGAAAAGATGAATTTTTCCCCCCTAAGGTTCATGATGCTTGGCAGCAAAAGGTGTCCTGGCAGTCAGTGCAGTGGGATCCAGGTCCTTAATTCAAAGCTGATTTGATCAAATACTAAAGGACAGTGAAGACAGAAGAGAACTCAGTTAATGGGTAGGGAAACTGAATCATTTCATACATAGTGGTATAGAGATAAATGGGATGGAGAACATGCGCTGAATGTCGTGCTCACGGTGACACTGGTCCTAGATTTATTGGTTTTTTAGCTAAATTTGCAGAAGATTGAACAGCTTTGACTCAGTGGTGTAAACAGCTGGCACTACTGACCACTTCCCAGGCTCTGGAGATCGTCAACAAACTGAGAGCCCTCAAATGCTGTTCATTTTCAGACGAGTTTCATGGCCTTGCCTGTTTTCGTAGCTGGATCGAGAGGAATGAAACTGTGGAATGAGAAGTGGCATTAACATTTCAAAACCAAACTGTATATTTAGGCTGATTTGTATTTGAGTGGCTTCATCAGGTGGCTTGCTTTGAAGTCTGCGGTGACACGTTTATCTTTTTCTGAACACTCTGTGCATGAAGGGCCTGTAACCCAGGCAGTTATGAACAAAATATTCTGAGGGAAAGGGGTTTTGAAAGATGATGGCTTGGCAGCTGCAGCTGCATGGGTTCAGTCTGGCAAATGAGGGTTTCTGTAAGCAGCAGGTTTTATGGCCGTGATTGGTGTCAGTGTTGCATTCTTCATTTCAGGTTAGCTAAGTAGAAGAAAGACCAAGAGCTGTTCATCTTCTGGCTCAGTCTGTAAGGAGCTTGTAACTCTAGCAATTGTTTCTGTTTTTCATAACAGTGGGAACTTTATGGGCTATTTTTCCCTTTCTCTGTCCAAAGTAAATGTGCTGCTTAAAAACAAAGAAAGAAGTCACGGACTGTCTGGCAGGCACATGGGTTGAACTTGGGGTGCCTCAGGTTGGAGGGACAGTTTCCAAAATGCACCTTCCTCCTGACAATTGTTGCAGCACAGCGGGTTTATTCGTGTGGATTCATGTTCTAGTTCTTCCTTTGGAGTGTCACATTTTTAATGCAGCTCCATGTCGATAGACAATGATGAACATCAAGGTGCTCTTTAGTGCTCTTCATACTCACAATATTTTTCCTAATTGTTAGACTAACTGTAAGAATTCCATAGAGAATTGTCTTTTCAGGGTCTTCAGGAGAGTGACAGTCTTCACAGCAGCTGCCAGTGGGGGTTGTATTTGGTATCTGAGATCTTTAAAAAAGAAATCAACCAACCAAGAAACACAGTCCCAATCAACAAGAGTAGACTGGCAGAGCACAGCCACTGGATTAGCCATATGGACTTCTCCCAGTCTGCCCAACGGCAGCGTGGAGAGTCTGTGCATATGAGCATAGTGCTAAAACCCAAATGGAACTGTGGAGTGATTATTAGAGCAAATGAAGTGAAAACTCCTAATCCCTAAAAGCCATTTGATTATTTTCTGCATGTCTGAAATGTGTCTGTCCCTGGATCTTAGAGTCAAGTGTGCTCTGTGTCGCTCACACCTGCAGCAGTGCTGACTGGTGATACAAACTCACGACTCAAACAGAACTTCCTTAAATAAGGAAATAGCTCTTGCAGTGCCTTTATTTCAGCCCAGGCTGTGAAAGGCGGAATGTATACGAAGGACCAAATGTGGTCACAGTGGAATGAGTGGGAGGTCACTGCTGGAGGTATCCAAGCCAGCTCCAAGAGTAGCCATTCAGGTGAAGAGTTTGCAGTTGTCTGGAGGGGGCTGACAGTCTCCACCAAGGTGCAGTGTGGGAGGGGTGGTAGATGTTACCATGGTCAGGAGGCTCCTGATTACAGCAGTTGCCTGGGATGGTGTAGAGCCTGTTTCCAGCTCTTGCCCTAAGCCAGGAGGTGCAGACATCTTCCTGCATCCTTTGTGTTTTAGCTCAGTAACTGAGCTCTCTCACTTGGCTTCGAAATGTCAGTATTTTGAGATGTCTTGCATTTTGTTCCTATCAACTAAATCACATCCACCCCCACTCCCCCTGCTAAAGAAGAAACCCTAGACTTGTTTTCCAGTCGGACCTGCTATGTAGGCAGTCAGAATGGCTATTTTCCACAGGAACAAGAGATCTCCTTTTCCTTAGACCCAAACCCCTTTCTGTAAGTAGTATCAGTCTATAGAAATTACTGGTTTGAACAATAAGAAGAGGGGGTTGTACTGAATTGAAGGGTTTACTATTAGTTCTTGGAGCCATGGAATTAGTTATTTTATTTTACTTCCTGATGAGATTCTGATGGTATGCTCAAGTCAGATAATATAATCTTAGGTGTATTTTAAAGGCTCAAAATCCAGGAGGTATTATGTACCTGATTATGTACTACTGCAGGACCAGTCAAGCTACAAAAAGGACATACAGTTATATTTGGTTAATCTAAATTGTTTAAATGCTTTTCACGTGTAGTTCTGGACTTGCTTTTTCATCCACGTAAAGTGAATTATGTTAGGATTAGATTTAGACTTAGATTTCATATTGGAAATCTTTAGATTTAGTAAGAGTGGTAGAAGGACTTGGTGGCGTTCATGGCACGAGTGGCTACAGTAATCTGCAGTATTGAGCAAAGGGTGTTCTGGGGACAGAGCCCACCTTTTCCATGACTTGGGGCACAAGAAAACCTGGAGAGCACACGAGACAACATGCTGTGCTTTGGTGTATCAGAGGCTGTGGTTCAGCTTCACAAGCTGAACATCGAGGGCTGTTGGGAGCATGTTTGTGTTGGTCACAGAAGCTGAAGCAGGGTCTATTTAAAGCAGCTTTGCCACTAAAGATACTACTTGTGCAGCTCTCGTATTTGATTTGGGGTCAGCTGCTACTAGCTCGCAGAATTCACCTTATTCCTTCTAAAGCAGGAAACTGGTTTAATACTCGAGAAAAACATAACAAATTTTACAGTGCATGAACCAAGAAAAGGGCCAGGAATTCTCCTCTTAGTCAACCCAGGCTGTCCCAGATTTCTTGTGTTGAGATTGATGACACCTTTGGTTTCCATAGTGTGTCCCATGTTGTCTCGGATGGTTCCATTCCAGCAGCTGTGACAGCTGTGCACGTGCTCTCAACCCTCAGCAAAATTCAGACTGTTGTAATGTGGCTGAATGCTCTTTCACTAAACCAAAAATACACAAAAGTCTGTTTACGTGAAGACCAACAGAATTTCATCTGCAATTTTACACTTGTATCTAGGCTACTTAAGGTGATGTCTCCATTTTGGCACCTCAAAAAAAAACCCAGTTGGCCCCATCTGGCTCTAATTTTGGTGCTTCTGGATGAATTCCTCCAAATATATATTATTTAATGTGTTAAGATCTATTTATCATACTGTTAGCTGCTGAAATAAGAGATTCAAAAATTCTGATTGTGTATTTTGATGCATTTTAATGGAGCTTTCTAACTTGTGGAGGTTGTTTTTCTGCATGTATTAAAAAAAAATCAGTATAGAGCATTAGGGATTAATATTCTGCTAAGCAATACCTTTGAACATCATTCATATTTATTAGTGTCAGGAGAGGAATGAAACACATCTCTATTACACATCAGGCTTTTATAAGAGAATGCTTTTTAAGTATTCTAAACATGAAATAGTATCCTGAGGCATTTGGAAAACTTGGAGAGGTTGATGGTAGAAGAACAGGAAATATTTTCACTTTATTTTAGCCATTTTAATACTGCTGTGAAAGCATTCACATCGTTCTGCTCCCTGTTTACCCTTAAACTAAAGCTAGGAGGGCTTCCCCCACCCCTGATAAATGGAAATCCACACTGTAATATTCTGAAATGTGCATCTTCTGCACTGTCTTGCTGGATGAAGTATCTCTGCTGGGGGTGTGAATTCTGCCTCCCTTGTGGGGAGTAGTGTCCCACAGGGGTCCTGATCAGGACTGCTTGGATTTCCAGCCTTTGGAATGAGTCAGGATGTTAGCTAGGAGCAAGGATGTGTCTGTCTTTGGCTATATTAAGTGCCATTAAACAGCTTTGATATCTAAGCCATTTTTTTGTAAAGTGGGATCTTTTTGACCACACTAATTAATAGCTTTTTCTGTACATAGGTTATTTACTGCACCTAAGTACAACATAGTGTGAGATAAGGCAACTTTAGCACAAATCTCCAAACTGTGACACAGCATCATCTGGACTGTACTTATTCTCTTCCTAGTGGAGGCATTATATTAATAATTTTGCCACTGACGTCAAGGGCAGCAGGATGTCACCCGAGATAACAACCTTAATGAAGTCAGTCTTTCTTTAAGGAAGATTAATTGTTCAGGCTCCATACTTTATGCATCTATATTCACATATATTCCATGGAATGCTTCCATGTCAGGCAGCAAGCTTTGTGCTGCTTCATATTTAGTACTTAGATGCCATTTCATTCATCTGGAAGATTTGTCTTCATTCGTGCTTCTAGCAGTCCCCTGGGAGCAGCTGTGTGTCGCCTGCTGGTTTTGGAGCATCCTGGGTTGCAGTAGTTTGGAATGCCAGCTGGAAACCAGTGTGCTGCCTGTCATGAGCTGTGCTGGCTACGGTGGAACACCTGGAAATAGGGTGGCAGAGAGAGTCAGTCTGTAGCACAGTCATACCATCCAGTTGTTTCCTAACCATTCATTACTCTGCAGAAGGTTATTAGTAGGCACTAGGATGATGGTACTAAAGGGCTGGCCATGCAGTCCTTAACTCCATGTATGGATATTAAATTCCCCCTTCTCTTTAATTCCCATCCCCTCCTGTCCAGGAACAGCATCTGTACACCGATTTCATATGCTGGAGTATGTAGCTGTACTGGAGAGCCTGGCTTTCACTTCAGGACTGGGTTTGGTTCATACTAACGGCAGCATGAGGGAATCAGGAAGAGAGGGATTACCCCAATCAGCAGTCGAGAGAGAGTGAGAGAGTATGCCTGAGGAGTCTGGAAATTATTTTATAGAGAGTTGAAATAAATGACCAGGGTAAGTGAAAAGTTTATAGTGGCAAGGATATGCAGTTTCATGAAGCCTAAGGATTAATTAAGCAAATAGAATAAGGACACTGTAATGCTGTATTTGCCATGTTATTTGCAATATAATCTTGTTTTGTGCAAGAATACCAAATTCTTTTACAGTGCTTCTAATACAAGCTCAAAACTAAGTGTCGCTAGGGTAGGAGAAAAACAAGCAGAACTGGTTTTGATCTTAGTAATTTCAAATGGATTTGAGAAAAAAACTAATGAAAAGAAGACAGCTAATCTGATAATGGCATTTACCTAAATGAGTCCAGATTAAAGCCATTAGCAGTAACAATAATGCAGTAAGGTAATAATTGCTTTCTCCATCTTGCATTAAAATTTATTATCTCAAACTGCCACGGGTGGCAGTTCTTATTTCCCATCCTGTGCATGATCCACATTACTCCCTAAGGTTTAAAAATCCACAGAGTTCCACCAAAGGTCAGTCATAGGTTGGCATCTACCTTCAGGATTTCTTGCTGTTGTTGTCAAACGGTTTCTGTGTTGTACAGAGGCCAGAAGAATGAGACTTCATTCAAAGCCATCTGAAAGACTGTGTGTTGGAGGCTCAGGAGAAGGAGGTCAGGTATACAAGAATAGCCTACACGTGCTTAAGAGTAATTTAAGCGCATAGTGCTACTTAAGTCAGGCTGTACCACTTAATGTTTATTTTGGAGCCACTGATCATCTAACCCTTAAAAAAAAGAAATGCTTGAAAGAATATTAGTAAAACTGCAGTCTGCATCTTACTAAAAAGGTGCTTATGGCTCTGGAGAAGGAACACAGGAAAAGTGGGCAAATTGTTCAAAGGCAGAAGCTGCCACTGATCAGGCATCTCCTTTGCTGAGTCATCTGCTCAGGTATTTTAGTTGCTTACCTGGAGGAAAGACGTTGGGTGTTAGTGGGAGGGCAGAAGCTGGAGAGTCGTGAGGAAAAAGAAGTGACTGGCTTGGTAAAAGAAATCAGAAAAGGCTTTTAGTCTGGTTTAATGTTTTGCAGAAGTCAGTTATGAAGCACCCTTGCAGTTAGCATTTTGTGTCCTATCAGGCTGATCAGTTTATCCCAGAGCAATTTTTCTGTTTGCACTGTTCTCCGTTGCTTTAATTTTGTTGTTGTGGGGTTTTTTTGTTTGTTGGTTTGGGATTTTTTTGTGGCACTTTTTTTTTGTGGCTGTTTTCTGTTTTGGGTTGGTTTTGTTGTTTGTTGTGTGTGCTTTTTGTGGGTGGTTTTTTTGTTTGTTTGGGTTTTTGGGGTGTTTTGGTGTTGTGTTGGTGTTGTGTTGGTGTTTTTTTTCTCCTCGGTGATGAAGGAGCCACTTGCAGGTCATATTCTGACCTACAATCCAAATAATAGAGAAGCAGCTGGGTATGTCTGTCTGAACACATATGCAGGGCATGAACTTCAAAACCCAAGTCACTCTCACGGTGCACCTAAAGGACTTTTGCTCCTCTCCAGCTTCTGCAAGGAGTGGAGTCAGGCTGATGTTAAAGTAGGCTGATGAAATGTTCCTCCTCATACAGAGAGCAAAACAGAAAACACTGTCTGTGTCTGTCCTGTCCTTTCCTTCCTTTGCTTGTCCCATAGAGTGGAGAATAGCTTTAGGCAGATGTGACTGATATAATTGCACCAGCACCCATTCTCCAAGGGAGCTGGACTTTTCCGGACCTCTCCCAAGCCCGTCTGGTTTTGCAGTAATTTACAAGCTGTATGTAAAATTGTACAGTGCTTTAGAAGGAAGATGAGGCTTTTAATTTACCTTGTGTCATGCAAAGCATAGGACTCTTGGAATAAATTATAATATCAAATACTGTGTCTTGGCTAATAGACAACAGTGATATTTATTTGCCAAATAAAATGGACATTCTCAAGGAAACACATCTTGAGCCTCTCACCTCTTCAGCAGATGAGGAGATTCCACTGGCCCTAAGACATGATTTTCCAAAACTATTGTAGTTAATTAGGCATGTGTTCCATTAGCATAGTAAAACCTATGTTAATGTGACCTAGCAGAAATTTTATCAGACCCATCAAGTGTAGAAATGGAATGTCTTCTTTAATGCACAGCGACTGGCCTGAGTGATTCCACATTGTGTGTGGCTGCTCCGGGACCTGTCGTGGTCCTGGAAGGTGCAGAGCTTGCATCCCACCATTTTTAGCAAGACAGGGCCAGTCCAGTGAGCACCAGGGATGTACCTGGGAGCTTGTAGGCTGCCAGAATAAAAAACCTGTCTGAAAGGAAGAGCCCTCATAATCTTTTGGGGTGATTTCTTCTTTCCCTTGGTTTTAAACTGTTGACCTGCTATAAAAAAATGAGGTGCTGTGATCCCATATTAAGGTGAGAGGAGCCTTTATGGGACTCCTGAGCCAGTGCTGAGAGAGGCGTCCTGCATCCCCCGAGCAAATGCTAATGTGGGGCTGTCCCAGAGCCAGCAACCCCTTGTCTCTCTCAGTTCAGCTGCTTTGTCGGGGCACTGCAGTTTACAACTCACTGCTTGCAGTGCTAACTCAGGTAAGGCTGAGCGTGCAGTTACTTCCAGAGTTACATTTGCCCTTAGTCAATTTTATCCAAAAAAGAGCAATAATTCACGGGGCCCTGCAAAATTCAGTTAAGGAATATTTATTTTAGTTGTGGTATTTCCTAAAAGCCTCCACACATCTCCGTTTTTTGTGCTGTATGGGAAACAGGACATCTCTTAAAAAGATTACACTCTTCAATATTCTGTTACCTCGGCATTTTCTAATGCTATGCTTTTTGCTTCTCATTCCTGTTTAAAAATTAAGTATCTTGTTTTGAATTTTTTTGTGGTAGACACATCAGTGATATTTTTGTTTATGAAAATGCTCATCTCGGAGAAATAGATAAGATAAAATCCCCCCCATCTCTACCATAAAGGCCAGAATTTCTCTCTCTCTACCATTTGGACTTGTAGAACATTTTGTGCATTACATGTTCACGAGGATTGAACTGCATACTTCTGTACTTGTAAAGTTTCTTTTGCATTATCAGGGCTGGAAAGGAATTAGTTTCTTAGTATACATTGTCTGGTTGTGGATTCTGTTCTCAATCACTTTTATCTATAAATGACAACAGCTTTATAAAAAATGTAAATGTTTACTCGCAGTTTTGCAAATAAGGTTTACGTGACTCTTACTGTGGTGGTTTTGCTTGAGTTAAGCTCGTCAGCTCGATTTGTGGCACCGTGAAAAACTTTAGCTTGAGATTACTAAATCTACCTCATCAACAGCAAGGCACTAGAAGAGCAAGGAAAGATGAAGAGGTAAAAAAACCCCAAAAAGTCCAGCAGTCTGTGCTGTCACAGAAGTTTGTATACGTGGCCCATGTATATATGTAAATACCATAAAGAAACTGGACATAGCATGGGCATTGAATGTGCAGGTGAGCTGCTGTTCACACGGGTAACAGCTCCATCTATGATGTTACCAAGTCACTTATCTAAAATAGTATGAACAAAAGCTTCCTTGAGGAACTCATATATACTCCATGCATCATAAGAAGTGGTGCTTAATGTGCAGCTCCTCGGATCTGTATTGCCAGCTGGTGCTGCACATTTGCCAGTGACTTTTGTCTCATGTATATATGAACACACACGCTCACTATAGGTATACAGGTACATATAGGTGTGTATGCACAAATGGATATGCAGGTTATGTGTGTGCACGTATAGACACACAGATAGAGGCAAAATATGTGGAAATACATGCACAAAGGTGTTGACATACAACAGGAGGCATAGCTGCTAAGGAAAATGTTACTGACTTCACAATAAGGAGCTTCAGCCAATGTCTTTTAAAGTCAGCAGACATCCTTTGACTGCAGATGTATGTGCACAACAGATGAATTATAAGTGATTGGTGAAAATATGAGCGTGAAGGTGCAGATGTCGCAGTTTAAACTGAAAATGGACACTTAAAACGAGAGTGAAGTTTATGAATTGTGAGTCTGCTGTGTTGTGATGAAGGGGCAGGTTGGATTCGTCTTTACAGCTCAGCTGACGTTCATGGGAGTTTTTTTCCATTACCTACAGCTGCCTAAGTTTATACCTACTGACAAGCTTAATGTTTATTTTTTAACACGGTTAGAATGAAAAACAAATTATTCTTTCTCTCCCTGTAGTGCAAAAATGTGCTCTTTGATGATGCTTTGATGAAATCTGAAATTCCTGTTTGAAGTTAATTGTCAGCCTTTAAGCTTATCTGTGTGCTTGCATTTCTCTTTGACTGATGATTACTCCTCTCACCCAAGCTAAATACTAGCTAAGAGAATAGCTTTTTGTATATGTTATCACAGGTGGGAGATGGAACAGCTAAAGCTTTTGATTTCCTTTCAAGCATAATTGGTACCTTACAGAGATGTAGCATATCTCATGTTGTTTTCCTGTATAAATTGTAACATGTGCTTTGTCATTATGGCTTTTCAGAAACGTGAAACAGCTTGTTCTTTAGTCGATGTTGGTCTAAACACAATAGCATCTTTAGGGGGACTGGATGTGTCAGAAAAGAGAAGTGGCTTTCCCTCTGTTGTCTCTAAATAGCTTGCTGGAATGGGATTAGCAAGATATGAAGGAGATAAAATGCGTTTTCCGTGGACCTATGGAGGTCTGCATGTCTGCCTGACTATGCAGGGGAAGGAATGAAGTGACGACCGAATACTGTACAAAGAAAGCAAATAGGAAAAGCAGAAAAGGGTTGGGGTTTTTTTTTCCTGCTTTGTGCTTTTAGTTACTGGAATCCTAATGTTTTTGCAACAATCCTTGGTTAAATGGTTTCAGACGGAATTGACTTTTTGTTTTGCGTCTCTGTACTCCTTTTATGGAATGCTGCTCTTAGAAAAACAAAGATATTTGAAATGTTAGAGATGCCCACAAAAACAGCCTTTTAGAAAAGGGGGCCTGTGTTGTTTTTCCTAACAGTAGAAGAGCTGGTTCTGTTTATTAAACTGTGCATACCGTATGATGCTTCATATTTTTCCATTTGATTTCCTGTAGGGTGATTTCACTTGGAACAGCATGTCAGGGCGCAGCGTTCGGCTGAAGTCAGTTCCCGTCCAAAGCCTCTCGGAGCTGGAGCGCGCTCGGCTTCAGGAAGTGGCTTTTTATCAGTTGCAGCAGGACTGTGACCTGGGCTGTCAGATTACTATCCCCAAAGGTAAGGCTTTGATAAGTTGTCTCTGTTTAGATTGCTAAACCACTGGCTTTGTATCACAGGAGAAAACACAAGATTGTTTATTCCACAGCCACTGTCTTCTATTTCATTCTTGCTTACACATAGGAACTACATTAGAACGACTAGTAAAGTTTTCTACTGCATCCAGATCAGGCCACCTGGCATGGAATGCTCTGATCAAGGACAGATGTCTACAGGGTAGATAATCTAAATCAGGCCTATTCGTGCTTGGATGTCTTGATGGTCAGGTGAGAGAAATTGGCTCTTCTTACACTTTCTGACATCCAAAAGTGCACATCTATGTAGATCAGACAGATCATGCCATAGAAGTGGCTTTTTCACTCTGTGTTGTATTGGCTCTATAGGAGGCAAAGTATCACTAGTTCAGACAGCCAGTGAAGGCATCTGCATGATTCCTACCAAAGTTTTCCTGAAGACAGTGGTACTTATTTCCTAGAAAACAGGTTAATTTCCAGTATAAAACATTGAATTCCTAAAGGCACAGCAGGTGAATTGAAAAGGAGAAGCTCCAGGCTATCAGAATCCTAAGGCAGGATACATGCACATAGTACATCTCTACTTAGGTTACTGTTGAAGAGAAAGAAACTTGACTAAAACTAATGCAAAAGCTTCCATTGCTTCCTACAGGCTGGAGGTCAAGCTTAGCAAGCACAACTGTTCTTCAGTCTTCTGCAAGTGTGGCTTTCCTGTGGTTTCTTTCCAGTTGTTGCCTGCTTGAGGAATAGCAGAGGATGAGTGAATTCTCACCTTTGGCTATGAGCACTGGTACCGTGTGGTAGCGCATACACAGCGATGTCGTGGGACCAGTTTTTTCATTAATCAAAGTTAAGCAGGAAAAAGTTGTCCAGTATATGAAAATAATGGTGTGGTAAAGAACAAATGTGAAAGGCATCAGCTTGCGTTTTCATCAGCTTTTTAGGATCTGCAGAAGACTCTTGCCAAAACCAACAAAGTCCAATTACAGCAGGGCATCAGTTTGTAGTGAGACAGATACCATCTCTTTCTTCAAGCCCCACCACAGCTCTCCTGGTCCCTCAAAAAGATGTTCCATATGTATATACCTATGAAATATAGAATCATAGAGTGGTTTGGGTTGGAAGGGACCTTCAGAGGTCATCTAGTCCAAGTCCCTGCAGTAAGAAGGGACATCTTTAACCAGATCAGGGTGCTCAGAGCCCCATCCAGCCTGACCTTTAATGTTTCCAGGGATGGAAACCTGGGCAACCTGTTCCAGTGTTTCACTGCCCTTATTGTAAAACATTTCTTTCTCTTATCTAGTCTAAGTCTACTCTCTCTCAGTTTCAAACCATTACCTGCTGTACTATTGCAAGAGGCCCTACTAAAAAGTTTGTCCCATCT
The DNA here is from genome assembly GCA_013399075.1 of Chloroceryle aenea. NCBI lineage: Eukaryota > Metazoa > Chordata > Aves > Coraciiformes > Cerylidae > Chloroceryle > Chloroceryle aenea. The sequence goes on from VWZY01000270.1 coordinate 338,692, forward strand.
TTCTTGCAAACCCCCTTTAACTATAGAAAGGCCTGATATATACTTGAGTAAATATAGAACATGTAATTAATTTTAGATATATTGAGCATGAAAAGTGTAATTTTAAGCATAGAAACTAAATAAGAATAATATAAATTGCTGTTAAAGGAACTTAAAATAAAAGGCACTTCACAAAGTGAGGAAACCAGGCTTCTGTTTCATCTCTGCTGCTGGCCCCATCATTGCATGTATCTTTTGTTTCAAGCTGGATGAGAAATAAATTAGATATTCAGTTTTGCTCTTCACATTAGCTATACCAGTAAGTATAAGTAAGAATAAACTTATTTCACACCTGAATACTTGCTCTAAATGACTGGATCATTAATTTTTCTGTGTTTAAGGTATGCAGGGTGAATGAGCAACCAGTGCAACTGAGTTTTAAAACATTGTAGTAACATCTGTTGAAGAAAATGAAGCTAGCAGCTACATCTAGTATTTAACTGTTCATCCTATTTCCAAGTTGGGCATCAATTTTGGCCTACTGGAATATGCGTAAATAATTATCATTCTGTCACTCCATCATGCTGTATCTGTGCTGGCTGAAGAATAAGAATTTCCTATATTGTTAAATCTCTGGAGGTTGGTTTAGGCCTTTTGCAGAGACTCTCTGAAGTCAATCACTCAAATGGTGTGCAGTGAAATATATGGTTAGAGGGTACAGGTAGCTCTCCAGTTGATTTGCTAACATCCCAGCACCGTGTAAATGGAGAATTTCAAGTTTTAGCAGTGTGAAATTGGCTTGGGCACTTTGAGCATGCAGGAATATAAATAAAATAAACCACCACAGCTGTTTCTGCCAAGTTAAAAACAGACAGAAGGCTGTTTAAATGTTTTCTGTCTTCTAAAAAAAAAAGTGACATCTAGAACTAGTACTGTGTGTTTGAGAGAGCTAGAGAGATCTAGATGTGGAAAGATGTGCTCTGCAGCTCTCTCATGGGGATTCTTTCTGGTTCTTTAACTGCTCTTCCAAACTTGTGAGTGAATGACATTAGAACACGCTCATCCCTGCTGGCCATTTGCTTCCTGCAGGCATTTGAGTAATTACATTTCATGGCACAGGTATGGTGGAAAGCAGAAATTCATTGTTCTTGGGTAACAAGTGTTTGTGCTAAACTTCTAGCATGGAAATGAAGTCTGAGTACCGAAGCATCTGCCTTATCTTTAGGGTCATTATCTTTACAGTCATTATCTTTACAATCATAGTCATGCTGGTTTTGGTTGCTTCTTCATAATGTTTCAGTCCTCCCATGCTCAGAAGCCCCCTTTGTCACAGCAAGTGCGGTTGGGTAGCGCTTTTATGGCACATCTGGCTACTCTCACACTTGTAGAGGAATGCATAGAACGTCTTACCTCATCTGCAGTCCCTCTCCCCCCTGTATGGAAGCCATTCCATTAATGAAGCATGCTACTGACATCTCTCAGTGAAATATCCTGTGGTCACAAAGAGGAGACCACATCCCACGGGAATTTATTTAACCAGCTTATTTAAAATATGCTCCGATTGCACTGCAGTAGGCAATTAAAATAAATTCAAACTGATCAAGAGTTGCTATTTTTAGATGTATGACAGAGGTGCTTCAGGTTTGTTTCGTGTTCTCATGCGTTTCTGCCTCATATCTGTCTTGTCCATTCTATGATCTGTATCTTTCTCAACTGCATTGTCACTCCCTCATCTGCCACCCGTAACTACTGCAAGAATTGTTTATACTGTCTCTAGGTTAATGTGTTAAATTGCAAGAAGTTACTTCTGAGCTGAGAATAGCTTCTCTACCAATACAATTACTCTGAAAGATTTTTAATTTGCTGCCTGAATAACACAACGGTACAATTCTGATGTAACTTCTTTACAGCTGCTGTTCAGAATACACAGAGGTTTTCTCCATTTAAAGGAAGTCAATCTTCTCTTTATAATGGGAGGAAAAAAAAAAAACTGTGATGAAATTCACCGTAGGTGTACATACACCTTGGTGACTTTCTGATTGCGTGTCTTTGTGTGCAAGTAGGGAGAGCAAATGAACCTTTTAGAGCTTGTCTTCACACTAAAAAAAAATGGGAACTGAAGCCAGGTAGCTTTTTGAAAGTAAAACCAGCATCAAAGCAGGGGAGGAGCTCCTCTGTTTGTAGGTTTCAGGTAGCTCTTGAGCAGAAGTAGTACTGAATGAGGTTTGTTTGGAGCAGTTCCTAGATTCCTCATGGTTCTAACTCTCCTCTCTTTCATAGCCCTGTTCCACTTCACTGAGCCTATGTTTGGGAGCAGGGGTAGGCACTGCAGGGCTTTATCGATTAGAGCAAACAAGGAATTAGGGCTCCAGCTCTAATAAACTCCTCAAGCATCTGCTTAGGTTTTAAGGTGCAGTGTGAGCCTCTCAGTAGGGACTTGAATAGGATTTGGGAGCCAGGGTTCACAACTGCAGTTTTTACCTCTCTTTATTCAGTAAGAGATGGTGGCTGCTTCTGTTCTCACCAGCCCCCCAGCAGGATGCACTGCTGTGTTCCTGGCTTTGCAATGGGGCTGAAGGAGTTAGGGAGGAAAGAATAAATGAGGGGGGAAAAAAACAAAAAAAAAAAAAAAAAGAGATTCTCAGTGCTAATAATGAATATTACTTAGGTGTGCATCCCAGTAGGGCACAGAAATGCAAATGGCTGAGCTGCTTTTTATGGTTGCTCATTAAGAAGTAAGGGGGAGATACAGCCATGATTGGGAAGTAATGAAGCTTGTATAAAGACAAGTGCAGAAAAAGGAAACAAGAAGATGAGGGGATCTCTAGAAAACTAATGCTGTCTGCAAAGTGTTGAAACTACATGGCCTATATTGAGGCATCTATTGGCACTGACTTCTTGTTGTGAAAATTGGGTCAATAGCTGTTGAGAAGGGGGAAAATTACGTAGGTACTACCACTTTTCTGAAAAGTGGACATGCTGTAGCTGAATGAAAATCCTCAGAAGTATTATTTGAAAACTAGCTTGGAGGTGATTTAAGGTGTGATTAAGCTCATCACACTGTAAGCAGACCAAAGACTTGTGAACTGTGGCTCGTGGTAAGTGGTGGTGGGTCTCAGTGAAAATAAGGGCCAAACTGAACACTCAACAGGCATTTATAAGTTTGTAATTCTGTTTGCATCTTTTTTTTTTTGACCTAGAAAATGGTACAGATTAAACTGCTGGGCCTGTATTTCTCATATACTAATTTCTCATTTCTTCTATGAAAACTCATATTGGAAGGAGAGGACAACTCGGGGATGTGGATGCAGGAGGAGCATAGGATCTGTGCATCTTTCAGGCCACATTCCTTATAATGCTGTGCATCCTGGCAACGCCATGTGCCACAGAGCCAGCCTCTCCTTACCACTCTGAAAGAGGCCTCTCTGCTGTCTTTAAAATGGTGTGATAACCATTGTCTGCTGAGTCCAGCTACTTTTGTTATCTCTATAGGTTGGCTGAAATCCTGACTTTTCATCTTAGGTTTGACATCTGATGTTCATGTTCACAATAGCTACCACACTCCCGAGGAACTTTCCTGATCTCAGTCATGCAGATGCACAGAGGCAATATGTTCTCTCATCCATTTGTTTACCTCTACAATGGCAAGCGGAAATTTGGCTAATATCTCTAGTAAGTCAAATAGAAATGAATTATTTTCTTCTGACTGTCCTGACAGCAAGTTTTTGAATTCTGATCTACCTCTTTGTGTAGAAATGGCCACATTCAAACCCCCATATAATGATAGTGGTTTGTATTTTATGGATTTTCTTACTTGTTGTTGCTTTGTTCCTTGTGACAGCACAAGTGGGACGTGTTTTCTTCATAGTGCCAATGAAGAATAATGGAAAGCAATTTGTTTTATATCAAACAATAATGTTTGATAATCCTTTCAGTGGAGAAATGTTTCCTAATATCCAGCCTAAACCTCCCCTGGCGCAGCTTGCATCCATTCCCTCTGGTCCTGTCACACATCACCAGAGAGAACAGGCTGTCCCCCACCTCACTCCAACCTCCTTTCAGGTAGCTGTAGAGAGCAGTAAGGTCTCCCCTCACAGTCTCCTCCATACTGAACAGCCCCAGCTCCCTCAGATACTTTTCATAGAATTTGTGCTCTTGGCCCTTCAGGACCCTTGTTGCCCCTTTTCTGGACATTTTGCAGCACTTCTCTGTCCTACTTGTAGTGAGGGGCTCAGAACTGAACACAATATTCAACATGTGCCCTCACCAGTGCCAAGTACAAGTACCTCCCCGTTCCTGCTGGCCACAGTGTTTCTAATGCAAGCCAGGATGCCATCGACCTTCTTGGCCACCTGTGTGCACTCCTGACTTCTNCCCCTGTGTGCACTCCTGCCTTCTATTTAGTTGACTGTTGATCACTACCTCCAGGTCCTTTTCCAACTTGCAGCTTTCCAGCCACACATCCCCAGGTCTGTAGCTTGCTATGGGGTTGTTGTGGCCCAAGTGCAGGGCCTGGCACCTGTCTTTGTTGAATCGCATGCAATTAACATTGGCCTACTGACCTAACCTATCCAGGTCCCACTGTAAAGCTTCCCTACCCTCCAGCAGATCAACACACCCAACCAGCTTGGTGTCATCTGCAAATTTACTGAGGGTACACTCAGTCCCCTCATCCAGATCATTAATAAAGATACTGAAGAGAACAGACCCCAGTACTGAACCCTGGGGAACACCACTTGTGACCAGACGCCAGCCAGGTTTAGCTCCATTACCACTCTTTCGGCCTGGCCACATAGCCGTTTTTTTATCCAGTGCAGTGTATTTATCTAAGCCTTGAGCCATCAGTTTCTGAAGGATAATGCTGTGGGAGACAGTGTCAAAGGCTTTCCTAAAGTCCAGGTAGAAAATGTCCACAGCTCTTCCCTCCTCCACTAGACGGGTCACTTTGTAGAAGGAGACCAGGTTAGTCAGGCAGGCCCTGCCTTTCGTAAACCCATGGGCTGACTGGGCCTGATCACCCGGTTGTCTTGTATGTGCCATGTGGTGGCACTCGAGATGACCTGCTCCATAACCTTCCTTGCACTGAGGTCAGACTGCTGAGTCTGTCGTTCCCAGGATCATCACTTTGGTCCTTCTTGTAGATGGGCATTACATCTGTCAGCTGGGACCTCCACACTTAGCCAGGACTGTTGATAAATAATGGAGTCCGGCCAACTCCTGCGATAAACTCCTTCTCCCCCTGTGGGAGAGGTGTACCCCATCTGCCACCAGCAGGCCTGACATCGTGTAGATTGACCCATGGTCAAAAAACCCCAAGTCCTGCTGGTGGCACCAGGGTTTTAAACCAGGAATTAATCTGGTGGGTGGGTCCTCCTTAGTCTTTCTGAGTTGTACCCTGCAACTAGGGGTATAGAGGAAAACACTACCTGTGCCTTCCACTCACTTCACGAGGTGACCCAAGGCCCTGAAGTCTTTCTTGATAGCCCTCAGTTTTCTTCTTTCAAGTGCCTTCTTTCAAGTTTTCTTCTTTCAAGTTTTCTTCTTTCACTGCCTACCTGGGAGGTTAATAGTGGATAATACTCTGTGGGCTGTACCATGGTAGGAAGCTTTCTTACTACGTTCTTGACTTGCGTCCTGAGTTATTCAGTTACTCTCCTGGCTGCTAGGGCTGGGACAGGGTGTCAGCAGGAACCCCTTGGGAAGAGAAGGTGAAGACATTGGTCCAGTGGGGATTTTAATAGATGAAGGGGAGGAAGTAGGTGAGATTTTCTTCTTTTACACAAGGTTGCTGTAACCTATTCAGAGCCTTTATGTTTGTATTATAAAAGCGTGCTGCATGTTGCCACTTGTGATTATTTATTTTGTTCTTTGTGGGTAGATGATCATTTGTTATTGATCAATATGCTGCCTTCCACTTTGGAAGCACGGACTGCCTGCCTCGCAATCTCACCTCCTGTAGAAAGAAGAAACCAGTAGGCAGGTAATCAAACTGGTAGGTCTCAGTTTTTCCTCACACAGCAATCGTGCAGCTCTTCAAGCATAGCAACAAAGAGTATACAGACCAAACTACTTCCCTTTTCTTATCCCACTTTGTTAATCTTCAAGTGACAGTGGTGCTTCTGAGAGTTACCAGTCTCAGTTAGCAAGATGTTGTAAGGCATGTGCATTGCCACTGCGCACACAATACAACTTGGACTCAAAACTGACTTCAGACACGAGAGAGAGGAAGGCACCCAGAGCACACACCTGCTTGTGTGGTAGCTCTGTTTTGATTTGTTCTGACAAGCTTGGGTCAGCCTATGATCATGCATTAAGACAGCAAACAAAAGTTGTGAAGCTTTTTCATACATCAGCTTCCAGACAACTGGTTTACAGCTGAAGCTGATGACTGCAGCTGCACGTTTGAAATTACCTGCTGGAAAGAAGTACTTTTCATGGGCTGATAATAAAGAAGAGAGAGGTGTATTTATTTTTCTGCTGAAAGGTGGTCATTGCAGTAGTTGCAAATAGGACAGCTATCTTTCTTTTTATCCCACCCATCCATTATGGCTCCAGCTGGGAATCAAGGCTCTGTTTTGATGTAGACAGCTGTGCAGTGGTTTTGGCCACCAGAACTCAGTCTTGGCCTAAGCTGGGGTAAGGGAACAGTGAGTGATACTCGGGGTGTGAATGGGTGGGCTAACCACTGAAGGACTTGTCCCCACAGGACAGTGGTGACCAGCAGGATGAGGCCTGGCTGATACAATCATTGCTCCTTAGTTCCAGAAAGGTTTAATGAATCAAAAGACTTTCTGCTTTTAGGAGAGAGATTGACTTGTAATCCACTGATATGTGGACTTTGATCCACTGATTTATGGATTGTAATGTCCCCCAAATCTCGTAAGACTATGGGCTCAAAGAGTGGATCATTTTGTAGCTGTGTTTAGTCTTAGTTTACCAGATCTATTAGCTTAAGGTAGCATCAGCTTAAGCTTGCAGAAGTGATGAGGCCTCTTGATATCCTTATGTTCATCCTTAACTGGATGACACATTCAAAGTGACTCTTGAAGGTGGGGAAGGAGTAGATACTAAAGGGACTCAGAAGGACCAGAAATCAGTAAAGGGTTCGTGTGAAGAAGAAGGTTGTAGGACATTGAGGTAGAGGAAGACTACTTGGAAAAAGTGTTCTTTTTTATTCTCAAAAAAAGTATGATGAATTCTCCAATTAAATCTTGGAAATACTAATTTCACATGGATGGAGTGTGAGTCAACAAGGGGAATATATTATCTAGGTTTTGCAAAGGCCTTCACAGATTTGTTTGTTTGTTTGTTTTTCCCCTGCCTTGTTAAACATTTTTGGTCCTAACCTCCTAAATTATTTCAGGACAAAATTTCAGCTGTGAGGAAGTTGACATGGGATCTTTTGGTTGTGTGTGAGCAAGGTCAGATTTCAGAGGCTTGGGCTCACTCAGGAGTTCTCCTAGCCAAATACCCTTTTCTTGTGATTCATTTTAATGAATCCCAGTACTAACCCGTGTTTCAGTGGAGTATTACAGGGATGCTGTCAAGCTTCATTTCCTATAGGAAGACTATTAGTTCAAGCCCGTATCTTCAAACTGATCTGGCAAAATACCTTTGTTCCAACCTCATCTTCAAAATACAAAATTGTATCTAAGATTGAATATTGAGGTTGTGCTGGCTCAGGAGTGTTAGTTAACACTAGGATACAACATGTTGCAGGACATGCAGTAGGTTGGACTAAGGCCAGAACATCCATCTCTGAACAGTTACCTTGCTTTTGGTGGATTGGGTCAGAACCTAAATGTGTAGTGTTTTGGTTTTAACACACACCACATATCAGAGTGTATTTACACTTTAGTGCAAGTGTTGCACATGTTGGCTTTGTCCCTTTGGGTTTATTTTAATGTTCCTCAAATAGTTTGGAGTGACAGTCCAAAGGTGAACCACAGAATGTGCCTTCATTTTCCAGAACTGACAATAAACACGTTACCCAGTTATTTTAGCAAGTGTACCAACTATAGTAAGAAATCAACTGCCTTTACTAAGAAGACTTTACTGTGTTGAGGCCACCTATGGCAAGAATGTATAGCCACACAATTACTTAACAGCAACTGTGTCATACCCAGTAATTTCAGTAGTTACAGCAAGTGTTCCACTTTCCGAGGGAATTATTTTTTTTTAAATTACTGCAACATTTGGGGAGAGAGAGGGTAATCCTTAATTTTACTGCCAAATCTAGCTGTCAGTTCATTGCATCAGTTGTAGTGAATATGATCTAAGGCTGCTTTTAGAAACCTGAATGCAGTCCCAGTTATTTAAAGCTTATGCTGCTTGAACATGTGCTGTTAGACTTTTTCTGCATGCAAGTTTTGTAGCCAGTTCCACTAGGTGCATGATGCTGTGCTTCTGCTCACATAAAGTAAGCATTAGTCTCCTGTACGACTTGCTTTAGTGCAGTGGATTTGAAGGAGTAGGGCTGGATAAGTGTGTGAATACAGTCTGAGCAGAGAGACAACCCCACCTCTGAAATGAAAGAAAACATACGTAGCTGGGCTTTCAGAATTTTTGTTGCTCATTGATGCACTTTGCTCCCAATATGTTCCAGTTAAGCTCCAAATAAAAATGGGAATTCAGAGTTACGTGTTCTTTGCTTCTTGTTTATTTTGGCAGGGAGTAGATTTTGCATCTGTTTTTTGCTTACATTACTTATCACTGTATTTCAATAGCCATTTTCCTTAACACTGAGAGCGACTGGGATTTTTATCTGCACTTAAATTTTTGCAAGGGCTCCAAGCTGCTCATTGTTTTGAACCACTGACCGTGTTCTATACCTTGTAGGCTGTTGTTAACAGTGACAAGTATCTGAGGGATCTAACCTATATTTTGTGCAGCAGTGGGATTACAGGCTGTATGCTTTTGAGTTGGCATCGGTATATCTTCCAAGTGAAGAGGTTTCTTATCACTTAATTCCAACTTCTGCCATTTCTTCTCATACAAATACTGTCTCAAACATGATCCTGTGAGTCCATGGATTTGCTTTTGGTGTAGCAGTGTTCATGAAAACTGTATTAAAGACAAGACAGCCTGTGAGCTTGGATATACCATATCAGCTGTGCTGTATCAGACTTACTCAGTGTTGTATCTTGCTTATTTTTAAGTGGAAGCTTCTCCCCCTCCCTCAAATGCAGATTTTCCATGGAAATATGCATTTTTCTGAGGATTTTTTTTTTTCCTCATGGGAAAATAAAAACAATATCTCTTGGGCTGGAAAAAAATAAAATAAAATTGACTTAATGTTTTAACCTAGGAGAAGTCCCAGCTGCTGCAGAGTAGAGGTTATGAAAGCACACAGCCTTGCACTGTGCTGCACAGGAGTTTGTCAAAGTGAAGGTGAGAGGAGCTTTTCCAGGGAGGGAGACAAGGAAATTTGCAAAAATTTCTTCTTGTGGTGGTCTGTGTTTATTTTTGGTTGGTTGGGCTTTTGGGTTTGGTTTTGGTTTTTTGTTTGTTTCTTGGTTGGTTGGTTTTTTGGGGTGATTTTGTGTGTGTGTGTTTTGTTTGTTTTCCAAATGTGACTTTTTGCCACTGTTGAGACAAGAACAAATGGAAATACATGAAGCTTGCAAGAGTGTAATTTTCTTAACAGTAGAACAAGAGAAATCATGTATTCTCTTCAAAACTTAAGAAACTTGATGTTCTTTTTTTTAAAAAAAAAAAATCCTATGAGACATTTCTTATTATATAAAAGACTTTATATAGTGCTCAGCAAATTGATTTCCAGGATTTCCACAGAGCAAGCTTTGCATTTCTGATTACATCAGGAAAACTTCATTCATCATATCTGCTCTGTCAGTTAGAGACAATAGTTTTTAAAGTGAACATGAGGAAGCAAAATGCACTTGGAGGGGCTCTAAACCACTGTGTTTTGCAAAACAGGTATGTTTGCTTTGCTTGTTTTCTCACTCTTTGTGAGAATGCTGGTGTAACAGAGGTGTTACTGCCAATCTATCTGTAGTACTTGAGATAGTACAGCCCTTTGTTCCTGAACACTCAACTAGGCTGTCCCGTGCTTTGCAAATAATCCACACAAGTGTGTGGTGAGTCACACGCAGAAGCGTGTGATTTAAGATTTTGTGCTTTATTACGATTCAAAGGCAAAGAATAAATACCAATAAATATATCCCACGTGAGAAGCTTTTGAATCTTTTAAGAATACTGACATTGCAACCTACTAGTGTTCATGTTCTGCCTGCCTTTGGCAGAGCTTTGGTTCAATATGTATATTCTTCTGGCATACAGCTTTGAAAAATTTCAGTTGAAAATCAGATTTATTTTTGTTATCTTATGGGTATTGCTCCAGTTTCTAAGGTTTCTTCAAAGACCCAGTTTCAGTGCAGTCGTGGTTGGTGCCAGAAGTGTAAGATATGTCTCTAAATGCTGATTCCTTAAAGATAAGATGACTACAGATAGATTTATTTTATCAGAGCTACCGTGCTATATATCTTTCTGTATTCTGCTTTTACACTGAAAAAGCTACTTCAAGATTTAATGGAAACCTCATCTCCCACTGAAGGTTTTTAAGAATAGATTAGACAAATGTCTATGTGACTCTGTTTCTGTGCAGGAAGCAGACCCAAGTGTTCTCTGCAGATCTCATCAGGCCTTTTATCTGTGTGGTTTACATCTTCAACACCTGTTTCTGTTTATGAATAAAAAAGTATGTAAGCTCCATGACTGATGATGCAGAGGACAGTTAATTATTACAATGAAACATTGCTAAAAAGATCCAGTGGTCATTTTTCAAAGGGATAGCATCTCAGTGACTGGGGCCACCAATCTGGCCAGTGAGAAACTTCTTGCACTAAAGGCTCCTCTCTCATTTCATTTCTTCATCAAGGCTCTGAGGAGGAATATTGTAGGCTGGTTTAATTATCTGGAAAAGAGCAAGTTATGAAGGCTGTATTATGTTCTTGCACAGTTCCATCTTGAAGTTGAGAGCCCAAGGAAAGACTTGTATGAAGGGTTTATAACAACAAAGCAGTGGTCAGGGGAGAGGGGAAGCCTGGGTGCCCCAAACTGCCTTTGTGAAAAGCAGTGGATCCCCTGAATTCCAGAGAATAGGGAGAATTTCCTCTTTGTTTGAAGAGCTCAACCTGTGCTCATGCTGAAAACAACCTGGGGGAAGCCCTAAGGGAGAAAGAACCTGGGTTGCTGCTTCACCTGCCAGTACAGGCATGTAAGACAATTTAGCAATACATAAGTTCAGTGCCAGCTAGATTGCCATTGAGTGTCTGGTCTGGACCTAGCCCACCCCATGCTGTGGAGTTAAAAGGTAATTCTCCCTCTTATCAAATCAAGAGACTCGATCTCCTTTTCCTCCCTCCCTTTCTCCTCCCTCCCTCCTTTCTCTCTTTTTTCTCTTTTTCTTTTCAACAAAACCTATTTCATTAGAGTACTATGGCTTAGTACTTCTTACATAATGGGAAATCCTGTGTTAATGCAGGCACTGAAGCAAGCAGAGCTCTGTCTTAGTTGAGAATCTGACTCTGCCTGTGTCCAGAGAAGTCAGACCTGGCATCCCTCATCTTTATCTGTTCTTCCTTTCCAAGGATTCACCTGTTTTTTGCTACTTTCCAGTGACAGCCACAGAAGGACATACAAGGGCATTTGGCTCTTCTTTTGCAATCCTCTAAAGCTGCCAGGTAGCTTTGTATGCTTGTTTAAGTTATTTCCATCGTACCTTCTATATATGGCAGCAGCAGCAGCAGTTTCCCTCATCCAACCATAAAAAAGGGTTTGAACTGTTTATTTTCATGTCAAAGCTGGTTTCCTTAGGTCCAGCTAAAGGTTTAACAAATACCAGTAAGCTCCAAAACAATTACAGTTTACTGTTCTGGGGCAAGACTGGAAAGTGTCTCCTTCCCATCTCATCTCCTCACAATGATGGGCTGTGCTGACTGCTCCCTTCTTCCATCTGTGGCTTCTGCAGCCCTGGCCTTACTCCAAAGCCCAAATCTCATATTCCCTATCTACTAAAGTTTGGCCCTCACCCTTAGAGTGTGCAGCACCTGCATTTACCCGCCAGTTAACACAAGTCCCTCACAGCAGAGAATCATGGAAGAACATGTTGGAAAATACCAAAGTAGTTATTTTCTTCCAATGTACATACTCAGAGTGTGTTTAAAACCTTGTATCACTAGGGAAGATCTACACGAGTGGAGCTGAAATGTCATGTAGTCTTATGATTCTGCTATCCACAGGAGTTGAGTTGTATTTGCTGTCTGTGGGTTTATTTGTGAATAAATATCTGTTCATACCTGGCGAGCAAATTAGGGAGGATTATTTTGTTGGGTTTTTTAAATTTGTGTCAGAGTCACAAAAGCTGTTGGAAAGTGGTGTTTGATTAATAAAACTCAGACCCCTGTAGTGATGCAGCTTTCTTCTGAAGCATGTGAGGTTTCGAGCAGTTTTGCCTTCTAGGCAGGTTCCACAGCAACATATGAACACTTCTTATATAAATAATTTAATTTAGGTACCAGTATGACTGAATTCTTCCTGCTCCACAATAAAGGGACTGAGTATAACGCCAGATTTAAACTTCCAGCAGCTGCATCACTTAAACCTTCACATTTGGACACTGAAAGTCCTCTGTGTTTCATTTTGAGAATCAGTAATGCCTTAGCTCAAAGGGATTGAAGAAGATGCACTTAACTGCAGGTTATCAGAGAGGCTGATGGGATGAGGAAGAAGAGACTGGAAAGCCCATTTGCATCTGCTGGCTGTGGGTTTTCTCTGGTGGTGGTATGGCATACACTGTATACTGCTGGGAACATCACTTCCTGAGCAGTCAGCTTTCCCCACGTCTCACCCAGTTTCCCCCCTGTTGCCTTGAGAAGGGTCAGGGGTCAGGCAGTGCTCTTACCCCGAGGGCTGCAATGCTCTGGCTCTGGTCCTGCCTTGTGCACAGCCCCTGGGGAGCTGCCCCCCTTCTTCTGAAGAACGAGCTCTGCCTTCCACTTTGCCCTTTTCACACTGTTCCTTCTGCCATAAACACACTCAGCAGGAACTTCCTGGAGAGGGAAAAGTTGAAGCATGTTTGCTGCATCAGAGGGAAACTGCTTCTGGGCACATTTGTGCTGCCTGTGGCATCAGCTCTGTGGGCTGAGGTGAGCTCCTGTGAGCTGGCCACCACCTGGAAGGGCATGGCTGCAGCTGAGGGATGTGCCTGAGTGAATGTGGCTTTTATTCCATCAGCTTCAGGCTGACAAGCACAAAGGAGTGCTGATTTAATTCAAACTGAAATAAAGACAGCAGTGTAGGCTGTAAGGAGAAGCAGTGTGAGAAAGAGGGAAATAGTCCAAGGCTTCTGAAAGAGTATTATAATATGCATCACTGATGGAGATCTCCCTTTGTGGGTACAGCTGAGGACAGGTGAGAGGGAGAAAGAGAGTGATGGGCAATACCTGTACGCTCAGTCCCTGTGTTCTCATACAGCTTTATGTGCCAAAATCTGTAGCTCCTAGCTCTCTGGGTGAAATTGTTTACCTTCCATCTGTGATGCAGCTGGCAGTGCTTTGGAAGTTATTGCACAGGGATAGGACATTTCAACAACAAGTTAATCTGAATAAATACTTCAAGATGTACATTTATAGTCACAGAAATGGCTAAGTAAAACCAGTACCCTCTTTTTCAGTAGAGCAGCTCCAAGTGTGTATTCAGAAGCAAATTTGCTTTCTACAGTGACCCAAAGAAGTGACTTCAAACACAGTACAACTGTCAATGAATGAAACACATCTTTATTGTGCTCTGTCAACAGGATTTAGCAGTGTTTTCTGGTTGCAGAGTGTCTATTACTTGCAGTATTGTGCAGGCAAGACTGTAGCTTGATGTTCAGCTCAGAGACTGAGTAAGGAGACTGGCACTTGGGAAGTGTGTCGCTCTCCATCAGTGAAGGGAACTGACAGATCCTTAAGAGAGGTCAAACTTGGTGCTTTGTGATGCTGTTGATAATAATTTCCAAGACACGATATATTTTTGAAAGATCATTCTGATTTTTTTTCTTTAAATGCAATTAGATCCAATTATTAATGCCTACTAAGGGAAAATGACTATGAACATAGCTGCTATGAAGAAGTATTTTAGAACTCTCACAATATCAACTTTTTCATCCCATTCTGTTTTGATAAATGAGCTATGCCTATGATATTCCCCTCTCACGTCCCTCTGTGCTGTGTGAAAATAACTCTTAATTGTAGAACACAACAGATTTTCTTATCTAAATGGACAAGAAACAAAGTTTTTCTAAGCAAAGGAAGTTGCCAGTAGATGGTTAAAGGAGTTCTTTACTCAGTAACACTATAAGCAACAGAAGATCTCTTTTGTCAAAAACCCAGTGAGTTAAATAAAGTCTCTGTATGAATTTATAACTCAAGTTTTTGATTAACCAAAAAGTCTACTTGTGTGTATGTAACATAAAAGGAACAGCCATTCTTAGACATTATCCACAAACCCATTGTCAAGGTTTAGGGACTGGACCTATAACAGACTCTGTTGACTCCTCTCCCTCCCCAAAGGGGCAGAGAAAGGGAATAAGGAAGAGAGACTTAGCAATTAGAAAAGGAAACTAGAGCAACTTTAATGAAAATAAAAACAAGAAGATATAAAAATATATATAAAACCAGTACGGTATGGAACACCTCATTGGTCAGTTTAGGCTCACCTGTCCTGGTTTACTGGTTGCTCATTCCCACAGGAGCAGCCTTTTACTTTCTGCACACCACCCCCCCCATCCCATACGAGATTTAGCAGTGAATTTGGTCTGCACACCAGTCCATGCAGTGACTCTAAACAAGCTTTTGCTTGTGCTGAGCAATACCTGTACCAACCAAAGCAGCTTCTTGATTCCCATAACTTTAAAATAACTAAAATGGTCCTGGAAATAAATAATAGTAATGGGATTCATTCTGCACACTCTTTCTTTGAGTGATACGTGGTGTTGGTAGGTGATCTTGTGCAAAGCAACAGAGCAATTTGTTGTTGAAAACACAAAGTCCTCTTTCCTTGTTTTCACTCCCAGAGCTGAAAACAGCTTTGCATTACCTATTCTCTAAAACCATCGTCTCACTCAGGGTGAAATTTAGGCCCTTACATAGATTCTATAAAATCCAGGATTTGAGAATGTAACTACTAATTAGCGATGACACTTCAGGTGAATTTCAACTTTACCCCAAAATTTCAAAATTAATAATTTCAGAAGTGTCCTCAGTTCTTGTTCAAAGTCAATATATAGGTACAGATAGTCTTGCATTCTCTAAGCTGTGGTTCACTGACAGAGTCCTACAATGATGTCCTAATTTTTCAAGTAGAAAAGTCTTTTTGGCATTAACTGAACCTGGAAGTGCTCACCACTTTGGAAATGCAGGTCATGCAGCCATTTAACATGCACTCAGGAGTTTCATTTGAGACTCTTGGTCTTTTAAATTTTCATCATGCTAGTCTTAATATAAAGATGCCCAAGGTGTGATGTATGTATTGCAGGGAAAAAATGCAGTGACCATATGAATTAGTAAGCACTGAACGAACCAAGTTCAGCTGTGAAAAAGAAAAAGGACCTGTGAAGCTGCCTGGGCTGGTGTTATTCAGAAAAAAAACAGATTAAAAAATTTAAAAAATGCAGCCTCCTTCACTTTGGCAATTGTTTTCTTTTGAGTACTTCTTTCTTCTTGCTAATATACTTGAGTGGAATCTGGTGGAAGAGTAGTGTATTGTTAATCTAGAGAAATAGACATCAAGTGATAATTATATGCACAAAAGGGTGCGTAAAAGGCCAACAACATTTATAACTTTGTGGTTTAAACATTTCTAAATTGCAAGTTAAAATAGCAGTCCATATTTCATAGCACTTTAGGCTGATACAGTGCTGTTTTCTATAAATATTTGCTGATTAATATTAAAATATACAGTAGGTATTATGCATGGGTAACAATGCTTACTTTGTTTCCCAAGAATGCTTTGGATATTAATTATATTCTGAAATCAGCAATCATTTCAAAACGTACTCATTTTACAGAACATAGATTGTAATTAATCATGTCTTTTGCTGAGGAGGAGAAGAACTGCATCTGACCTCGGACTTCTTGGCAGATGCCCTAAGCTTTAGCTTTTCACTGAGGTTTTTCTCAGTTTTATTTTCATATGCAACTCTTGTCATGGGCTAAACTGTAAATCTAAATGTTCGTAGCTCCACTGCCTTCAGTGGAACTGCACCCATTTGCCCAAGGTAAGTGTCTTCCTTCTATTGCTCTGCAATCTCTTTCCTTGCTTAGGAGCACGCAGAGATTGACTTTTTTCTCTATTTTCTCATTTGTACATCTCCAGAAGTTGCTTTCTGCTTCTTAGATTCCTCTGCCCCTATCACTTGTATCTAAAAATCAAGGTCTGCAGAGACAAATGCACAACTTTTGTCTCCGCCAGTCATTTACTTAGAAATTACTTCACTGGTGGAGCAGAAAGAATCACCCATTAAGAACAAGGTTCATCAGAAAGTATTGATAGTTGAGTTCTAGAAGTCATTACAGTTTTCCATGTGCATGTGAGTGCCATTTGTTCCTGTGTTCAGTACTGAATAGCATTCTTTTCTTCTGCATTTCCATTGTATTTGACCATGCAGTACTAAAACACTCCAGGAGTTCCTCTTGTGTAGTTATAATACACTATAAACCACTACATTTTGCATCCAATTTTGACTTTTATTCTTATTATTTACATCTACTCAGCAGACTTCAGTGCAATGTCAGAATATCAATAAATAGGTCTTCGGAGAATAAGTCTTTAAGACTCCAAAGATATGTAAGAAATTTATCAGAGTGCTACTGTGAAGCAGTAATTTGAATTAATAACATGAAAAACACTTTCAAAATGATAGTATATATAAAGCCAGAATGCAGTGGTAGTAGAGAACCCTCTAAAAACAAGCAGTACCCTTAAGTGTATGTAAGCAGGCTACTGACTGTTCATATTGACAAGAGGTGAAAGAGGAATTTCTCTGATAAACTGAGTCTTATCAACTGGAAATGTCTGAAGGTGTGAAAAAGCTCAATATAGTAATCAATCAAAATATCACTTTGAATTATCAACTTGTCATGGGGTTACGAAAAAGGAAAATCTAGTCTTAGACTGTGTCAGGCAGTGAGTTCCCATTATACTGCTGAGCCCTGATCTGGAATACCTTGTCCATTCCAGTCAGCCTTATTTCGGAGAGATGAATTCTTACAGAGCAGGTGTGGAAAAATGGGAATTAACATAACCAGCAAGTGACAATCTGGGCAGGAACTGAGTGTCATAGTTAAGTGAGTGCTGGGAGCAAATATGGTCTAAATAAATGCAGAATGCAAGTCTGTTAGTGGAGGCAATCAAGCCAGTTATTTAAGGTAAAAGGAAATGTTAATTTTAAAGTTAAAGGATACTAAGTAGCTATGAAAAAGTCAGAATTGGTCCATCTGGCTGTCGAGTAATGTTCTGGGCATGGCATTCAATAGGAATTGAGGGAAATCTATCAGGAAACCACTTGTGTTCTGTTGCAACACCTGATTGCAAAGATGAGAGTTAATCAATGAAGATTCACTTCACTCTTCTGTGGTATGTTCCCTACTGTAAAAGACCACACAGGTTTATGTAACTAAAAAACCATGTTGAGGCAGATTATTTGGTTACCTTCTTGCCACATATGTGAAACACAGATACAATGTAGTTTTGAGGTTTTGCCATCTTACAAAAGCAGCAAGACAAAGGTATGTGTTCTTTAACCTTTAGCTAGAGTGGTGCCTATGTTAGCATTGGTATTAGTCCCTACGTTAGACCCTTTGGAACTCAGACAATTCAGAAGTACAAGTTAAAGCAGGCCTCTGTCTTAATCCCTGGTATTTGTTGAGACCTAATAAATAAAATGAATTTTTGTTGACTTTTCATTATAAAAGATGCTGCTGCAGGAAATAATGATAGCCAATCTTTTAACACAATTGTTTCAAGAATGTACCTGTCTAGGCTGTTGCCTAAACTCTTTTGTCCTTAATACCTTAGTGAAAAGTTGGATGATTTATTGGCTGTCAGAACAACGATTTCTCTAAGACTCTAATCCATCTGAACCAATCTGGACATGCTGTACCAAACTGAAGCTCCCAGTGTGAGTTCATATCAGACAGGTCATGTGAAGGGGGTCAGCTATCACCCAACTGGTGTGATGGGTATGCAGAATTTAACCTGCATCTCCATCTCCAACTACTACCTTTGGGTCAACACCTGAATCACAGCCTTGTGACCATCCATGAGATCTAACCTTCTTGCAGCTTGTACAGCATTGTTCAGCATTCTTTCTCTTCTTCTCTTCACTTCCTTTTCTTTTTTTTCCCTCATACAGATGGACAAAAGAGGAAGAAATCATTAAGAAAGAAACTGGACTCATTAGGAAAGGAGAAGAACAGAGACAAAGGTAAATTAAAATTAGTACATTTTTACTAATCAGACCTTAGTTTTGCATAGGGGGTTTCTTTAGTCTTAAACATATATTTTCTGAGGTAGAAAAATGTTACTGAGCTGATGTACTGCCTGGGTATTTATTTACAAGGGGAGAAACATGTCTTATCTTTTCTATTTGTCATTAGTATAACCCAGATTTCTTCAACTGAAGGGTTATTTCCTGGGAGAAAAGGAGGAGCTGAAGAACTACATCTTTTCTCCATCGTTCTCTCCCTGCATTTTCACCCCCCCGTGTGGAGTGCAGGCTGGCTAAGGTGACCCAGCTGTTCACCTGCATTTACACTCTCCCCTTTCAGTTCCCAAAACATGGGAACCCAGCCCTGCCCAAGCAAGCAACTTGGTTTGCTTTTCTTTTTCTAGCCTTAAGAAAATAGCTGTTGTTTAAAATACATAAATGCTTCAGTGCTACTGGTCAGTTGGATTTTAATAGAGTCTGTGTGACATGGATTTACAGATAACAGTTGTACTCTTTTGCTTGGACACCAATTAGCTTTATGGGCTGGGTCCTAATCCACTGGGTTTGACATGGAATTTGCAGTCATTTGAACTAGTCTAGACACTGAAACCTGAAAAGTGTCTCTGAAATTGAAATTTTCTGCACGTAGGTAATTGTGCATCTCATCTGTGTTCCCTCCTGGAAAAAAGTTCTGGAAAAGTGATAGTAAAATTCAATATTATCACCCCAGTTACACAAACACACACAAATGCACGGATTTGTAACAAGAGAAGTGATTTGGTTACTCTGACATTATTGCTTATAATCCAGTTTGGCAGAAGGGTGGATCTTCAAGATTGAGTTGAAAAAAATCATCCCCATTTCAAGCTTACTTCAGATATTCAGCACGTAGAAAATGGTTTGCTTTTAATTTTCATTTTTTTGGTGACTTCATACATGAGATTATGATTTTCTTGGTTTAAAGCTGTCCATGGGAAGTATTTGCATTAATGTTTGTGAAAATTAAAGCCCCCTGCCACATTTTTTTGTAAATCCAGTGGCCTCCCATGTTGCACTGTGAGTACCCAGTCTCATTTATTATGAGAATTACTTGATGTAAGACTGAGCCCACTTGCAAGAGGAGTCTTCAAGGAAGAGGTTTAATGACTTCATAGCCACCTCTGGGGAAAAATTCTGTCTTGTACAGCTCCTGTCGATGCATTATATTTGACTGCAGTGGAAGTGGTCACAATGTTGCTTAGTTTCCTTGGTGGTTTTTTTTCCCATTCCTCATGCAGTTAAAAATGCAATGCAATACAGCTCTGTGCAAAGCTTCTCAGTGCATTTACTAGACGCTGACCTTCACAGCAATCTGTGGGGTGCTTTTCTGCATCAGAAATGGCTAAATGCTTACTGCCTGTTTTTTTATTTTATTTTTTAATGTTCTGTGTCTGAATTTTTTGATGCACCGAGAGCTTTTAGCTTCCCCTTTTTATGCCTAGCATGACTTTGGTAGTCTTCTTTCAAAGTTTCTGTTCAGAAGCTGTTTTGTGAGTTTAAATGCATTTTATCCTTTCATTCACACGTTTCTCATTGCAGCAGTAGACTTTAGCAACAATAAAATGACTTGATAATTCACTGAAGACTGAATTTTGCTGCATCACCCAAACCTGCAACTGTGCTTCCAGAAATCCTCCAATGTCTCCTTGAGGAAGTGCCACGAGAAATCATAGCTTCCTTTGGTGATGCATACAAATGCTTAACCCAGAGATGCTCTTAATTCTCCTGAATTCTCCGTTGCCAAAGATCTTGCAAACAATAATTTTTTCTTACATTGTGTTGTACTCTTCTGATTTCCTTATAGCCTCATTTTATTTCAGCTGACCTGTGTTTCTGTTCATTACACAACTGTACTGGTTGAGTACTTACAGATAATGTTATGTTCTGCTATTACATTCCTGTGCAGGGATATTTTTGTGTGTCTGCCTTGCATGACAGCATTTATATTCCTTGCAGCCTGTAACTCTGGGGATACGCTTTCTGGTTTTATTCTGATTAATTTTTTGAGTGTACTTTGCCATTTAGGGTTCAGTAGTTGCTCACAGCAAAGGTCAGCACTTTGTGCTTATTCATCCTGGTTTATATTTATCTACTTCTTGTTTTTAGCATTGCTCATATCTATACCCAAGCATTTTCAAAAATCACTGTGCTGATTCTTCTAATTTTAGTTCCTTTTTTTTTTTTCCCCTTCTTTTAACTTCAGGCATTTCAAGCATGTACCCCTCTGCTTTTATCTTCTTTTTCCTGCCTTCCACTGCCTTTTCACAGATGTCTTATGTGCTGTCTCTGTGTATTACATGTTGTAGGAGCACCCCCTGAGGGGAAGATAGCCCAGCACTGCCCAAAGAGCAGAATCTATACATTTCTTCCTTTCCTTCAGGACATCTGTAATGACAGGGGTATTGGATTGGTCAGTAAGGGTACAGAGGACCAGGAAAACAGGAGTCAGGTTCCCAAGCAGGTTGTGTCAGCAGAGTGACACATTGGCTGTTATTTGTTGCCAATATCAAATGTTAACACAAAATTATCCCAGATAGGAGCGTATGGTGCCCTACTTGCCAGGGTTTCCATCCGTGGTTATTTCTGATGTACTCTTCTTTGCCTTTCTGAGTTATTAAAGATCATCTGCCCCACAGATACTTGCTGAGCAGACTTAATCCATGGGAGGAGAGGGGATGAGCACCCCCTGGATCATTCCATCCTGGCACAGCTGCTGAAAGTTGGCTGTTTTCCTTGGGGGAGCAGCAGTGCCAGCATGTCCCCCAGCCTCAGGAGTCAGGAGGGACAGCATCACCCAGCTTTCAGATGATGAGCTGTGTCTGAAAAGAAAAACATAAGGCCTTGTGCTGCTGGACTGCATAAGGATGAGCCCATGCTCACATGATGTTTGAGCCCCACCGCCTTTCCTGAACAGTGATCTCCGTGTCAGCCAAAGTCAGAGTTAACCTCCCTTGGCATGTGTATCACAACAAACTGGAAGTACCATCCTGGGCCTTTCCATGGTGTCTTTTTAACGAGCATTTCTACCATTCCTTTTATAAGGAGAGGATCTTCCATGGCCGGGAAAACTGTCCAAAACAAACACTTCATACTGTGGACGTGGGTGTGCTCACACAAAAGGCCTGGAGACCTTACCCACTTGGGCAGTTCCCCAATCCTCGTGACTGAAGGGAATGCCTTACTTCTGTTCTGGTTTCTTCTTTTGTTTTGCTTTTTTGGTGGAGTATTTTTTTGGTAACTGGTCCAGCTGTATCCTTGTGAGAAGGAAACAGCGAGACCTGGCCACAGCACATCAGAGAAGTAGGGAAGTAGATTTCCAGAACACTTTCCACTGGCTTTCCATCCCTTCAGTATCACTTTTGAAAGCACAGTTGCAGTTTAAAAAGGATGTAATTAATTCCAAACATTTCAAGTTTCCTATATCCCTGTCTGGGAGACCCCACATAACTGAGAGGCCGTGTTGTTAGATCTCACCTGGAATATGTGTGACCTGAAAAGTCTTTTTGTGAACAGATCAGCTCCTGAAAATTAATCTTGGTGATCACACAGCACCACGTGATTCTGTGTGCAGGCTGCAGCCAAAGATCGCCAAGATATGCATGATGCAGGAAAAAATTAGGTAAAAATTTTTTTACTGAGAGCGTGGTGAGGCCTTGGAACAGGCTGCCCAGGGAGGGGGAGGAATCACCAACCCTGGAGGGGTTTAAAACATGTCTGGATGGGGCACGTTGTGATGTAGTTGAGTGTTTCTGATAATATTTAGTAGATGGTTGGGCTTGATGACCTTGAAGGTCATTTCCAACCTTTATGATTCTGTGATTATAGAATCTTTTAGGTTGGCATAGACCTTTAAGATCATTCATCCCTTAACCCGTCTCTGTCTACTGCTAAACCATGTCCCTAAGCACCACTTCTAAGTGACATTTGAACACATCCAGGGATGGTGATTCAACCACTGCTCCAGCACTTGATAACCCTTTCAGTGAAGGTTTTATTCCTAATACCCAATCTAAACATCCCCTGGTGCAACTTGAGGCTATTTCCTCTTGTCCTATCACTTGTTACTTGCTAGAGGAGACTGGCACCCACCTCTCTACAACCTCTTTTCAGGTAGTTGCAGAAAGCAGTTGTTTCCTCTCCAAATGTCATGTTTTATTTAGATGGATTGGTCAGTCAATCAACCTGTTTAGAGTTTCAGCAAAGTGTTATACTTCTGAAAGCAAATAAAGACACTAAAGTAGAATTGAATGCACTTTGAATTAGGTTCATATCTTTATTTTCTCCTTTTTGACAGGTACATCTGTCATCATCTCATTAAAAGGGGAAAAATTCTAAAAACCTTTTTTTTTTTCAATTGTTTTTACACCTCCAAGTGACTCACCAGAGCAGTTTATAGCAAAACTTGATGGATGTAAACAGATGAAACAGGAGAGCAGCACTCCACCCAGATATTTAAGCCATATTTTCAGCTCCCATCATTTAGTGTCTTTGCTTTTCTCTGGCCAGCCTCCTTGTTATTAATAGCCATCGTGACTCTCAGTCGTGCTGTCCACATATGTGTCCAAACATTTGCTTTAGCTGATGACAAACAGTACGCAGGCTGGAGAAGCAGTAAAATGTCAGTGCTGCTTGGAATAAGAAATTCTCAGGATGCTCTTCATACTGGTGGCTGGGTGCTGTTCTCTTACAAATTCACTGCTAATTTTGACGGCAGCAGAAGCAGAGATTTTTGTCTGTGTCCTACCAGTGATACAGGGGACAGCCTAAGCATGCCTACACTGGTGTTCCTGAGAGAGCTGCCTCCCTGAAAGAATTTCTCCTAGAAGATTTTATCAGTAAACCAGCTCCATTTTGTCTTGGTTCCAGTAAGCCCTACAGGTGAACTAAGAGACCTGCTCAGAAATAACAATCACTTGTTACGTGATTTGTTGAGCAACTGAGAATCATCCCTTTTGCTGATGTTTCTGTGTGGAATGTAAATACTTGACAGGTTCATCTGTGGGGCCTTAGAAGAGCTGCTCTGTATGCTGCAGTTTCTGAGAAAAAGCCTTCCTGGTAACTCTGGCATATGCAGATCCAGCTGTAGATGTTTTGATTTTTATTTAGTTGAAAATTCTTGAAAATGTCTTCCATCTCCACTTCCCAGTCATGATCTGTAAATGTAGAGGTATGTCTTAAAGTTGTGTTAGTTCTTCAGTAATTCAACATATGGTGATGTCAGTATGCCTTGGCACAACCTAAGGAGAGAGATGGATAGCTGAAGTTTCTCTTTTTTATTATGGTTTATTGGAAAAGTGGGTTTGTTTGTTTTTTTTCAAGCCTTTCCAGCATCACACTGTGCTTTTTAAAAAAAATTGAAACTATTTCTCATGCTCTCTAGGCATACAAAAGGGTTTTTTAAGCAACAGTGTATCATATTTTGTGCTAAAGTCACCTGAAGGACTGAAGAACCTCTTCCTTTAAAAAAAAAACAAACGCAAAACTAAAACCTACCCATACAAAAAGCTTGAGTAACTGAGGTTTTGAAGGTCAGTGAGCTCTGACCAGTTGGAGAAGGGAGTTTCAGCCACAGAACTGATGCTGAGATCATTGTCTTTATCTTGAGTCTTCTGGAGTCAGTGCAGGGTTTTAACTCATCCTCAGATGGAAGGAGTTTTGCCATTCCCATTATGTATCGAGGTTTGATTTTTTCTTATTTTCTTGCTTTCATCACTCTCTCCATGGACCCAAAGTAGTTAATTTCAGTTAGCAAAACAGAGTTACCCAGCCTGGCTAGCTAGGGAGGTTGACTTAATGACCCCATCCCATTTAATTATCCCTTTTAAAGCACATTATTCCCTGAGCTGTCTCCCACTCTAATCCTGTCATTTAAATAGAGGGACAAGCAACTCAGTAGATCTTGGTCACAGGGTTTTAGCAGCTCAAACAGACTCTAAGATGGACTTAAGAGGAAAACTGAAGTGCTGAGGAGACTATCCAAAGTTGCTGTATTGTATGCTGTTCATTATATTAACATTGAAGACCTCATTAGGGTCTAGCATACAGACCTCACTGGTTCTTAATAGACCGTTATGGTTTGTGGCATGGAAACCACAATTTTTACCAGCTGAAACTTCAGACAAGTCTCTGAAACTGTACTTGGATGGGGTGGCATGAGACCAAGTGAGCTAACCATATGGGTCAACATCCTGGATATCATGATTTGATTAGCAAGGAAAAGGATTTCAGGTCACTGAAACTCTTATTGATGTGGCTGGGAGATTTTCTGTAACATGCTGATAATTATTAGAAAATGCTGATTTGTCACCACAGAAAGATTTCTTAGGAACATACCAGGTTTGTTAAATGTTTGTTAAGAAACTTGCCTCAGCTGCTGGGTGGACTTTCGGGTAAGAGAAATGATGCACTTCTCTGAAACAGCATATTGTCTCCTTTGCTAGTAAGCACTAAAACCCAGAAAGGAGCAAAAGTCAAGTCACTGTGTGCTGCTGGCTAAGGATATGAGTTTGCATTTCCAAGCTGACTGCCCACTCTGCCAGATTGTTCGAAATTTTTACATAGTGCAAAATTTCTTTTGAAGCTGCCTGCTCTCCTAATTGAATAAGTAATTAATTTTTTTGTTGGGTTTATAAACTAACTAACTTTGGAGCTTTGAAATTCACTTAATATATATACAACAGATAAAAGTTTGAGCCCTTGCTCTAAGGAACATTTCATCATACAGATGAAAAATCTCCAACAATGGGGATTCCCAGCTTACCATAGTAAATAGGCAGTTGGTACTTTGACCTGGATTATTGAGACCAAAGCCTCAAACGTGCCCATCTTAAGTCTGACTCAGTGCTTTTTCTTCCCCATCAATGTGTTGCTAAATACTTTGCATGACTACCACCTTTTTT